>CM067167.1:160719443-160869443 GCA_034093135.1 Erigeron breviscapus | reverse complement strand
CCCTGGCTCCAGGTTTAAAACATTTTATTTTACAATTTAAATACGTCATTACAAAATTAGGGTAAATGCTGACTATTACTACAAAATTGCAGAGACGGTTCTACTTGGACCCGTATCTAAATAACGAAGACGGTCACCCCTTACGGGTCGCCATTGAAAACATGATTCGTCAAGATGCCCTAAAGAACTACAGGGATAAAAAATCAAAATTCAAAGGGAAATGGTTTAGCGACAGGGGTGGGTTAGATAGACTCGGCGAATTCGAAGGTGTTCCGCCGCATGGAATGCCTCAAGATGTCTGGAGGGATCTACTGCATTACTGGACCAGGGAGCACCGGATGCTTGTTGCCCAAAGAAACGCGAATAACAGGCATGGACAAGATAATCTTGTCAGTACTCACGGTCGCCAGTCATACGCTCAGCGTGAATATGAATACGCTGTAAGTTATTATTTTTATATCAATAAGTATACGATATTATGTTGGTATGATTAAAAAAAATTGTATTAAAACATACTAACCACGGTGCATGTACTCGGCAATCTTGCAGGCACATGGTAGCCCACAACTATACCGAACCTTGCACCCGCACTTTTTCACATGTTTTTTCAGTTGTTTGTCTAAGCGAACGATTTCATCAACCATGATGTCCAAAGCTTTATGTGAAACCGTTCCCAGCAGGGCCTTCATACAGTTGTAATTATGTTTACCCAACCGGGTTCCCTTGCTATACCCCAGTTGGCCCCTTATTTCAGTATCTTGACCGATAATGACAGAATCAACACATTGCAGGATTCTAGTAAATGTACATTTCCCCTTCAGCTCTTCCTTCAGATGGTGGTGCTCAGCCTCGACTCTGTTGTGGTGTGGTTCTGATAGTTGAGATGTTCATCGACCCAACATGACACAAACTGCTCTCGGTACGGGGACAACCAATTATCGTTGAGGTACTTGTAGACACCTGGATAAGCTCCCAATTTTTTCTTTAACTCCTTCTCGTATGATTTAAACTCGTCAAGAGTCCGAGATTCATAGACTCTTTTCCACCACACGTTAAGCCTTTCAATGTTAACATCTTTCTTCACCCGCAATGCCGGTTCACAGTGTTTGGTTATGTTTTGCCATATGTGGTACCTACACAACAGGTGTTTCGCTTGCGGCATAACAACCTTCAATGCTCTCATAAGGGCCAGCTCCCTGTCAGTTAAAACCACACGAACGGTAAAGCCTTCAACAAGGGTGGACTTCAGACATTGTAACACCCATTTATAATTCGCCTCCTGCTCGTTTACGATAAAAGCATATGCTAAACTGAAGGTCCGGCCCGTTGAAGTAACGCCGACAATCTCAACAAGCGGCATGTTGTACACGTTGGTTTTGTACGTGGAGTCTATTTCAATAACCCAGGGAAATGCGCGCCATAGGGTCATTGATGTTGGATGCATGAAAAAGAGATTCTCCAACCGTCCATTTTTACTATTTGTAGTAAACTGGTAAAAGTAGTTTTTCTCTTGCAGCAGTGAGAACATAACCTGCGACAGGTGAACAAGATATAGTAAATAAGTCACTTCCAACAACGGAGTACGTAATCACTAATATGATGTTTGTACCTGCATTGGAGTATGTCCTGCATGACCCGCCCTCCGTCTCGATTTCAGAAAGTTGGTAATGTCTCCTCTTCGAGTCAGGTTTCCTGGAAATTCATTTTTCAGGTTAACCAGGATCTGGCGTGGGAACATACCGCGATCCGATAGGTTTCCCACATATTGCTTTTCTTCTTCCGTCATCCGTCTCGCGTATGCATTCCCCTGCAGATCGGTAGCTGGATCATGATTGTGTTTCCAGTCCTTGACAGTTACCCTCCAACCACCATCATACCCGGGGCGGCCTTCCAAAGTAAAGGGACACCCTATCTTGTTGGACCGTTTGGGTGGCCCAGTTAACCTTTTATCGCGTGGTCCACCGTGGTGACATATTAGTGTCACCTTATTGACCACCTTTATCGAATTTTTGTTCGACCGCCGTGTGACTAAAACATAACCCAACTCCAGTGCTGTTCTTTTGGCCCACTCCGTCAATTCTTCGACGGAAGCGAACACCTCCTCGGTTTCTAAGTCTCTAGGTTCGCAGTCAAATTGACCGTCTGCATCAGGTGACTCAAACTCATCATCGGGCACTTCAATACGTACGTTTTCTGGGTCTGCCCAAATATCCTCAAAACTATCCATCTTAAACAATTCAAGTAAACAAGTAAACATCTAGTTCATTAACTATTGATGATATCCATACTATATATATATCTATATTCATAATATATTTATATATGTATCGTCCGAAATATACCTGTGCGAGCAGCTTTGAAAACAATAGTGTGAAAGAAAAATATATGCAGTTTGAAATCCAAAGTGCAAAAGAAGGGTAGCCTGTAGTTTAAAACCGAAATAGAGAATATATATACTAAATTATATGATCGTGGTAAACCTCCAAAATTCGCCGAGGTGCCACGTGGCTCGTATTAGCGGCGACGTCGCCGCTAATACTTGCGACGTGGCAACTCGGGACGGCGTCAGTCATGACTGACTACGCTTGTTCCCGAGGTGCCACGTGGCACCTCGGGAACAAGCGTAGTCAGTCATGGTTCCAAAGTTGTCGGGGCCCCACCATTAGCGGCGACGTCGCCGCTAATACCCTGGTGGGGTTGCCCTGTTCCTGGTGGGGATACCCTGTGCCTAAAATAAATAATAACAATAATAGTATTAGACCCTTTCAAGTTTTGATTCTCCAAATTCGCAAATCCAATCATTAATTGGATTGCATCAATAAGAGATGAGTGGTTCTCAACCTAGCTATTTGACCTTCAAGATTGTATGTTGTTGACCTACCTAAATCATTATATATATATTGCGTCAATGTTAAGGTTCAATGTGAATTGACTTTAATTTGTAATATGTAGTTGAGAAATTGGCCTTCAAATATGTATACAATTCATCGGATCATTAGTAAGTCAAAATTACTAGATTTAAGTTTATATTTTATTTTATTTTTGAAAATTATTTAAGTTTATAATTGATCCTCCAATATCCTCCTAGGTGGAATTTATAATTTAGACTACACAATGGAGTATTTATATCACTTTGTAAACTATGATTAAATATTAAAAACATGTACACAAGGAAGTTCAATGAATAATTAACTATTTGGGTCATGAGCAGTCCATGGAGTTTTGAAATAAAAGTATCGATGAGAACTCATTGATCCCAATTTAACCAGAGGTACATTGAGCTTATTTTCAATATTATTATAGCTTGTAATGTTGTTATTGTATCTTACATGTTCGCATCAATTGGTTTAGAGATCACGCAGGTATACTTTCAGTGTGGTCAAAACAAACGTCAAGTGCATGTTTTTGCCAGCAAAGTAAACGTGAACCATACAAACTTATGGCTTAATGCTAGAAGATGTTAAATTGAGCAAAAGATAATCGAATGGATACTACCAAATACCAATAATAAAGGAAGGCCGGGATGAAGAAATAAACATTTGCAGATTTAGGTGTCGATAGCATCATTTTCAAATAATCTAAGGTGATTAATACAAGACTCGTATTGATAGGGGACCATTGTTGTGCTTATAACAACTCTTTCCCAAAGTCCACCACAACCTTTGATTGGATGATCTAGATCTACTATCAACAACAAACACCAACCCATGTGGAAATTTGAGTCCCCATCAAATACCCTTCTTTTGGACACAATTTGGAATCATGATTCGAAGTGAACATGATCGTTTGCTTCTACAAATCTTTGCCAAGATTTTGCACTTTCAATTTTAATTGGAATCATGAATCAAAACAAATATTGTCAAAGATGTAATGTTATGTAGTTTGTTTATGAAATAATTTCTATATTTTACAACATCATTGATAAAAGTGTGATTATAGACTGTCATACTTTTTTCCAGTGGTAGAGAATTTTTTTCTAAAACAACCTCCAACAAGAGATGACAATTATTGATGATAGAGTGTCCATTTGTTTAAACAACCAAGAAATTAAAAGAGTAAATCAAAGTAATAAGCATATATATACAAAGAATGTAGTAGTTATTACACTTTTGGTTACCTGATTTTCATTTTTACACAAATATACGAATTGAAAGCAGCCTAATATATAAAACAGTAACAAAAGTTTTTTTTTAGGACGAATCTGAGCGACGCATGACAAAAGTTTGAATAGGCGCCTCAAACAATTTAATACTCCTAATATTTATCATTCATTTAAATTTTTATAAATCGTGCGGTATATATGTTAACACGATGTTAGTAATCAACCTATATGGATTTTCTTATAACTATCTAATACTCTAGTCTAATAATTGTAAAAGCATGTTTGTCTAAATTGATAAATTGAACATCACGCTAGTAATAGTAATATTATGATTGTGTCCAAACCTTTTAATAATATTAATAATTAGTAGACGTTGACCAAACAAATTATTTTATTTGTCTTGCGACATAGTTTCCTACCTATGTACTCCGTAATATAGTAACTTTATCTTCATGAAATTATAGTTCATAAACTTTCAAATGTGTCAAAGATGATTTACCAATCGTTTACAAACGTTATTTACTTTTTATCATACTTATACTCTTTATAAAAGAAACTGAACCCTTCCCTTAAATTTAAAAACTTGATATGTCTAATTTATCCTCCATCTTAATACATTCTTATTTTCATTTTATAGACTGTGACTAAAATGCCCTTAAAAAAACTTCAGCCTCCATCTCTCCCTCACGCAGAAACACATAGCAAAAACCCTAATTCACAATTCTCCCCCCTCCTCCCCCTTTCACATCCCACCGCAAAAAATCATCACATATCTGGCCGCAATGAAATTACCTTACGTTAATAAACACACCGCCACCGCCACCGTCAACGCCGTTGCATTACGCGGGCACTAATCTAGTCAACTTATGAAGAAAATAAACCTCATTTTAAATCTTTTAGTTGGCCATTCTTCAAGAGCAACTCAAGCAACTCATCTTAAATTTTCTAGACGCCAAATGTGTGGCATTAATTCGTACGGGGTTTAATTGTAACTTGTCTCCAATAACCGAAATTTGAAAATTCATTACATTACATAAACATTTTACGAGATTTTTACATAAAATAAAAATTTATTTGTAGTTAGTTACATTCACAGACAATAATTATTTTCCTAACCATGGTATCTCTAAACTGGTTTAATTTGGTTTATGCAATCTTGAAGTCTTGCATATATTAAACATCATTTTTCATATGATCCATATTAATCAACCTGAAACTTTGATATGCAAATAAGAAAGAGATGTAAAGGGAACCTTAGAACCGTGTGAAGAAAGAAAAGATTTTGTGTGGATGATTAGGATTAGGACATGGGATCCTAATCAGCGAGTACACCACATATATGGAAAATGACGTGTCACGTGTGTGTTTGTGTTTGTGACTATCTTGTGGTGTGTAGTAGTGTAGTGTATGTGTATCTTTGCTTTCACTTTCGGCGGAAATTAAGCACAAAAAGAATCTCATTTTTGCGGAAATATGAAGCAAAAACCAATCCATTATTAGCCAAACACATATATCAAAACTATCCGACAAATAACCAAAAATACTATTAAGTTACCAAACATAATTTCACCCTAATTAAAGAAGAAAGAAATAAGTATATAAAAAAAGATTTCTGTAAGATTGTATTATACAACTTATCATATCGATCTATTAAGGTTTTCTTAGTATTAACACTTTGTCACTAGCATGAAACTTCAAGTTCTTGTTATTATCTGTATTTCTCGTATTTTACAACTTACACTCGTACAATACAACATAACCAAACAATTCGTGATGAGTGGCGACGAAACGATAGGTGGTGGTGATTCGTTTTTTGTTTTGCATCTCGTTTTGTTTTTAATGTTAAAATTATTAATATTTGTATAAAATGAATTGTATGGTTGTAAATACTTAGAGTTAAGTGTACTAGAAGGATTGTTTGGAAGAATGAATTATCTGATTATTGTATATACATAATCTAAATAATCAGAAAAAATGATCGGGTATAAAAATGAAATTTCGAAAACATAATATCTAATTCCAAAATGCAGTTACAAACCCCCTTAAAACATTTGCAACTTAACTTTGATCCGTCTTTACGCTTTTCACTTTTTATAGTAAATTGTTGCATTGTTCATGTATCTTATCACCTTTAGATACACAAAAGTAAATGTGTTCATGTCTAATGTATAAGGAAACCTAGATCTAGTATGTAATGTAATGTAAGGTATATATAGATCTAATCAACTAGTGTATAAGATTAGCTATTATAATGAAAAGTAAGCAAATAAAAGGTTTGATTGGGATCATATTAATTAGGCGTCATTATCCTATACCTTAAGTCCCATGTTCTCTTGCTCTTTTTTCTTTAAATTCGTTTCTTAATTTTGAGTGGGAAGTCCCAACTGCCGACCCACTTGATTTACCTTGACTCACGCGCAACCGCCGGCATCTATCTCCAATTAATCCAATCTCTCTATTTTCATTGCTTCCTTATCAATCAATCAATCTTTACATTTTGCTTTGTTTATGGGTAACACCACCAGGAAAAAGTCAACCCGACCAGGGCATTAGCGGCGACGTCGCCGCTAATACTCTGACACTGACAGGGGGCCCGCTAATTTCTCTGCCAGATTTACCATTACAGACAGGGGGCCCGCAGTATTAGCGGCGACGTCGCCGCTAATACTGCACCAGAGAGAGTATTAGCGGCGACGTCGCCGCTAATAATCTCTCTGGTGGGATTACACTTTTTTGCCTGGTGGGGTTACACTCCTCGTTGTTTATTATCAGTTTGTCACTAGCTATAATTGGACTAATAATGGGCCAAGTTTCTAAAGTTTTTTATAGTAACAAAAACTTTATGTTTTTACTTCACATGTGTTAGCTATATGGTTTCGTAGATTTCGCACAAACTTCACATACGAGTTGGAGACCATGCTGAAGAAAAGTTGTACCAAAAAGTTGCTATGTTTGTCTCATGTCCATCGATTAAATGGGTGAAATCGGATGTTTGTATATAATTTTGTATTTTCATAGGCCTATTCCAACAAGACCAATAGCTTACTAAGAAACATAAATTAACTAATTGCATACAATCAAATCAAAATAATTTTGTATCCGCGCGTATCTCTAATTAATTTGTTCGAGTTTGGAGTAGGCTTGAACTTTAAGCATAGTGTATCTTCGATTTCTTTTTGAAGTTGAATTTCATTACGGTTTGATTCTTAAAGAATTTGATGTCGTCCCTTTCTTGTCAAATGTAGTAATTTGGAGCACCAATTAATTACCAACCAACCAATAATTTGTTGAATTTTGCACTGCTGTAGTGATCATCTCTATCGGCAATTCACATAATAAACACTTGTCGAAATACGTTGAAGAATTCAATTCCAGCATTTTATATCGAGTTTGCAAATTTAATTTCACCCATAATCAGCTGTAGAGTGAAGGAGTGCCATGGTACCTACGCAATGTGTACGTACACCATACTATAGAAAATCCATCCATTGTTCGGTCTCCTACTGATATGTTGTAAGCATGTACGAGTATATCTTGCGGAGGTCAGGGAAATGACTAGCACTGGTCACGGACAAAGCCCAACAACATTGCTATGAGCCCGATATGTTTTATAATTGGAGACACACTTATATATATATATATATATATTATATATATATATATATATAATATATATATATATTTGTTCATATCATCAGTTTCGTAAACACATTTTGTGTGTATTAGTACTTCTATTACTATGAGGATTTTTAATATCAAACTATCAAGTTAATTTGTCATAAAATGTTATGGTATTTCTCCAAATTTGGAGATGAAAAAGACGGAAGACTCATGGAGTATATAAAAAACATGTGGCTACATCTTTTGATGTGTATGTACGTATGTTTATTAGATAAATAATCAAACAAACCAAAAGATGGTCATACGGATTGACCAGAGCAAGATTATTATTTCGTTTCATACTTCTATTTCTCTTGTACGTATTGTAATATAAAATTTATTTTCTTTATTGAAACGGTCAAACTAATAAAATGAAAAACTACCCAGCCTCATTGTGTAAAAAATAGATTACAAGCCCCGGACATTGTTGGGCTACAAGCCCGGTTTCCTATTGTAGTAATAAACTGACCGATTTCTTAGTCTTTTACCTCATTACAAATATGTGGAAGACCTTAAAGTAAACGTTCAATGGCCATTTTACTTTCCATATATAGTTTCTAACCAACAATTTATAGTAGCAAGATGATGATGTTCAATTAGATTATTAATAACAATAATGCAATCTTATGATCGAAAGACAAATTTATAATAATCTATAAAATAGAATATAGAAAAAGCCGCATCCACAATTAATATCTACCCGTAATAGTCACTAGTAATCGTAACTCTACTAATTGGTATATTCCCTCATAACCTATAAACAATAAAATAATTAAGACCTGAAGTTGAAAATTTATATTCTTTAAACACGGTATATAGATTTAAATAATATGTGACAAGTTTGTACATATAGATTATCTTTTACTAACCCAAAAAAAAAAGACCCGCCGTCCATGCCGGCACGTTGTATCAGCAAAAGAAAATGACATTGCCGTTATATAAGACGACGGACGGACGACGGAGACGGTGACTGACGAATAGCCGACTGCCAGTTTGTCTTGTATCATTATTATTCCAATCATTATTTGGTTTCCACTTGGATGTTGGGGGCTTACACGCCACAGTGTTGGAATATATGTTGACAAATGTAGGTTTTTCCAATATTATATGCCTATGGAATTAGTTAACTTTTTTGATTAAGCATAAACAAGCATAATATTATGGAGAATGATAAATCCTATTAATCAAGCCTCCTAAAAATCCTCCTAATTATGAGATCATAACACTTGGTAGAATCGATGGATGAGATTAGAAAAGAAAATGAGTAGATTACACTTGTTATGTTTTAAGGTTTTTGGGAAAGTTATTTAGCTATTTGTTAGGCTGGACGGAGTGCATAGGCAGGAGACCGGTACCAAACCGGTACCGGTTTGAACACCATTCCGACCCTCCGGTACGGGTAGGGTGGGGAGCGACTTGGGGATAGTGGTGCCGGTTTCGCTGCCTATCTATTCGACCGTTACACAATAAAAAAATAAAAAAATTAATGGGGCCCACTAGCAACGGATCCTTCTCTCTCTCTTCTCCCTTTTCTTCTTTCTGTTCGTTCACTGCGTTTCTTTCTTTTTTTTCTTTCATTTGAAACAACAAATCATCCACCCATACCACATAAAATCACTACAATGTTCAAGAAGAAGTCGAAGAAGAAGAAGCTGCCGAGGAGGAAGAAGAAGAGATGACACGGATGGTCCAGAGTCAACAGCGACAGAACGAGATGGAGTTCGTCATCAGGCCACACGATCACCTCACCGGGCCGATGTTGGAGATGGTTTTGGCGCAGAAACGCGCCATTTGTGAGAAATACGGATGACCGCTGCCTTAGTTTATGTTGTTTATGTGTTAGTTATTTGTGTGTTTGAATAATACTTTATGTGTTTTGTTTATGTATTTTAGTGGTATTTTTAATTTATTAAATAAAAGTTTTAGTTATTATTTGATTAAAAATAAATAGAAAGTAAATTAAATAGAAAAGGGTAGGTAGGGCGGGGAGAGTTGGCGAGGCGCTCCTAGCATTAGGGAGCGGGCGGGGAGGAGGAGAAAAACCGGGGAGGGGAGGCGCTCCCCCCACCCTTATGATATATCATTACCCTAAAATTATATACCTTTATGTTCATTTATTCATTTGTAATCCTAATTTTGAGTACTAGCTAGGCAAGTTAATTGCATACGTTGTGAAAACAACTTAAATATGTAACTCATGATAATGCCATGTGGCTCGAGGGGGTTCATGCCGTTGACACGACAATTATATGCTCGGATATGATGGGTACGATATGATAAGAAAAAGAAGTTGCGAACACGTGAATACGAGAGTCGTTTATTTGTGTATATTTGATTCTCATCATTCCCGATCTTTTTCTTGTTCACTGCCTTGGTGATGTTTTTGTCATCTTCATACATATCATATATCTAAAAATAACTAAATATAGAATATGTATATATGTTCTACACATCTTTGTCTACTTTGATTTTATGCATCTACAACAATTTTTTCTTCAAATAATTATACATTATGCAATAGTTTGCAAGTAGTTGTTGTAGATTACAATGAAAATATTATCACTTCTCTTCACAAATACGATTGATCTAAGACTAAATTTGAATGTGTTAGTCTCAAAAATAAACTTAATATTTAATTAGTTATAATACATTACTAAGTATTTTTTATCAGCAATCATCAAATATCAAATATCAACAATATAACAGTAAGCCGAGGTTGAGAAGGAAAAAAAAATGATAAAAGAGACTTTAAATATTTGTGGAAAATTTTTTTAAGTCTAAATGATATCCTGGAGATACAACAAAAAGTTATCAAGCAATGCAAATAGATAGCTGCCGATGAACAAGTCATACATGACTTAATAAAATTTTAGTATGCAACATCTTTTAGGAACCTTACTAATTCATCAGCAGTTGTTGATAATCCAGACAAAGTGTTTGTGTCTTTAAGATAAGACAAAAAGAACACAAAGGTATGGGACGCAATTGTCAAAACATGCACTTGTCAAATCAGACTTTGACAAGTGGTATTCCCTCATCCCGAAGTGAATCTTTGTCTATAGAAAAAAAGACAGTCATGGGAGGAAACTGTTCGTTCAATTGTTCGACAAAGTTATATATTTGTAACTGTGTGTTTTCAAATAGTAATTTTTCAATAACTATGTCCATCAGCCGTTCTTAGTGTTTGATAAATTTCATATTTATCAAACATAATCTATATTCAGTGAAAAGTAATTTAGGATTATAGTTAGCATTTTAATTCTTTTACTCCGTATCAGTCTTTGTAATTATTTGATTATTCATCAATAAATAATTTCATTGAAAATTAACTTTGTAGTTTTAATTTTCATTATATCGTTGTTTAAGTGTTTAATCGTCCATTAAACGATCCGAACCTACAGAATCCTAAAGAAGTTCTGGTTTAGAGGTATGTAAGC
This sequence comes from Erigeron breviscapus, assembly GCA_034093135.1. Taxonomy (NCBI): domain Eukaryota; kingdom Viridiplantae; phylum Streptophyta; class Magnoliopsida; order Asterales; family Asteraceae; genus Erigeron; species Erigeron breviscapus. The sequence goes on along the minus strand of CM067167.1, from coordinate 160,858,244 downwards.
CTGTAGGAGGTTGGGGTATTTGATCCCATGATACTCAAACAAGTTTAACGCTTAGAAGTTTTATCAAAAATAGAATGAGATAAGCAATCGTTCAAATATGTACAAGAAAATATAATAACTATCCGGCTTTATTAGTATTGCCACATTATGCACCTTTTAAATTCTAAATATGATACAAAGTAACCTTTCTCTTCTTTTTTTTAATCTAAAATGCTATAGGGAGGGGGTACCCTCAAGTTATCCCTAACATGACTCATGTTAGGGTTAGGGTAATCTTGATCCTTAGATGAAAATCAATGGCCAAAATATAAAGATGATGGTCAAGATTTCTCTAACTTGACTCAAATTGGGACTCGATGGAACCCCCCGGGCCACCCCCCACTAAAATATATGCTTCCGGCCTATTAATTCGATGGGACCAATTTTCTATGCATATTTTGATGAACAACCAATTCATCTTAAGAGTTTTTTTTTTCTCTTTTCTATAACGAGCCTTCCGTGAGTATTCACAATCCCTTCGTTCCTGCTCGTTCCCCGATTCGTACTAGCTAGCTTGGAGGACGAGTGCACACCGTTAGGTGTGACTCGTCCTTCATCCGATTTTCGTTCATCCATCCCCACAGAGACGAAGCTCATTGCCCTTTTTTTTTTGAACTTTTGAACTCTTAACGGCTAGTTTAGGGTTTTTTTTGTTTTTTTTTTTAATTTCTACCTCTATTTATACTATACCCAACACTACCTCTATTTTAAAAACCATTTCATTCCACAACAAATATTTCAACTCTTTTATATCTTTCATTTCATTCCACAACAAAAATTTCAACTCTTTTATATATTTCATTCAAACATCAACAAAAAAATGCCGATACGTGTGTGGACTGAATCAGAAAATATCTTGTTGTCAAGATGTTGGATGTTGAAGTTACCTAACCCCAATACCGGTAGATGTGAAATGAGTAACCCCAACGAAAACTTTTGGAACGACATTACTGAGCTGTTCAACAGGAACACGACAGAAGGAGCACGCAACAAAAATGAACTAGTATCCCACTTCCACAAAATCCGAAAGGAATGTAAGTACTTTCAGACAATCTATATGAGGTTGACTGATGAGCGACATTACGCGAGCATCACTGATGAGCGTCTTTATGCGGCGGCGCATCAGCGGTACCTAGAGAAGTATGGAAGGAGGTTCAATTACGAGTCGTGCTTTAGAGAGCTTATCATGCTTGCTTCATTTTAAATAAGTATTTGAGTGTTTTCAATAAGTGTTTTTCATTTATATATTTTTTTAAGTAAGGTCTTGTATTTGTTTTTAAATTAATGAATGTTTTATATTATTGTTATTATTAATAATATTAGAATGTTATATGTTGTATTTTAAAATGTTTAAAATTAAATAAATAGTGGGTCCTAGACTAGTCCTGACATTGTGGGTGTTTTGGGGATTAGTCATTGGGCTGATGTGGAGCTGATGTGGTTCTGACAGAGACTAGTGCTTGAAGGATGAGTGAAGGGCACCGTGAATGCTATTAAATGATTTAGATTAGAGTTGGTACAATTATTTGGATACGTGTGAACATTGTCGTGTAAATAATTTTAATCGACAATTAATTGTTTTGAGACTTCGAAAATGGTATCGTAGTTCGATATACATGTAGTGTAAAAGTATGAACAAAGAAGAATTTAAAAAGGCATAGGGTAAGGAAAAGTTCAACCCGACCAGAGTCATTAGCGGCGACGTTATCGCTAATACTCTGTTACTGACAGGGGGTCCGCTAATACTCTGCCAGATTAGCCGTTACTGACATGGGGGCCCGCAGTATTAGCGACGACGTCGCCACTAATGTTGCCTAGTCGGGGTTTGACTTTTTTGGCCTGGTGGACTTACGTTCCTCGTTTAAAAAACAATGGGGATTGGCATTCCCATCCCATGTCTATGCAACTATGACAGTGAAAAAAGAGAAGGAAAATCTTTAGTTTGGCAGAGAAAAAAAGATCTTCTATCTCTACTCTCTCACAACAATTTGCTTTCATATCAAATCAGACTCTGCACATGACTACACCCCGCCGCACTCACCCCACTACCCCTCACACCTGTCAGACAGATTGGAGGGCTATTTATGTCATTTCATTTTTCCCTCCTGAGGGTATAACCGTCATCCACAAATCTCGCACTCCACACCCCAACTTTACATTCCCATGTTTGCACTAACACCCAACATGGTCTCTTACTTTTCATAACAACCCTTTTTGTTCTCATCTTGGCGTAAGTAACCCTTTCAAATTTACATTTGCTTGTTAAATACAAAAGTATTTATGTACTGTAATTATATAGTAGATTAGTAGTAAACTTTTGGTATGAAACTAATTACATCTGCTAAATTTATAAACTAATTACAAACAAGGTTTATAAAGTATGCTGACATCAATCAAATTATTTTTATCTTTTTTTTTTTTTAATCATGTTCCAATTTCATTGGACTATACCTATTTATAAACTTTATTTTCGTTTGTAAAATATAATCTTACTAAAAAACAATAATATATATATATATAACTTATGTCTAAACATAGTTAATTAGTTCAACTTGACTTATGGTTTTTTCTTTTTATTCTCAGTTTCAACATTTTTTTAAAATATTTATCGCTTTTAAATCTACCAATATTACTTTTGAAAAAAATAGAACTACTCTGTAAATCATATAAGTTAAAAACCACATGGAATGTTTATGAGGTTTGTAGTAAAGTAGGGGAAGAAAGTGAAACATATTACTTACATGCAAAGCATCACTGCCACGTGTAACAAGGCGTGGCGAGGCAGACCGAAAATGAAACGGCGACATGGGCCCCGCCTTGCCTTCCATTTTTCCCGCCTCTTCAAGTCACGAACCCTGCAAAATAACGGCCGTACAACCATAAAAACGGGGCATATGGGTCCCACCAAATGCACCCACTTCTTATAATTGCATTTAATTATAATTAAATTAATAATATAATTTAATAAATATATTTATTTTTAAGAATAAAAATCGTATGATGTGTGCTAATCGTACAAAGAAAGTATTGTTTTTGGATAAAGTAAATTGATCTATTTCGAAATAATGCACATTTAATTTAAAGTGGTCTGTGATGATAGTATAAATATAAATTTATGTAGCATAATTAGCTGTTAAATAAATAAATAACTTGGTGATTTCACATGCAAGTAGGGTGTGTATTCACATAGTGGGACCGATTTCCAGCACCCCACCCGACCCGTATATCCAATAACCTTTAACCTGCATACCAATACTCCTTCGCAAAAAGCAAAAAACACCCTGTTTCCCCCACTCCTCTTTTTTCTTTGGCGCGTGTACTTCACTCTCCACACATCCACTATCCGACCCCATCTTCCATATTTATATATCCCCAAACTACACACCATCTTCTATTCTCTCCCATTAAATATCTCTCTCTCTATGTCTCTATACATACACATCTTTCTGTCTCTATAGTCTACACACATATATTATACATATATCGACCAACGGCGTGAACCCCATAATTGCAACCCAAAAACAACCAAAATTTACTCAAAAGTTATGGCGCAAGAGTTGGCTGACGGTGAGTTTTGGTTGCCACCGGAGTTCTTAAACGATGAAGACATACTTATGGACTTCAACCCTAAGAAACCCACCAAGGGTTCTTTTGGTTTATTCGGTTCCGGGTCGGATCTTAGCTCTCCTGTTGAGTCTGAAAGTGATGAAGAAGATTACCTCTCTGGGTTGACCCTGAAGTTCACTAACATAACTCTTGAGTGTGATTTCCGGAAATATGCAAACAACAATAACCACTCCAAGGTATCCTTTTCATTTCACCCCCTTTTTCTTATATACTTACATAAATATGTATCTATCTATACATATTCTAATCTAATTGCGGTTTTATTTATTTTTTGTGAATAAAATAGTCAACAAGGGTTATGGCTGGTTCACCACAGTCAACACTGTGTGGGTTCAAACCAGTTTCAAGCAGAGGAAGTCCCAACTGTTTGTCTCCTCCGACCACGGCAGCGCCGGTTAACCGGAATGAACCGTCGTGGGACCTACTGTATGCTGCCGCCGGTGAAGTTGCTAGGATGAGGATGGCTGAAGAAGAAGCTATTCTCCGTTACCAACAGCTTAAGCTTGCTCAGGTAAGTTAACAAAATATGTTCAATATAACAATTGATTTTAATTTTTCAAAATTTTAGAAATATTTATATATGCTTTTCTGAATGTACAGTTACAACAAATGAAGAGACTACAAATGGTGAAACAACAGCAGTATTTGCAGATGATTCTACAAAACAGGAAACGGAATGAAGCTGGAAATGTCCGGGCCGGGTCGGATGCTCCACCGTTGTCTGGTTGGCCTACCCCACAACAATCTCAACAGCGTCCACCCGGGTCGGGTATGCGGGCTGTTTTTCTTGGTAACCCGGGTACGGTTAAACGAGAATCCACGGGTACTGGTGTGTTTTTGCCCAGGCAAGCCGGAGCCCTGACTGAACCCGTTAAGAAAAGAGGTCCTTTTTTATTTAACATTTTATTTTAAATGTATATATTTGGTAAAGTTCAGTGTGAGAACTGTCTCTAGATCTGACTTTTTTAAGGTCAATTTTATCTGTTTGAATAACAAAGTTTTATTAAATATTTAATTACAGGATGTTCAACTGTTTTACTTCCAGAGAGAGTGGTTCAGGCACTCAACTTGAAAACAGTTGAGGCTGATGTGGCAGAAACAAAAATGATGTACCGGAACAGTGTGATGATGAGTCAGCAACGGAGGAGCACCAACCGGCAACAACCGGCGGAATTCCGGTTGCCACAAGAATGGACTTATTGAAGAACCAAGTAGGAAAATATTAGGGGAAAGAAGTAGGAAAGTATTAGCAGATTAGTTAGTATAGAAAATGGTGATTTTTAAGATGAAAACGGGTTTGTTTTGTTTTAATGATGAATAATAAAGAATTTAATGGTGGGGATTATACCAACAAAAAAATATACTCCGTTTTGGGATAGGAGAATTTTTGTTTGGTTTTTGTTTAATGATGTATTAAGAAATAAATAAGAAGGTGATTTAGTGTGACAAGTTTAAATTGAATGAAGATTTGATTTAAATGTGCATTGTTTAATTTACTATTCAATAAAGTGGATTTATTAACTTTCTTGAATTGAAAGAATTGTGTTATTGTAAATGTTAAAAGACGATGCATGGAGGTGATTGTGCATAAGATTTGGTAGTAAAAAAGTAGATGTAACTTGCTATCGATTTCAAAATGATATGTTGAAGCTGAGTTGTTTTAATAGATTGAACAAAGATATTTAGTGTCACTATCAGCAAAATCTATGCTTGCCTAGTTATGGTTTTATACAAATGACATTAAACATGGTGATTTACAATAACATTAAGCAAAAAAATTATAAACATTATTGTTCATTTTTGCATTTGTAGGTGAAGCTGTTAGAATGCGTAATTAAGGTGTGAAAATACGTGAAGGTGTATGTTTAATTCCAAGACAAAAATTATACTCCTTATGACCTCAACATTCACTCGCTACGATTCCAGACTACCACAAAGCAGGTTGTCGTTCAAGGATTAGTCGTCTCGCATAATGAGTTACATACATACTTTAACTAAAAACATAATACTGTACTATGAAAAAATTAATTCTAAGATGCTCAAAGTTGTTTTACAACTAATTTCATATTGATTAACTGACCGTCATTACATAAGTTCTGATTCATTGAATAATCTTGGTTAAAATCACTTTGTTCTAAAGTTAAATTTACCTTTTGTTTTGAACGACTAATTTGGATTATTAACGGATCATTGAATTATTATCGTGTTACCAATGTTGAATCTAATATTTTTTGGAAAAGCACTCTTGTGTGATTTGAACCCCAGATCTTATGATGCCAATAAGTCTTATGTTACCACCAAAATGTCATTTGATATAGGATAAAACTGAAACTTACTTCATTTTAAAATTTAAAAATAAGAGCTACCATAAACATATGTTAGTTATAAAACATTCATCTACAACACCATACAAAGCAAATTTCAAAGGAGAAATTAGATGGAGTCGTTGAGTTTTTCTCCCTTCTTTCACTTTAAAGCAAAAAGTATATATGAATTTGATTCTTATCTTCTAATCATATAAATTAGGGAAAATTACACTTTTGGTCCCCTGAACTTGGCAACTTTTTCACTTTTAGTCACTAAACTTCAAAAATTGCAATTTATACACTGAACTTGTCAAATTTTTTCACTTTTAGTCACCCCGCCCAGTTTTGTTAGTTTTGATCCGTTAAGTCCCTCACGTGTAAAACACGTGAGGGTATTTTCGTCCGTGAACTTAAGCTTTCCATCTGTACCTTTATTATATATATAGATCAAGTCTTTAGTCGCGATACACAAACCCAATCCCAATTTCATCCCTAAAATTTACCCCCAAAATATAACACTAACCCTAAATCTTAATTCCACACAATCAATGGCTGACGAAGAACCCGGAGGGATCAACCGAGCAAAAAAGAAACTTCACATAGCTAAAAAAGGTACGTTCATCAATAATTTTATCATTTATCTTTCTAGGGTTTACCTTTATCTCGTCTGGGTTTTCTTTTATATAATTTTTTCATTTATCTTTTTTTTTGTTTTGATTTTTAGGGACCAAAGATTTCGACATGTATATTGAACTTCATTATGGTGGGCGTTTTACACCATTTCCTGGAAGAAAGTATGTCGATGGTGAAAAGGTAACCCTAGAATGGAAAGATTTTAGAACTTGTCAAGTTGAGGACTTTAAAACTATTGTAGTAACACATGCTAAATTTAATCCTGATATTCCAATGTTTTTCATTTATCTTTTTTTTTGTTTTGATTTTTAGGGACCAAAGATTTCGACATGTATATTGAACTTCATTATGGTGGGCGTTTTACACCATTTCCTGGAAGAAAGTATGTCGATGGTGAAAAGGTAACCCTAGAATGGAAAGATTTTAGAACTTGTCAAGTTGAGGACTTTAAAACTATTGTAGTAACACATGCTAAATTTAATCCTGATATTCCAATGTTTTTCCACTTTAAGAAACCTGATTTAGATTTAGATGTGGGTCTTGTTGGTATATCTTGTCAGGAAGATGTTAAAAATATGATGGTGCATGGGAAGATAAGTAAGTATGTTGAGGTTTATGTTGAATATGGTAAAACAACTCTTTTAAATCATTTTGTGTCTTCTGAAATGCCTGAGTCAAGTAACCCACCTCTCCACAATGAACCTCTCCATAATGAACCTTTCCAGAATGAACCTTTTCAAAATGAACCTATTCACAATGAACCTATTCACAATGAACCTATTCACAATGAACCTACTGAACCTACACAATGAACCTTTCAAATGAACCTATTCACAATGAACCTATTCACAATGAACCTATTCACAATGAACCTACTGAACCTATTCACAATGAACCCAATGAAGAACTTTTCCCAATGGACAAAAGTGACATGGTAGAAGATGTAGAGGTTGATATGTCTGATTTCAATGGAACTTTTGAAAGGCCTGAAGTCAATTGGCTTGGTGAAGGTGTTCAAGCAGGTGTTGGTGACCTAGTGGTAGGTGATGAAGTAATAGGAATAGATTTTGATTTGTATGATAGTGGTGGTGGTTTTGATGAAGATGAAGTAATTAGAAAGAAAAAGCTTACAGACCTTAGACTTCAGTATGCAGGAACTAGCAAAAACATCATTAGAGCACCATTCTATGTTGGGCAGACCTTTTATGATAAAAAGAAAGTTTTGGTGTTAATCAAAGATCATACAGTACAAAGTAGAAGAGATATAAAGATTGTGAGGAATGATCTTTTGAGGGTTAGAGCAACATGTCATGGTAAGATTCCTGCTTTTAATAATAGGCTTAATGGGGAAAATCCTGTGAAAAGAAAGTCAAAAAAGTCAACAGAAGAGAATACAAGCAGGGGCAATAAGGTCATGGCATGTAAAAATAGCTGTCCTTGGACCCTACATGTCTCAAAAAGTAGTGATGATGAGCCTTTTACAGTCAAGACTTTTTTTGATGAGCATAAATGCCTAAAAACTAGAGAATTGAGGCAGGCCAACTCTAGTTTTTTAAGTAACCACATTAGTGATGTGGTGACTACAAATCCAGACATTTCAGGTGAAGCCCTTCAAGATCTACTCACAAAAAAGTTTGGAATCTCAGTTTCAAGGATGGCAGCTTACAGAGCCAAGGAAAAGGCAGTCAAGAGGCTTAGAGGTGATTTCCATGCACAGTTTGGGTTACTCAAGGATTACATAATAGAGTTGCAAAGTAAAAATCCAAACACCACTGTAAAGCTGGATTATGCACCTGAACCATTGATGCAATTTGAGACTAGAGTATTTAGGAGTATTTATGTCTGTCTTGGTCCCTTAAAGAAAGGATTTAAGGAGTTAGGTGGGGAGTTAATTGGGTTGGATGGAGCTTTTATGAAGGGACCATACCCTGGGCAACTACTAACTGCAGTTTCTGTTGATGGCAACAATGGGATTTATCCTGTAGCATATGCACTAGTTGAGTCAGAATGCAGAGATTCATGGATGTGGTTCTTACAATGTCTTGGGGATGACTTGGATCTGCCAAGTAATGCTAATTTTACATTCATGTCTGACAGGCAAAAGGTAAATTACATTCCTTTTTATGTATATTTTGTTTAAAACTATTAGAATTATGTATTTTATTGAAAATTGTTATTTGTTTATCTATATTATAGGGTATCCTTCAAGCTGTGAACAACATATTTCCCAATGCTGAACATAGATTCTGTTTGAGACATATCCATGAAAATCTTAAGTCTAGATTTAGAGGAGCTGGAATGAGGGAACTTTTGTGGTTTGCTGCAACCAGGACCACAGTTGCAGAATTTGAGAGTGTGATGGCAACAATAAGGACTGAAAACCCTCCTGTTTATGAATGGTTAAGAAAGATACCAGCTCAAACTTGGTCAAGAGCTCACTTCACAGGTATTCACTTAATTCTGCATATACTTGTTAATTAGCAGTATCATAATTAGTTGTTAATTAGCAGTGTCATATTTACTTGTTAATTTAGTAAATTATACAATACACAGGGAGAGCCAAGTGTGAGATATTGTTGAACAATATATGTGAATCCTTCAATAGCAAGTTGGTTAAGGGTAGAGATAAGCCAATTATTACATGCTTAGAGTTTGTTAGAGAGTACCTAATGAAGAGGATAGTTGTTGTGCAAAAAGTTATTGAAACATGTAAAGGCCCACTGACTCCAACAGCTACACAGATTCTTGACATAGCTAAGGAGGAAGCAGAAAATGTTAATGTAGTTTTCAATGGGTGTGATAAGTACCAGGTGAGTGGTTCATGGAATGATACATGTGTGGTTAATATGAGTGATAGGACTTGTTCATGTAGAAAGTGGGAGTTGAGTGGGATCCCTTGCAAACATGTAGTTGCTACCATTTGGAACATGCGTGATAATGGGTTAGATGCAGGCATTGTGGAGGATTGGGTACATAGTGCATACAGCCTAGATACTTGGAAAAAGGTGTATGCAGAGAAGATTAATCCCATTGTTGGTACAATGTATTGGACAAGGAGTGAAGATACAATGAAGATACTACCTCCCAAACACCACACACAAGTTGGTAGGCCAAAAAAGAAGAGAAACAGGGGTCAATTTGAGAATGAAACATTGAACAAAGGTGGGAAACTTTCAAAGAAGGGAAGGAGTGTCACTTGTTCCAAGTGCAACCAGAAGGGTCACAACTCCAAATCATGCAAGGGTCAATCATCCAATGCACCTCAGACAAAGTAAGTTGTTATGTCTATATTCAATTGTTTACTAAATTTTCATGTGTCTGAAGTATTACTGATATTTTTTACATGACATTGCAAGAAGGACTAAAGCAAAGAAGAAAAAGACTCAACCAACTCAGCCAAGTCAGCCAATGGGTCAGCCAAGCCAGCCAATGGGTCAGTCAAGCCAGCCAATGGGTCAGTCAAGCCAGCCAATGAGTCAACCAACCCAGTCAACACAGTCAAACCAACCAACACATTCAAGTGCTAAAGGACCTAAACCTGTGTTGAGTCCAGGAAAAGGAATTAGGATGACTACTGCATGGTTTGCTGGAAATGCAACAAGGATGGACATTTGAGAGTTGTTTATCTTCTTTTGATAGCCATTTATGTATGGTTTATGTGGTCTTACACAATTTCCACTGGTTTATTTGTTAATCTCCTTTTGATAGCCATCTGCGTATGGTTTATGTGGTGTTAGACAATTGCTACTTGTTTAGTATTATGTCAAACAATATCCAGACTTGTGTACCTGTGATCTTATTTGCTCTTGAAGGATAATTTTGGTTAATGAAATGACACAGGTTATATAATTAAGATTGTGTCTACACTTGTTTTGCATAAAGACTGCATTGATACATAAACATTGGTACATTACATTGTCTAAAAGGATAAAACATAACATACATTGTCACTTTTGACTTTTAAAAGTCAAACATACATTTCATTTGCAGTGAACTACATGAACATATACATAACTATCCCAAACAAACACCAACTAAATATCAAAGCAATCTTCAGGCATCGAACTTCTTGTTTTTTTGATGATAATGTTGTTTCCAATTTGTTTCTTCCCCTTAACAATCCAGGTATGATTTCTCGAGCTCTTTCACACATGGGTGGGTCAACCCATCCAAAAAACCCACAACCATTTTTTCTTGAAGCCTGCAATTAGGGTTTTAGTAATAAAATAAATACTTTTTAATAATAAAATAAAGATTAGGCCTTTTTAATAATAAAATACGGTTTTAATAATAAAATAAAGATTAGGGTTTTTTAACTTACTTTGTAACAGCAATAAAATCGTCTTCCGGGGTTATTGTCAGTCCAAGAACAACGAACGGTAGCTGGATTTCCACAATAACAATGAACCATCATGTTTGGACAAGAAGAATACATATATGTGTGTTTGTATAAGAATGGGAGAAAAAGAAAGATATGTGTGTTTTTAGTTTGAAGGAATAATGGATTTAAGGGTTCTTCGTCAGCCATTGATTGTGTGGAATTAAGATTTAGGGTTAGTGTTATATTTTGGGGGTAAATTTTAGGGATGAAATTGGGATTGGGTTTGTGTATCGCGACTAAAGACTTGATCTATATATATAATAAAGGTACAGATGGAAAGCTTAAGTTCACGGACGAAAATACCCTCACGTGTTTTACACGTGAGGGACTTAACGGATCAAAACTAACAAAACTGGGCGGGGTGACTAAAAGTGAAATTTTTTGACAAGTTCAGTGTATAAATTGCAATTTTTGAAGTTTAGTGACTAAAAGTGAAAAAGTTGCCAAGTTCAGGGACCAAAAGTGTAATTTTTCCTATAAATTATTATATACGAGAGAAAGGTACCCACGCGTTGCGGCGGTGGTGCTGATGTAATGGGGGCGACGATGGTGGCGTGACGGGTGGTGGTGGCGAGCGGCGGTAGAGGCGGCGACGGCGATGGCGGTGGCGGTGATGGATGGTGGTGGCACACGGCGGTAGCGACGGTGGTGACGGTGGCAATTGGCGGCGGCGGCGACGAGTAGTGGAAGTTATTGATGTAATGTGGCTATGATGTATGGTATATCATGCATTATAATGTGTACATTGTTGAAACTTAAAATCAATATTGAAATTTTAAGTTCAATGTTGAAAATCAAAAGTAGATTTGCTTTATAATATCTCTATATAAACACTTTGTGACCTTAAGGTCTCAGGTTCGATCCCCGCTGAGCACAAAAAATAATTCCTTTAAGGTACCCGTTACCAATGAAGCCTATACCCATATGTGAAGTTTAAATACGCGGGTTCGATCTTCGGGGTGCCCAGATCATGTGGGGATTAGGATGGAGGTATTTTACCGGCATCATATAGCTCATACGGGGTGGGTCGATGGGTATCCAATTGTGGTACCGGGACTAGGGTTCCCCCATTACCCTTGATAATATCTCTCTCTCTATATATATATATATATATATATGTTTCTTTGACTATAACTTTGGTAATTCGTTAACCTACATGTAAATTTAATATTCTTTTGTTACGTTGAGCTTTATTTTCAAAATTTTCTTCTCAAACAAAATAAGTTTGACCGTGGCATTAGTGAGTGTTAGTTAAACCTTCAAAATTCTTGCACACAATATTATAATAAAATTTGAAGATGGAAACTTATTTTGGAGAAGGTGGTATATATAATTGAAGGGAAATGATAAATCTTCTTAAATTAATAATTAATTTTTTTTTAATTATTAGATGAAAACATATGGAAAAGGAAAATGATAAATATATCCTCTTAAAGATTAGCCTAAAAATACTTTTAAAACTACGAAAAAATTAAGTAAGATTAGGAAAGAGAATTAATAAATCCATATGTCATCTCCTAAGAAGATTTTTTGGATAATCTTTATAAAGATATATCACTTTGCATAGTCAGGGATAGTGGGAAGCACCCAAAATCTATTTCAAACGTTCTTGTCCTGTTTGTTCAACCACCAAAATCTACTACCTTAATTAATTTCTTAATCTAATTTTCCAGCAGTACATTTCCTAAATTTTTAATTCAAGAGAATTAAGGCTTCAAGCAATTTTAAACCTATCCGTTTTAAATAGAAAATGTATTAAACTACTCTACAATGTTTAAAACTATTTTAATTAGAAGCTTTGATGATGACTTCTTTAGGATTATTGTCGGGTAGTGTTATAAAATTTCCCGAGTGGGTTTATAATTAGAACTATCAACGTATATGAAAAAGAAAATCAAATTTCACATAAATTTTATATAAAGTTTACATTAAACTATACGAGAAAAATGTACCCGTACGTTGCGACAGTGGCAGCGGTGGTGGTGGTGATGTAATGACGGCGGTAGTGGCGGTGACGGGTGGTAGTGGCGAGCGGCGGTGGTGGCGGCGGAGATTGGTGGCCGTGGCCGTGGCGCCGGTGAGTAGTGGAAGTTATTGATGTAATGTGGCTATGATGTATGGTACATCATGTATTAGAATGTGTACATTGTTGAAACTTAAAATCAATATTGAAATTTTAAGTTCAATGTTGAAAATCAAAAGTAGATTTGTTTTATAATATAGTATAAGATATAGTGTAATTATGAAGAAATTTTTGGTTCATGTATTCAACTGTATCCATTAAGGTTTTGTAGCTCTCACCCATGACTATGGTTGAATCAAAACTAAGCTTTAATTAAGAACTAAATTCCAGGTATTATGTATCATTTTTCATATTAATATTTTTACTTTAGTTACAAAAGAAATCATTTGTTACACATGAAATGTTCATGCTTCATAAAAAGATAGAATAACTACAAAGACAGTGGCTAGCATAAGTTTGACGAGTATAATAATGTTTCTAACCATTTAACACAGAATTTAAACCACACCATTCTTAAACTGTTAATAATCTCGCTTGAACCATTTTGGTTTGGTGATTGATATGTGCACGACAATTATTTTACATACATAAAATTTTTAAGAATTACACGATATAGTGTGACACATTACATATTACTGCATTATATTATTATATATATAAAGAAAACTTGATTATTTTGTGCGGATATAAACTCCCATTTTATTGGAATAACGAACTTACAAATTTGCTAAATTTTATCTGACTTTAGCAGATTATACATACATATAGTTTAGTTAAGATTAATTAAGATGGCATTTTTCGAATAAAGAAAAACGTTGTTAGATGTGTCTTAATTTGTTTTGGAAGTAGAAGATGCTTTGAAGACTTTTCTTTTCTTGGTTTCCGGCTAAGCCGTTTGCTTTCGTACTTGTCTTTCGTCGTTATCACACGAACCAGACAGTTTACTATATAATACACACAAAACCGTCTTTCAATGTAATATATTTCGAGGAACTAGCTGCTTAAAATACGAGAAGGCTAACACGACCAGGGCTAAAAAAGTCAAACCCCGACGAGAGCATTAGCGGCGACGTCGCCGCTAATACCGGGGGACCCATCTGACACACAGCAGTTACTTTTGACCTTTGACGATGACCTTTGACTGAGTATTAGCGGCGACGTCGCCGCTAATACTCAAAACTAATTTCTTTAAAACCCAGCCGCAGAAGGCAGAAGACGATTCATACAAATATTTTCCTTTCAAAGAAAAAATCCGGCCATCATCTCTAAAAAAAAAACCCACATATTCCGGCCATCAATCCCCTCACCCTCTGTATCAAGAATCCGGCCACCCCCACCCTCTTTTCAGGCGAAAAATCCGGCCACCCCACCCCTCTTTTTGCTAAAATGGCTGCCGTTCAAGGCGGAGATGGTGGCAATGACCCTCCAAATTGGGGGTGGAATCCGCAATGGGGCTGTAGGCGTAGCGCGGGTAAGTATATATAGATATATGTCAAATATATATATATATATATATATATATATATATATATATATTTGTTTCTTATTTTGTTTTGCAGGGATGACCTCAGGGAGAGCTGCCGCTGCTAACCAGAAAATGGAGCGGGAGTTTCAAAAGAAGGGACGTTTAGCTCTTTACCTTGACGCCGATCAAAGTAAGTGGCAGGCTATCGGCGATAACGCCAAATGGTACAAGAGCTATTTAGGTTCATATGTCGCTACCGTCCCGCATACTTACGAGTCGTGGACAGAGGTGCCCCAACCTATCAGGGACGGACTTATTCCGTGGATCCAGGTAAAAAACTTTTTATTTTACAATTTAAATACGTCATAAAAAAATATGGTAGATGGTAACTATTACTACTAAATTGCAGAGACGGTTCAACTTGGACCCGTATCTACATCGCGATCCAACTGACGCGTTACGGCTTCGCTGTTGAACGCATGATTCTGGCGGATGCCCTAAAGAACTACAGGGATAAAAAAACAAAATTCAAGGGGAAATGGTTCACCGAAAGGGGTGGGTTAGATAGCCTCGCCGAAATCCAAAATGTTCCGCCACATGCAATGCCTCAAGAAGTCTGGACGGATCTACTGCGATTCTGGACCAGGGACGACCGGATGATTGTTGCCCAACGAAATGCGACTAACAGGCAAGAACAACGTCTTGTCAGTACTCACGGTCGCCAGTCATACGCTCAGCGTCAACATGTTTGGGCTGTAAGTTATATGTACATATTTACATATATATATATATATATATATACACATATATATAACTTTGATTAATGTATATACAGACTGGTCATGAGGGACAAGAGGAGCCCCCGGCTGACTTCTTTTTGCGGGCCCACACATACCACGATGGGAGAGTGCAAGAAGCTGCTCTTCCCTTCCATGTAAGTTCTCACACAACACTTAAATTCCTATTTGTTGTAAATTTTTATTAAGTATAGCTAACTAATTTTTTTGTTTATGATTTTAATGTGGTACAGGCCCAGCTTCAGGAATCCCAGCGGATACTTTCCCAACAGCCCAACACCCCGCCAACGCAAGCATTTTTGGACACTTTTGGGGCCCGATCGGGACATACCCGCGGGGTTGGGCGTATTGTTAGGGGAACCGAGGACTGAATGTCCAGGTCCCGCGTCCAGATGACCCTCTTTTGGACGCCCCAACCCAGCAGCACCAAGACCAGGCCGACCCAGCTGGATCACAGTCGTCGGGACCCATCTGCAGCACAGTCGCTGGGCTCTGATTACGTGGACCAATTCTTCAACCCTTGGCCCACGGTCAACCCTTGGGACCAGGCCGGGTCTAGCACGTCGGGATTCCCCACACAACGCTTGGGGGATGATAGTGATAGTGATAGTGATTGATTAGTTTGTATTTTTTATGAACTTCTTTATTTCTGTTTGTAAAACTTTGATTGAATGAAACTAATCCCTTTATTCAAAATAGTCTTTACAAAAAATAAAAAACACCCACATAAAAAAAATCAAAACTTTAAGGCTTCAAGGCTAATGCAAATGTAAAAAAATATAGGATTTGCATCCAGGGCAGAGGATGTACAACATTTCATTATATTGCATTTTAATCTGACTAATAAGTTGTATATTTTGCAAAATTTAGATATTTAAGTACAAAAAAAGGCTTAAAAGTTGAATTATGCATGGAAGATCATATGATTGGGAGAAATGATCCTGATGCCTCTGACGTGGCACCTGTGAAGGCAATCACAAGATTGGGAGAAATGATATTGAGGTGCCACGTGGCAAGCATTTGTAACACCCGACGTTTAAAAATATGGGTTTTCAAAAATCTTTCACCTAACGGTGTTAAATTGCGGAAGTAAAGACCGTAAAAGTCAAAACCGATAAAAACATTTCGGTTTCTGCATTTAGTTGGTGTTACACGCCATATCAAACAATAGTTCAAATGAAAACCCAACGGTTGCCCAACATTAAACAACCGTTCACACATTATTACATATATTCGACATCAAATGAAATGTAATCAAAAGTCTCCATAATAAGCAACTAGGGGTAGCTAAGGAATCTGCATGCTTTCTACCCACGCCCTCACGTCTTGCATCTACAAGTCCTTCAAGCTAAACCTGAGGGAACAACCACATTAAAGAAACAAGTGTTAGCTATAAGAATAGCTAAGTAAGACCACACTCAATTTAAAAGCATTTGTCCAATTAAAACATTTCTTCATTATTAGACAAACTCATTAGGCACAACACACATCACACATAACTGCATATCAACTTCATATCAGATAGGATAATCATCCTAAATGTGCCTATCCTGCATTAGTTCACACATTGTCACACATATCTTCGTTATCTACATATAAGTGTGCCCTGCATCACACCCGACTAGATGATCAACCAAAGGCTAATCACCGTACGTCGTTAAGGAATGGCAAGCCAATCCAAGAGTAATTCGTATGTGGAGGTTGGTCAAACCCCTCGTATTACTCGCCCTGCATTATAAAGACCATGTTGCAAGGAGCCACCCAAGCAACAACTACGTCAACGTACTCGTCCGGCTAAGACTCGTACGGGTTAAGCTTAACACTTTCCCTGCATTATATTTACGAGCTCGGTTTCACACATATATAGTTTAGGTCCCTGCATTCCTAAACTTTCACACACATATAGTCTAGGTAACACACTTCCTAGACATTCACACACTTTATCTTCATTACGTTTGGATCCTTAAACGTGCAAGTGACATGGCAACCTACCGAGTCTAGTGAGCTAGGTGTACAAGCCATGTAGTCATGCATATATCACACGTCAACATCATTTCTACATTTCACGCATAATAAGCTACTTCGTAATACTACATAACTGCATTACAATATACTACATTAAGCAATACTTCATTTCACTACATTAGGGTCTGCATTTCAGGTCTCATGGTCGACTACATATCCCATATTACCTCCCGTGTAACCCGAGATACGCACATATATCATAAGTTACCGTTAAAGAAGTTATAAGTATGAAACCTTTGCTTGTTGAACCCTCAGCGTGACAAAAGTAGTGTATCTTACCTCGATACGGTTTAACAACAAGCTACAAGCACAATACAACGATGACTAGGTGTCTCCAATAACCTAGAACAAGTATAAGATCGAAATATAAGCTAAACGACACATTTTGTGAAATCTGGACATGTGGTGCGCCGCACCTTCCATGTGGTGCGTCGCACCAATCCTCCAGGGAATTTCTATCAACAATGGGTGCGCCGCACCTACCCTTTGGTGCGTCGCACCAATCTTCCAGGGTGCGCCGCACCAGCCCTTGGTGCGTCGCATATCGGGGTCCACCAAAAACCCAAACTGGGCAGTGGTGCGCCGCACCACTCCCTTGGTGCGCCGCACCTGGGGTGCAGATCAGCAATTCAATTTTGTTCTTTGATCAAACGAATTCCATACGAACCCATACCCCAAATCCAACCTGGGGACTTAAAATTAATCCTTTTAATTGCACTTTCATCACCTTTAATCAACCTATTAATCCCTTAATCTTTTACATCATAAATCAACCATTTAATCACCCGAATAACATGAAATTGATGAACGTTTAATCAAATAACCCAACCCAAACCCTTATGGCCTGGATTAAGACTAATATAAGACTCACGCAAGCAGATTTCAGATGAGGAATACCTATATTACCTGTATTAGGTGACAAAGATCCAAGATCTAAGCAATACACGATCGATTTGGCTCCAAAACGAATAGATCTAGAGAGAAACTTGAGAGGGAAGGAAGGGGATCGGCTAGGGCTTTGTTTAGGGGAATAAAATCTGCAAATGCCAACCTAATGACACCCCTTAACTCCCTAAACCCGTTTTTAACTTTCCTTCTATGTCAAAACTAGCCCCTAAACTTCCTAATCCTTCATTGTTGGTCACAAACTACTTTATTGACCATATACATCATTAATCCTTCATTAAATGTCACTACATAGACATTAATCTTCATATTACACACATTTATACTACATTAACACTTAGGCTTACAAGCCTCACACATAACACACATTAACTACATATAAGCATTAAATCTAAAATAGACTTAACGACACACACAATATTGACTTAACGACATTAGTCAACTAGTAAAGAAAAGTTTGGGATGTTACAATTACCTCCCCCTTAAGAGGATTCCGTCCCCGGAATCTCATCATTAAGGAACAACTCGGGATACTTTTCCTTCATTACTGCTTCAGTTTCCCACGTTAAGCTTTCTCCATGATTATGCTTCCACTTTATCAACACAAGGTCAATCACTTTTCGACGTAACTTCTTTTGCTTTCTTCCAAGTATCGCTACCGGTTCGTCTACTATTCTCTTCATTGGGTCAATACTCACGTCTTTAATAGGAATCACACTTGACTCCTCAGCTAAACATTTCCTCAAGTAGGATACATGGAAGGTGTTGTGAATTCCATCCAATTCTGGAGGTAATTCCAACTGATATGCCACGTCTTTAATAGGAATCACACTTGACTCCTCAGCTAAACATTTCCTCAAGTAGGATACATGGAAGGTGTTGTGAATTCCATCCAATTCTGGAGGTAATTCCAACTGATATGCCACGTCTTTAATAGGAATCACACTTGACTCCTCAGCTAAACATTTCCTCAAGTAGGATACATGGAAGGTGTTGTGAATTCCATCCAATTCTGGAGGTAATTCCAACTGATATGCCACGTCTTTAATAGGAATCACACTTGACTCCTCAGCTAAACATTTCCTCAAGTAGGATACATGGAAGGTGTTGTGAATTCCATCCAATTCTGGAGGTAATTCCAACTGATATGCCACGTCTTTAATAGGAATCACACTTGACTCCTCAGCTAAACATTTCCTCAAGTAGGATACATGGAAGGTGTTGTGAATTCCATCCAATTCTGGAGGTAATTCCAACTGATATGCCACGTCTTTAATAGGAATCACACTTGACTCCTCAGCTAAACATTTCCTCAAGTAGGATACATGGAAGGTGTTGTGAATTCCATCCAATTCTGGAGGTAATTCCAACTGATATGCCACGTCTTTAATAGGAATCACACTTGACTCCTCAGCTAAACATTTCCTCAAGTAGGATACATGGAAGGTGTTGTGAATTCCATCCAATTCTGGAGGTAATTCCAACTGATATGCCACGTCTTTAATGCGTTTCACAACTTTAAAAGGTCCAATGAAACGTGGACTCAACTTTCCCTTCTTTCCAAATCGAATAACTCCTTTCCAAGGTGATACTTTTAGCATCACTAAATCACCAACATTAAACTCAATCGGTCTCCTTTTCTTATCTGCATATGTTTTCTGCCTTTCTCTTGCCACACGTAAGGCTTCTTTAGCTACATTAACCTTTTCAGAGGTAATTTCAATAATTTCGGGACCGGTCAACTGCTTTTCACCGGACTCCATCCAACAACTTGGAGTCCTACACCTTCTACCATATAACATCTCAAATGGTGGCATTCCAATGCTTGCATGGTGACTATTGTTGTAAGCAAACTCAATCATCCTCAAATGATCATCCCATGCTCCACCGTATTCGAGTACACACGTTCTCAACATATCCTCCAAGGTTTGAATGGTTCTTTCACTTTGCCCATCGGTTTGGGGATGATAGGCGGTACTCAAATTTATTCTACTACCCAACTCCCGTTGAAGACCCTTCCAAAAATTTGACACAAACCTCGAGTCTCGATCCGAAACAATAGATAAAGGGACTCCATGTTTCGCAACTACTTCATCAATGTACATCTTTGCCATCTTCGTTAAAGGCACATCTTGTCGGGTAGCTAGAAAATGAGCACTCTTCGTCAATCTATCTACAATCACCCATATCATATCATTCCCTTTCGGCGTTTTAGGTAGCTTCGTTACAAAGTCCATGGTAATATGATCCCATTTCCACTCGGGAATGTCTAATTGATGCAACAAGCCATACGGCTTTTGATGGTCTGTTTTCACACGTGCACACATCAAACACTTTGCTACAAAATGAGCTACTTCTCCTTTAATATCCGGCCACCAATAAATCGGCTTCAAATCTGCATACATTTTGGTGACACCGGGATGAACCGAATATCTACTTCTATGGGCTTCCTCAAGGATCAATTCTCGGTTACCACCAAGCAGTGGTACCCAAATTCGACCCTTGTATGTTTTGAACCCACGGCTATTAGTCTCCATCACAAGACGTTTCTTCTTTCCAATGCTTTCATTGTCAATGTTATCCTTCATCAATGCCCTCACTTGTGCTTCTTTAATTCGATCAAGTAGTCCCGACTTGGCTTGAACTTGCATGCTCATCAACTTACAAGAAGAACTTTGCACTTTCCTACTTAGTGCATCCGCCACTACATTGGCTTTACCCGGATGGTATTTGATTTCACAATCATAATCCTTAAGTAATTCCATCCACCTCCTTTGTCTCACGTTCATCTCCTTTTGATTAAAGACATACTACAAACTTTTATGATCGGTAAACAAAGTGCATTTTGTACCATAAAGGTAATGTCTCCACAATTTCAATGCAAAAACAACTGCGGCCAATTCAAGATCATGGGTAGGGTAATTCTTCTCATGTGGTTTCAACTGGCGGGAAGCATAGGCGATCACCTTGTCCCTCTGCATCAGTACACAACCCAAACCTGTGATAGATGCATCACTATACACAACCAAATCATCGGTACCTTCAGGCAAGGCAAGTATAGGAGCTTCACACAACTTCTTCTTTAACGTTTGAAATGCATTCTCCTGCTTATCGGTCCACTCAAACTTCACTCCTTTCTTCGTTAGTTCAGTCATAGGCTTGGCTATTCGGGAGAAATCCTGAATGAACCTTCTATAATATCCAGCCAAACCAAGAAAACTTTTAATCTCAGTAGGAGTCTTTGGCTGCTCCCAATTTGAAACAGCTTCAATCTTTGAAGGATCTACTTTAATACCTTCCGATGAAATGACATGACCAAGAAACTGCACCTCTCGAAGCCAAAACTCGCATTTAGAAAACTTGGCATACAACTTCTTCTCTCTCAACACCTCCAAAACTGCTTTCAAGTGCTCACGGTGCTCATCTTCTGACTTAGAATAGATCAAAATATCGTCAATAAACACAATAACAAAATGATCTAGAAAGGGACGGCATACCCGATTCATTAAATCCATAAACGCGGCTGGAGCATTAGTCAACCCAAATGGCATGACCAAGAACTCATAATGACCATATCTAGTCCGGAAAGCTGTCTTTGCTACATCCTCCTTCTTAACCTTTAATTGATGATAACCGGACCGTAAATCTATCTTTGAAAAATGTGAAGCACCATGTAGTTGATCAAAGAGATCATCAATTCGCGGGAGAGGATATTTATTCTTAACCGTTCGCTTATTCAACTCGCGGTAGTCTATGCACATGCGCATAGATCCATCCTTCTTTTTAACAAAGAGAACCAGAGCTCCCCAAGGCGAGGAACTAGGTTGTATGAAACCTTTGTCAAGTAACTCCTGAAGTTGGGACATTAACTCTTTCATTTCTGTAGGAGCTAATCGGTAAGGTGCTTTAGCAACAGGTGTAGCACCGGGAATAAGATCTATCTGGAAAGTAACTTCACGGTCGGGAGGGATACCGGGAAGATCTTCGGGAAACACATCGGGAAAATCGGATACTACATCAACACTAGCAATAGAAGGCTTCTCCTTTCTCTCATCAATAACATAGGCCAAGAAATGACTCTTATTCTTCCTTATACATTTAATAGCCTTCATCATACTAATGATCTTTATCCCCCCTCTCTTCCTATCTCCATAAACCGTTACCACATTACCATCGAATGTAGGTAACCGAATAATCTTTTGGGAACACAAAATATTAGCTTCATTTCTAGATAACCAATCCATACCGATCACTACATCAAAACCGACTAAGGTAGTAGGCAATAACTGGACTGGAAACAAACGACCTTCAATCTCAATGTCACAATCATCATATCCCACACGTATATCACTAACCGTACCATTAGCAATTTCCACCTCTATTGAGCAATCTAAAGGGGTAGTGACTCTTCCTAGCTTAGGAGCAAATAAAGTAGACACAAACGACCTATTTGCACCCGAATCAAATAAAACAGAAGCAGGCTTTGAATTAACAAGGAAAGTACCACTTACCACCTCTTCGTTGTTCTTAGCATCATCAACAGTCATCTGCAAGGCTCTCACTTTTGTTGCTGAAGTGGCTGCTTTCTTCCTGTCATTCTTTATTTGTGGGCAATCGGCAATAAGATGACCCGTTTCTTGACACTTGTAGCAACGAGTCTTGTCCCTACATTCTGTTGCAAGATGTCCCGACTTCCCACACTTATGACACCTTCTTGTCTTGTCGGAACATTGACCTTCATGAACATTCTTGCAAAAAGCACACCAAGACCCATTCTTCTTTTTATCTTTGTCACCACTTGAGCTAGAATTTCCACGAAACTTCTTATTATTATTATTGTTGTTAGATGACCAATTTGACCTTCTTTTGAACCCTGCTTTCTTGTCATCAACCTTCACCACAACTTTCTCGCTTTTGAAATCATCATCCAACCTCTTTGACTCCTTAATAGCCGCCGATAAAGTCACATGTTGTCTACATAATCCACGATAACTAACGGGGAGACCATCACAATAAGCCTCAATTTGGTCCTCCTGCCTTTGAACCAAGTGTCCAACAAACTTCAACTTCTCCATAAATGAGTGTGCATATTCAGAAATTGCACCGGGTTTAGCAACCAACGATCTAAACTCCTTTTCAATCAACCTTAACTCACGCGTTCCCACATACTCCTTTTCAATCATATGATTGGAGAAATGATCCTGATGCCTCTGACGTGGCACCTGTGAAGGCAATCACAAGATTGGGAGAAATGATATTGAGGTGCCACGTGGCAAGCATTTGTAACACCCGACGTTTAAAAATATGGGTTTTCAAAAATCTTTCACCTAACGGTGTTAAATTGCGGAAGTAAAGACCGTAAAAGTCAAAACCGATAAAAACATTTCGGTTTCTGCATTTAGTTGGTGTTACACGCCATATCAAACAATAGTTCAAATGAAAACCCAACGGTTGCCCAACATTAAACAACCGTTCACACATTATTACATATATTCGACATCAAATGAAATGTAATCAAAAGTCTCCATAATAAGCAACTAGGGGTAGCTAAGGAATCTGCATGCTTTCTACCCACGCCCTCACGTCTTGCATCTACAAGTCCTTCAAGCTAAACCTGAGGGAACAACCACATTAAAGAAACAAGTGTTAGCTATAAGAATAGCTAAGTAAGACCACACTCAATTTAAAAGCATTTGTCCAATTAAAACATTTCTTCATTATTAGACAAACTCATTAGGCACAACACACATCACACATAACTGCATATCAACTTCATATCAGATAGGATAATCATCCTAAATGTGCCTATCCTGCATTAGTTCACACATTGTCACACATATCTTCGTTATCTACATATAAGTGTGCCCTGCATCACACCCGACTAGATGATCAACCAAAGGCTAATCACCGTACGTCGTTAAGGAATGGCAAGCCAATCCAAGAGTAATTCGTATGTGGAGGTTGGTCAAACCCCTCGTATTACTCGCCCTGCATTATAAAGACCATGTTGCAAGGAGCCACCCAAGCAACAACTACGTCAACGTACTCGTCCGGCTAAGACTCGTACGGGTTAAGCTTAACACTTTCCCTGCATTATAAAGACCATGTTGCAAGGAGCCACCCAAGCAACAACTACGTCAACGTACTCGTCCGGCTAAGACTCGTACGGGTTAAGCTTAACACTTTCCCTGCATTATATTTACGAGCTCGGTTTCACACATATATAGTTTAGGTCCCTGCATTCCTAAACTTTCGCACACATATAGTCTAGGTAACACACTTCCTAGACATTCACACACTTTATCTTCATTACGTTTGGATCCTTAAACGTGCAAGTGACATGGCAACCTACCGAGTCTAGTGAGCTAGGTGTACAAGCCATGTAGTCATGCATATATCACACGTCAACATCATTTCTACATTTCACGCATAATAAGCTACTTCGTAATACTACATAACTGCATTACAATATACTACATTAAGCAATACTTCATTTCACTACATTAGGGTCTGCATTTCAGGTCTCATGGTCGACTACATATCCCATATTACCTCCCGTGTAACCCGAGATACGCACATATATCATAAGTTACCGTTAAAGAAGTTATAAGTATGAAACCTTTGCTTGTTGAACCCTCAGCGTGACAAAAGTAGTGTATCTTACCTCGATACGGTTTAACAACAAGCTACAAGCACAATACAACGATGACTAGGTGTCTCCAATAACCTAGAACAAGTATAAGATCGAAATATAAGCTAAACGACACATTTTGTGAAATCTGGACATGTGGTGCGCCGCACCTTCCATGTGGTGCGTCGCACCAATCCTCCAGGGAATTTCTATCAACAATGGGTGCGCCGCACCTACCCTTTGGTGCGTCGCACCAATCTTCCAGGGAATTCAGATTAAGACCAGGTGCGCCGCACCAGCCCTTGGTGCGTCGCATATCGGGGTCCATCATAAGAAACCCAAAACCCAACTGGGCAGTGGTGCGCCGCACCACTCCCTTGGTGCGCCGCACCTGGGGTGCAGATCAGCAATTCAATTTTGTTCTTTGATCAAACGAATTCCATACGAACCCATACCCCAAATCCAACCTGGGGACTTAAAATTAATCCTTTTAATTGCACTTTCATCACCTTTAATCAACCTATTAATCCCTTAATCTTTTACATCATAAATCAACCATTTAATCACCCGAATAACATGAAATTGATGAACGTTTAATCAAATAACCCAACCCAAACCCTTATGGCCTGGATTATAAAGACCATGTTGCAAGGAGCCACCCAAGCAACAACTACGTCAACGTACTCGTCCGGCTAAGACTCGTACGGGTTAAGCTTAACACTTTCCCTGCATTATAAAGACCATGTTGCAAGGAGCCACCCAAGCAACAACTACGTCAACGTACTCGTCCGGCTAAGACTTGTACGGGTTAAGCTTAACACTTTCCCTGCATTATAAAGACCATGTTGCAAGGAGCCACCCAAGCAACAACTACGTCAACGTACTCGTCCGGCTAAGACTTGTACGGGTTAAGCTTAACACTTTCCCTGCATTATAAAGACCATGTTGCAAGGAGCCACCCAAGCAACAACTACGTCAACGTACTCGTCCGGCTAAGACTTGTACGGGTTAAGCTTAACACTTTCCCTGCATTATAAAGACCATGTTGCAAGGAGCCACCCAAGCAACAACTACGTCAACGTACTCGTCCGGCTAAGACTTGTACGGGTTAAGCTTAACACTTTCCCTGCATTATAAAGACCATGTTGCAAGGAGCCACCCAAGCAACAACTACGTCAACGTACTCGTCCGGCTAAGACTCGTACGGGTTAAGCTTAACACTTTCCCTGCATTATATTTACGAGCTCGGTTTCACACATATATAGTTTAGGTCCCTGCATTCCTAAACTTTCGCACACATATAGTCTAGGTAACACACTTCCTAGACATTCACACACTTTATCTTCATTACGTTTGGATCCTTAAACGTGCAAGTGACATGGCAACCTACCGAGTCTAGTGAGCTAGGTGTACAAGCCATGTAGTCATGCATATATCACACGTCAACATCATTTCTACATTTCACGCATAATAAGCTACTTCGTAATACTACATAACTGCATTACAATATACTACATTAAGCAATACTTCATTTCACTACATTAGGGTCTGCATTTCAGGTCTCATGGTCGACTACATATCCCATATTACCTCCCGTGTAACCCGAGATACGCACATATATCATAAGTTACCGTTAAAGAAGTTATAAGTATGAAACCTTTGCTTGTTGAACCCTCAGCGTGACAAAAGTAGTGTATCTTACCTCGATACGGTTTAACAACAAGCTACAAGCACAATACAACGATGACTAGGTGTCTCCAATAACCTAGAACAAGTATAAGATCGAAATATAAGCTAAACGACACATTTTGTGAAATCTGGACATGTGGTGCGCCGCACCACTCCCTTGGTGCGCCGCACCTGGGGTGCAGATCAGCAATTCAATTTTGTTCTTTGATCAAACGAATTCCATACGAACCCATACCCCAAATCCAACCTGGGGACTTAAAATTAATCCTTTTAATTGCACTTTCATCACCTTTAATCAACCTATTAATCCCTTAATCTTTTACATCATAAATCAACCATTTAATCACCCGAATAACATGAAATTGATGAACGTTTAATCAAATAACCCAACCCAAACCCTTATGGCCTGGATTAAGACTAATATAAGACTCACGCAAGCAGATTTCAGATGAGGAATACCTATATTACCTGTATTAGGTGACAAAGATCCAAGATCTAAGCAATACACGATCGATTTGGCTCCAAAACGAATAGATCTAGAGAGAAACTTGAGAGGGAAGGAAGGGGATCGGCTAGGGCTTTGTTTAGGGGAATAAAATCTGCAAATGCCAACCTAATGACACCCCTTAACTCCCTAAACCCGTTTTTAACTTTCCTTCTATGTCAAAACTAGCCCCTAAACTTCCTAATCCTTCATTGTTGGTCACAAACTACTTTATTGACCATATACATCATTAATCCTTCATTAAATGTCACTACATAGACATTAATCTTCATATTACACACATTTATACTACATTAACACTTAGGCTTACAAGCCTCACACATAACACACATTAACTACATATAAGCATTAAATCTAAAATAGACTTAACGACACACACAATATTGACTTAACGACATTAGTCAACTAGTAAAGAAAAGTTTGGGATGTTACACATTAGCGGCGACGTCGCCGCTAATGCCTCTGACGTGGCACCTCGGGATCGGTCGTTGTCAGTCATTATTGCAGGCGTGTCGGTGGAATGTCGGTGGGAGCATTAGCGGCGACGTCGCCGCTAATGTCTGGTGGGGTTGACCTTTTTCTGGTCGTGTTACCCTGTGCCTTAAAATATTAAGAGTTTTATATGTTTGTAATGTAATACACAAGTAAACATTGTCGCTAATGTTCTGGTGGGGTTTACCTTTTTCTGGTCGTGTTACCCTGTGCCTTAAAATATTAAGAGTTTTATATGTTTGTAATGTAATACACAAGTAAACATTGTCGCTAATGTTCTGGTGGGGTTTACCTTTTTCTGGTCGTGTTACCCTGTGCCTTAAAATATTAAGAGTTTTATATGTTTGTAATGTAATACACAAGTAAACATTGTTTATTCATAAATGATTAATGAAACCATGTGTAAGTACAACTACTTCGAATAAATTGATTATGGAATATTTGTAAAGTCTGTGACGTTTCTGTTGATTACATATACTTGTATTTTTTTTAGAACAGCTAGGATTTTATTAATATGTTTCGGCAAGACGCTTAAGCAATAAAAAAAAAGATACAATTACAAAAGAAAGGAAAGACTCATCGCCTATACAGGCCATGAAAAACTAGTTTTTCTATCACGAGTAGATAACCAACAATAAGAAGTAGAAACAATAGACTGAAATACGTCACCATACGAGTCATCATTAACCTGATGAACAACCTGATTTCTGTGTTTCCAAAGTGATCACCACCACACAAAACAAGTAGCTTCTAAAATTCTTTTGAATCTGGATGTAAATTGTGAATCATGAATCCAATCTAAGAGCGACTTCGGGCTAGTGATAGGCATATCAACATGAAACCACTTCACAAAAAGCTGAGCAAGCCGAGTATAAAAGAGGCATTGCGAGTAAAGATGCTCAACAGATTCAACATTATGCTGGCAAAGAGGACATGATATATCATTAATGTCTAGATCTCATTTTCGTGAAGCAATACTTAAATTAACTTTAAACTTTCAATTCGTTATAAAATGTTTTGAATTATTCTATATTAAATGCCGAAGGAAGACTATAACTTTGTTTTGTTTCTAAGGAAAATGTGAATAGAATATGTCTTAAATCAAATATGCTATCAAAAGGGACAAAGTTTATGACTTTGGCTGCAGCTTAACATTGTTGAGCATGAATACAGGTGGAAGGTAAAAACTGATGAGATAAGATAAAAAGTTAATGATCGAACTCAACTTGGTTAAATGATGCTATTGAATATATTCCATGTATGAATTCGGGACAGGTATTCAAAAGCCAACTAAGAAGAATTGAAGAAAAACAATTGATATGATTCACAGGTCATTTAAAAGAGTTGAAGAGTCCCACCCTCCGGGAGAGGTGATACTTTTGGACAACATGGGTCGATGTCCTTTTGAAATTTAATTTTACCTTAATTCGTTATAAAATGTTTTGAATTATTCTATATTAAATGCCGAAGGAAGACTATAACTTTGTTTTGTTTCTAAGGAAAATGTGAATAGAATATGTCTTAAATCAAATATGCTATCAAAAGGGACAAAGTTTATGACTTTGGCTGCAGCTTAACATTGTTGAGCATGAATACAGGTGGAAGGTAAAAACTGATGAGATAAGATAAAAAGTTAATGATCGAACTCAACTTGGTTAAATGATGCTATTGAATATATTCCATGTATGAATTCGGGACAGGTATTCAAAAGCCAACTAAGAAGAATTGAAGAAAAACAATTGATATGATTCACAGGTCATTTAAAAGAGTTGAAGAGTCCCACCCTCCGGGAGAGGTGATACTTTTGGACAACATGGGTCGATGTCCTTTTGAAATTTAATTTTACCTTAAGATTATAAAATTTTATACAGTAAAAATTTTTAAATTTTGACCTTTTAGATTTTGTTTCACGAATTTTTTTGGTTTTGTCTTTTATTAAATTTAATTCTGGTATTGACCCCCTGCCTCCGGGGTCTATCAACTCGCCACACGAAAATGAATTGACACATGAGAATTGTATTTTTCATACAACCCGTAACTTCCCTTTTTTTTTTCCTAGTCCCTCATACAATTCTATGAGTTAAAAAGTTTGGCCCAACTTTGTAATTAAAAAAAATAAAAGCCTTAGCCAACCGTGTCATTTATCACATTTTCTGAAGAAAACGGATGGCAAAGGTGTTTTTTGAGAAAATGTCAGTTATGTTTATTTGTAAGTTATACTTCGTAATAAATTATTTGAGAAAGAGGTATAATAGATTGTGTATTTTCAAAAAAATATAAAATGAGAAATTGATAATGTGATGTTGATTTGTCAGTAAGAAATGATCAGGATCGGGTAAGGGCCAAAGGGAGGTATATTTGATGATAGTGTAGTAAGTAGGACCCACCAATGCTCATGAAATTGGTTCATTATTTTAAAAATGGTAAATTCGGGCTCAGTTCTTCGTATACC
Organism: Erigeron breviscapus; assembly: GCA_034093135.1. NCBI lineage: Eukaryota > Viridiplantae > Streptophyta > Magnoliopsida > Asterales > Asteraceae > Erigeron > Erigeron breviscapus. The sequence goes on along the minus strand of CM067167.1, from coordinate 160,828,273 downwards.
TAACTTAAATTCCATGAGAAATCCATATTGTCTTCATTTTTCAGAGCAATTTGTTAAAAACAAGGTTTATACCCAAAATCTCAGTTCTCAAGCACCACCATATATGGCTGGTGAAACCGGTTAAATTCATGGCAATGAAACAGATTATTATGTACTGTATTTTTGCTTCTCTGTTTGTACCTAGCATCTCGCTAGATTATTAGTATTAATAAAAATCCCTGAATTTGAATGTTCAAAAAAAAAAATAAAAGCCTTAGCCAACCGTGTCATTTATCACATTTTCTGAAGAAAACGGATGGCAAAGGTGTTTTTTGAGAAAATGTCAGTTATGTTTATTTGTAAGTTATACTTCGTAATAAATTATTTGAGAAAGAGGTATAATAGATTGTGTATTTTCAAAAAAATATAAAATGAGAAATTGATAATGTGATGTTGATTTGTCAGTAAGAAATGATCAGGATCGGGTAAGGGCCAAAGGGAGGTATATTTGATGATAGTGTAGTAAGTAGGACCCACCAATGCTCATGAAATTGGTTCATTATTTTAAAAATGGTAAATTCGGGCTCAGTTCTTCGTATACCTAACTTAAATTCCATGAGAAATCCATATTGTCTTCATTTTTCAGAGCAATTTGTTAAAAACAAGGTTTATACCCAAAATCTCAGTTCTCAAGCACCACCATATATGGCTGGTGAAACCGGTTAAATTCATGGCAATGAAACAGATTATTATGTACTGTATTTTTGCTTCTCTGTTTGTACCTAGCATCTCGCTAGATTATTAGTATTAATAAAAATCCCTGAATTTGAATGTTCAAAAAAAAATCAAGTGGCAAATCAGCAAGTGTAGTGTATGGGTTGTATACTTGTATACATAAAGCACCAGTGTGCCACATTGGCTTCATACCACATAGGCACATACAAGTGCACTACGGATTGTCGCCAACAATATTGTCGTCGACTGTAATTGTGAAACAAGTCCGACAGTATTGGCTAGGTTTCCAATGCAATCACTATTACAATCAATATACATTTAATTTTGTCTTTATTGTTTAGTATAAACAGAAGTGTATATATCATAAGAAACAAGTGTGTAAACTTTAGAGCTTATGACTTTACATCAAAGATTCTTGTAAATACATGGCTTTGGCTTTGAATTTGTCTATTTGTGTGTATATAATGTTAAAAGTTGTGGACCATCCATATACTAGTGGGAGAGTTTATATGTTCTTCTGTTTTTCATTGTTAAACATATATAATGCAACTCAGATTCCGTCTGATCGAGGTGATATATTATATAGGAGTATCGAACAACCTTACATCCAACCATTAGTTTCAAATTAACTTTTCATGTCAACATAAAACAGGAATTGTTTGTGCACCGAACCGAGGTTAGAACAATGTGAGGTAGGGGGTGATTTTGGTTGTGTGTTGGCGATTCCCAAAAGGTAGAGTTGATCTCTTTATGCCAATTGAGTTCTTATGCGATCTATGTGTGATCGTCTATTTAGTTGAAATTGAATGCCCTTTTGAGGGTCTTACGATCCTCCTTTTATAGGGGGAAGTATTCTTGGAGAACAAGTAGGCCGCCTAGGGTTTCCTAAGTTTTAGGCCAGGGATCTAATTTCCGTATTTATCAGTTTTGGAAATGATAAGGGAAAATCCCGATCTTTTAGGGGAGCAATTCATATCTTTTTTTATCTATCTGCAGAAGCCTTCGTAACGAACGGACCTTCGTATCACAACGTTACTATGTCAGGGTCTGCGTGCCGCTGGAGGGGTATGTCATCAAGCCCCCCAGTCCAAGGTGATGATTTTTGCTAAACAAGCATTACGTTGGACTATTACTGGCTTCTCTATAATCTCCAGGGGTATTTCTTGTAAATTCTCTAAACCGCCTTAATTAAATTGATTTGAAAGGTGATTAAGGGTGGTAGATGGGCGCGTATCTCTAGGCGACTTATGGAGGGTGTGATCTTCATGCAGCCGGGTATAAAAATCCTTTTTCCGTCTTTTTTCTTTTTATTATATCTCTCCAAAAATAATCCCCTTTTCTTCTTAGGGTTTCTGCTCCTCATATCCTCCGATCATACCATTAGGTACGCGATTTCTTTCCTGTTTCTACTATTTTGTCTTTCGATTTGTGATTTCTGATGTCGAAGGGAGGCATTGAAACTACCGAATTGTAACACCCCGACTAGGGCGAAAACACGAGATGCCACAGAACGACATGGTACAAAAGATTTAAATATAAAACATCACCACAAAGTTTCAATGCCATTCAAATTTAAAAAGGTTACAAGTTCAAGTTGACGTTTAATAAACATTACATGACCAAATCCATTGTCAAAATATCAAATGTTCGCATTACTAGTCCAACATGCAACAAATAAACACATCATCCAGGGGGAAGTATTCTTGGAGAACAAGTAGGCCGCCTAGGGTTTCCTAAGTTTTAGGCCAGGGATCTAATTTCCGTATTTATCAGTTTTGGAAATGATAAGGGAAAATCCCGATCTTTTAGGGGAGCAATTCATATCTTTTTTTATCTATCTGCAGAAGCCTTCGTAACGAACGGACCTTCGTATCACAACGTTACTATGTCAGGGTCTGCGTGCCGCTGGAGGGGTATGTCATCAAGCCCCCCAGTCCAAGGTGATGATTTTTGCTAAACAAGCATTACGTTGGACTATTACTGGCTTCTCTATAATCTCCAGGGGTATTTCTTGTAAATTCTCTAAACCGCCTTAATTAAATTGATTTGAAAGGTGATTAAGGGTGGTAGATGGGCGCGTATCTCTAGGCGACTTATGGAGGGTGTGATCTTCATGCAGCCGGGTATAAAAATCCTTTTTCCGTCTTTTTTCTTTTTATTATATCTCTCCAAAAATAATCCCCTTTTCTTCTTAGGGTTTCTGCTCCTCATATCCTCCGATCATACCATTAGGTACGCGATTTCTTTCCTGTTTCTACTATTTTGTCTTTCGATTTGTGATTTCTGATGTCGAAGGGAGGCATTGAAACTACCGAATTGTAACACCCCGACTAGGGCGAAAACACGAGATGCCACAGAACGACATGGTACAAAAGATTTAAATATAAAACATCACCACAAAGTTTCAATGCCATTCAAATTTAAAAAGGTTACAAGTTCAAGTTGACGTTTAATAAACATTACATGACCAAATCCATTGTCAAAATATCAAATGTTCGCATTACTAGTCCAACATGCAACAAATAAACACATCATCCAGGGGGAAGTATTCTTGGAGAACAAGTAGGCCGCCTAGGGTTTCCTAAGTTTTAGGCCAGGGATCTAATTTCCGTATTTATCAGTTTTGGAAATGATAAGGGAAAATCCCGATCTTTTAGGGGAGCAACTCTTATCCTTTTTTATCTATCTGCAGAAGCCTTCGTAACGAACGGACCTTCGTATCACAACGTTACTATGTCAGGGTCTGCGTGCCGCTGGAGGGGTATGTCATCAAGCCCCCCAGTCCAAGGTGATGATTTTTGCTAAACAAGCATTACGTTGGACTATTACTGGCTTCTCTATAATCTCCAGGGGTATTTCTTGTAAATTCTCTAAACCGCCTTAATTAAATTGATTTGAAAGGTGATTAAGGGTGGTAGATGGGCGCGTATCTCTAGGCGACTTATGGAGGGTGTGATCTTCATGCAGCCGGGTATAAAAATCCTTTTTCCGTCTTTTTTCTTTTTATTATATCTCTCCAAAAATAATCCCCTTTTCTTCTTAGGGTTTCTGCTCCTCATATCCTCCGATCATACCATTAGGTACGCGATTTCTTTCCTGTTTCTACTATTTTGTCTTTCGATTTGTGATTTCTGATGTCGAAGGGAGGCATTGAAACTACCGAATTGTAACACCCCGACTAGGGCGAAAACACGAGATGCCACAGAACGACATGGTACAAAAGATTTAAATATAAAACATCACCACAAAGTTTCAATGCCATTCAAATTTAAAAAGGTTACAAGTTCAAGTTGACGTTTAATAAACATTACATGACCAAATCCATTGTCAAAATATCAAATGTTCGCATTACTAGTCCAACATGCAACAAATAAACACATCATCCAGGGGGAAGTATTCTTGGAGAACAAGTAGGCCGCCTAGGGTTTCCTAAGTTTTAGAACAGGGATCTAATTTCCGTATTTATCAGTTTTGGAAATGATAAGGGAAAATCCCGATCTTTTAGGGGAGCAACTCTTATCCTTTTTTATCTATCTGCAGAAGCCTTCGTAACGAACGGACCTTCGTATCACAACGTTACTATGTCAGGGTCTGCGTGCCGCTGGAGGGGTATGTCATCAAGCCCCCCAGTCTAAGGTGATGATTTTTGCTAAACAAGCATTACGTTGGACTATTACTGGCTTCTCTATAATCTCCAGGGGTATTTCTTGTAAATTCTCTAAACCGCCTTAATTAAATTGATTTGAAAGGTGATTAAGGGTGGTAGATGGGCGCGTATCTCTAGGCGACTTATGGAGGGTGTGATCTTCATGCAGCCGGGTATAAAAATCCTTTTTCCGTCTTTTTTCTTTTTATTATATCTCTCCAAAAATAATCCCCTTTTCTTCTTAGGGTTTCTGCTCCTCATATCCTCCGATCATACCATTAGGTACGCAATTTCTTTCCTGTTTCTACTATTTTGTCTTTCGATTTGTGATTTCTGATGTCGAAGGGAGGCATTGAAACTACCGAATTGTAACACCCCGACTAGGGCGAAAACACGAGATGCCACAGAACGACATGGTACAAAAGATTTAAATATAAAACATCACCACAAAGTTTCAATGCCATTCAAATTTAAAAAGGTTACAAGTTCAAGTTGACGTTTAATAAACATTACATGACCAAATCCATTGTCAAAATATCAAATGTTCGCATTACTAGTCCAACATGCAACAAATAAACACATCATCCAGGGGGAAGTATTCTTGGAGAACAAGTAGGCCGCCTAGGGTTTCCTAAGTTTTAGAACAGGGATCTAATTTCCGTATTTATCAGTTTTGGAAATGATAAGGGAAAATCCCGATCTTTTAGGGGAGCAACTCTTATCCTTTTTTATCTATCTGCAGAAGCCTTCGTAACGAACGGACCTTCGTATCACAACGTTACTATGTCAGGGTCTGCGTGCCGCTGGAGGGGTATGTCATCAAGCCCCCCAGTCCAAGGTGATGATTTTTGCTAAACAAGCATTACGTTGGACTATTACTGGCTTCTCTATAATCTCCAGGGGTATTTCTTGTAAATTCTCTAAACCGCCTTAATTAAATTGATTTGAAAGGTGATTAAGGGTGGTAGATGGGCGCGTATCTCTAGGCGACTTATGGAGGGTGTGATCTTCATGCAGCCGGGTATAAAAATCCTTTTTCCGTCTTTTTTCTTTTTATTATATCTCTCCAAAAATAATCCCCTTTTCTTCTTAGGGTTTCTGCTCCTCATATCCTCCGATCATACCATTAGGTACGCGATTTCTTTCCTGTTTCTACTATTTTGTCTTTCGATTTGTGATTTCTGATGTCGAAGGGAGGCATTGAAACTACCGAATTGTAACACCCCGACTAGGGCGAAAACACGAGATGCCACAGAACGACATGGTACAAAAGATTTAAATATAAAACATCACCACAAAGTTTCAATGCCATTCAAATTTAAAAAGGTTACAAGTTCAAGTTGACGTTTAATAAACATTACATGACCAAATCCATTGTCAAAATATCAAATGTTCGCATTACTAGTCCAACATGCAACAAATAAACACATCATCCAGGGGGAAGTATTCTTGGAGAACAAGTAGGCCGCCTAGGGTTTCCTAAGTTTTAGAACAGGGATCTAATTTCCGTATTTATCAGTTTTGGAAATGATAAGGGAAAATCCCGATCTTTTAGGGGAGCAACTCTTATCCTTTTTTATCTATCTGCAGAAGCCTTCGTAACGAACGGACCTTCGTATCACAACGTTACTATGTCAGGGTCTGCGTGCCGCTGGAGGGGTATGTCATCAAGCCCCCCAGTCCAAGGTGATGATTTTTGCTAAACAAGCATTACGTTGGACTATTACTGGCTTCTCTATAATCTCCAGGGGTATTTCTTGTAAATTCTCTAAACCGCCTTAATTAAATTGATTTGAAAGGTGATTAAGGGTGGTAGATGGGCGCGTATCTCTAGGCGACTTATGGAGGGTGTGATCTTCATGCAGCCGGGTATAAAAATCCTTTTTCCGTCTTTTTTCTTTTTATTATATCTCTCCAAAAATAATCCCCTTTTCTTCTTAGGGTTTCTGCTCCTCATATCCTCCGATCATACCATTAGGTACGCGATTTCTTTCCTGTTTCTACTATTTTGTCTTTCGATTTGTGATTTCTGATGTCGAAGGGAGGCATTGAAACTACCGAATTGTAACACCCCGACTAGGGCGAAAACACGAGATGCCACAGAACGACATGGTACAAAAGATTTAAATATAAAACATCACCACAAAGTTTCAATGCCATTCAAATTTAAAAAGGTTACAAGTTCAAGTTGACGTTTAATAAACATTACATGACCAAATCCATTGTCAAAATATCAAATGTTCGCATTACTAGTCCAACATGCAACAAATAAACACATCATCCATGAAGCGGTCCAAAATGCTAACTTACTGCCCTAGACCTGAAAAGCATGAAGAAAAAGTGTCAACTACGAGAGTTGAGTGAGTTCATAGGTTTATGCTAACAACACATATATATTTAATCCAATTCAAGAAATAATATGTCATAAAATTTTCAAGGATTCCATCATACTATCCATACCCAAACCGTATGTTCAATCAATAATAACCAACCATGAATAATATCAATAACACTTGGTCGATGGTAAGACTACCATGACATAATTTGATGAGATAGATCTTGAGCCACTACTAAGACCGGTTATGTCTCAATAATCAAATATATATAGTCCCAAATGATAAGATAATAATAAGCACATGCTGTCAATCACGTGCATAAAGATAACCAAGGGTCGTGCCATGGAGACGACCATAAATATATAGTAGTTAGAGCACCGAGAGGCCGGACTGGCAATGAAGGTGGCCAAAAAGGCAGACCAAACATCCCACCGTTACCTATAATAGTGGATGAGGGGACAAATCCTAGTTGCGCAACCCTCTAACTACAGGCCTCAAATGAGTTAATAGTAGTGTACAAGGGACCACCGTTTGACAGTACTCAAGCTCATCATATAACATATAACACGTTGAACATACAATATAATTCCCATATCATTATCATTATTTCAAAGAATCATTTCATAAGAGAAAGTCATTTTAATTAATCATGCTTTTCACCCCGCAAGTAAAACATATAAAAGAGTTTAAAAGGGGGCTATGACTCACTTGATTAGAGAGTGAAAGGGGCTGATCAAACGCGATTTCTTCGCTTAGATTTGTTGCGCCTCAAGCAAGCCTAAACCATAACGTATATATTCACGACGTAAGTTCGCGTGACATGAACTAGTGAGCTAGATCATGAGATGTATACTAGTAGACTTGCCCATATTTGGTTGTTACTTAATTGTGGAATTCAGGTGCATTATGATGCTCTCACTATTTGGTTAAAAGAGATTTGGTGGTAAGAGTCGTTTTCTCATTATACGTTTTTGTACGTTTATTGGAATTTCGGTAGTTTGGCTTTGATTTATATGATCTCCATTGTATACTTTGCTTAGTAGTAATATTTGACATTAGTGGTCTTATAATATTAATATTTATGTATATTCTCTGATTTGTAATTACTTATTTAATTTAATAATATTTAATTACTTATTTAATTTAATAATATTTAATTACTTATTTATTCACTTTATTGATTTATTTACTAAATAATTCCTTAAAAATACCTTTAAGTGTCATAATTGTCTTTATAAATTATGAATAATTTCATTTGAATTATCTTCTGATATATATGCTCCTTACTTTATAATTTCATGTTTTTATACTTTTATTTGTGTATTTTCCATTAATTTTAATAATAATATTTAATTAGTTATTTTTACTTAATTATTTATCTTTAAATTATGTAACACATGTCTCTTGCCTTTTAACTATTTTTCTCCAGTAGGTTTTAGTTATTTTTATCAATGATTATGATGATTTAACCCCATTCTTGATTTACATAATTTATTTATTGATTTTTATGTCTTTTAATTACCATTTAAATTCAATAATTCATGGAAATTCTTAGAAATCATCACTAAACATTTTGGTCAAAAATCCCAGGCCTTTTAGGCAACTTTTATCAATAAAAATTCATATCAATTCAACCTCTCTTGTGTCTTGCTTATTTTGAGGATTTTAAGCTTAAAAATCGTTTACCGAAATAGTGATTTTAGCCTCATTTCTTAAGCAATTAAAGTGCTTCAAAAGGGGTTTTCATTCTTGTTTCATTATTTCCAGAAATTTCATCATATTTTGGTGTCCAAAATCGTGATAGTGGTGGTGGTGTGATATGTGCAATTTAGTGCTTTCGGTTAGTGATTATTTGACCCGAAAAGGTGATTTTTGAGCTTATTGTTGTCATGAACCAAAAGATCTGAGTTTTATACTTTTATTTCAACTTATTTCCAGTAGGTATATCATATTTCCTTGGTCATAAGATTATGGTGCATGTGTGTGCTCAAAATGCATTTTTGCGTGTTTTCGGTTTATGATTTCTAGCTTATTTTAACATGTTTTGGTCCAAGCTTTGTCTCTTTGTTATTTCATTAATTTTTCCAGAATATTAACATCATTATTAACATATTTTTCACTTATAACAAGTCCATATCCATCTCATAATCCAACAAAAGATCCAACTTTCTTAAATCTAGCATACATGCATTCGAATCAACACTTTTTAATACCAACTTTTATAGATCTAACATTCAACAACATAAAAACATCTTTTAAGTGAAAAATCTCAGAATATATTCTTCAAAAATATACAAAAACATATAGATCTATCAAAAGGAAAATCACTTTAAAAGCTACTAATCTATAACAACACTTTTGGGTCTTAAACTTGTTAAATCCTTGGATCTTTCTTCTTAGATTCGACATGCATGAGCATGGAAAGAAAGATCCTATCAACTTTTCCCTCATTAAGTGTATATTACAAAGAAAATAAGAAGAAAGTATGAGTTTTTGATAAAACCTTTGAATATAAACAAGAACAAGATTAGATCTAGTAAAAAGGATGAAGATTATACCCTCTTGAACTTGGTTTTTGATGAAGAAAAGATGCAGATTTTCGTGGCCTCCAAACCCTTATAATACCTTCAATCTAAGCCTAAAACAACCCTTAAATATACCTTGGATTAACCCTTAACAATCTAGCCTAAACCCTATTATTAATGTATGTTTATATTGATTTATGCTTGCCTTTTTCTTTCTTCCTTTTGGCCGTAGGTAACAAGAAGAAAGGAGGGAGAAGGAAGAGTTTTGAGAGAGAATAAAGAGAGTGTGAAGTGTGTGAAGGGTTAGGAGTTTCAAGAGTGAATGTGGAGTGTAGGGTTTGAAATGGTGAGTGTGTGTGTTGGGTTTGATGGAGGACGGCGAAAAGAAGGTGGGGGGGATATTGAAGAGTCTTTCTTTTTATTTTGGTAATAAAGTGTATATGTATTTAGGTGTATAAGGGTATTTAGATGTGTGTTTGTTTAATAAGTGTATTATGTATTTGTTTGTAATAATAAGTTAACTAGTGATGTCCAAAGCATATGTGTATGTGCCGTATATATGTATGTATATGTGTATATATATTTGTGTTTTTAGTTCATTACATAGGCCATTATTTATAATCTTGTATTTATTTTAGGCATACATGTATATATATATATATACTTATTATGATTTAAACGCTTTTATGCGCATATGAACTTATAAACCTATTTTGAAATAGAAATTTTTATTTTCGTGACCAAATTTACTTTAATTAGCTAAATGATTAAATTGTTGACCTTCGTAAGGATTTTTGATGGTTATCTCAACTTGTGAGACTTACATTATTATTTAGATAATTTGATTGATTAACAACAAGATCTTGTTCAATGGCATTTTATAAATTAAATTTAGAACTGATCAATAGCTTTAGATTGCTAATTTAGGGGCATTATCTACTAGCTTCAAGTATAACTATGGCTTGCGGGATCATAGACCACATAACTAGAACATTGTTAGGTCGGAAATCGACCAAGTATAATTTGTTCAGAAATAGCTTGAAGTTTAGTGAAGACGTCTGTACAGAATTCTGAGATGTCTCAGAATTCCTTCACTGAAGCTTCACTTCAGTTCAGATCGAGACAAATCTGAAGCATTCATTCTGAAGTCAAAGACTGAAGTATGAAGAAGAGAATCATCTCAGAAGCGAGCAAAGAGTGATTCTACCAGATCAAAGACTGAAGCATCTCAGTATAAAGTATTAACAACACTTTACACTGATTACGAGGAAGACTTTATACTTTACACATCTTTACCCAGTTAATAGATTTATCTATTAATAAAAGGTACAAGTTAAAAGTATAGGTTTGGAACATAGTACTATAAGTCACATCAACTGACTTATATACTCTTCCTTTTTTAAGCATGTAAGGAATTAGGTTTAATTCCTTAAATGCTTACAACCACATTTGTACGATCTTGTCCACATCATCATGGACTTGGTCTATAAATACAAAGTCTTCTCACAACTTGCAAAGAGCTTGAAACTTTAGCATTGCAACTTGTGAGATATACTCTAAGTAAACTTACGAGTATTTCCAAGTTATTTAGATCACTTGTTTTTCAGGATTGTTTAGATACTTACACTTGGGTGTTTATCTTGTTCCGCAACAATCCTTGTATTTGTTTATATATCAATAAATCAAATACATTAGAAAGGAAACAACGTGTCTCAATGCTACATACTTGACTATACATATAAATATCTTTATATAGTTTCAGCCTCCTTTTTGTTCTTACATTTTATATCAAGTTAATTGTTTCTTGTTATCCATATCTGGATCGTAAACTGAACTTGTCCATCAAGATCAGTTGTACTTGCCAGTCGGGTTTAATTAACCATCTATTGTTTGGGACTCACAATTGGTATCAGAGCGGCAAGGTTGAATTTTATCAATTCATTAACCTTTGATCTGCATAGATGGCTGACTTTGAACAAGAACGACCTGACCCTAATAATGCTACCCACCCCCTCTCATCAACAACAATATACCATCACACAATGTTCACGTACACTTTCCAAATAATCCTGTTCCCAAGTTTGATGGGAACAGTGAAAACTTTCAAACATGGAAAGCGTGCATGCTTAAGTATATTGCTGGTGTTGAGAGACATTTACCAGATATCTTAAAAGAAGAACCCTTTGTCCCTATGAATGCTTCTACTGTTGTCAGAAATGCCGATAGGACTCCTAGGCAGTCACCTAAGGAGAAGGATCATTGGTCTGAGGAAGATCATAGACTTGTAGACCTGGACACCAAGCTACAAAATATGATTTTATACGCTGTTCCAGAAACCCTTATGCCCACTCTTGTTTTACTTGAAATTTCCAAATTAATGTGGGAGGAACTAATGACACAGTTTGAAGGCACGAATGAGACAATTGTCACAAGAAAAGTTGCTTTAAACAAAAGATATGAGTCTTTCTTTGCTATCCCTGGGGAGTCTTTAACTCAAACCTACATCAGATTTACAAATCTGGTAAACCAACTGAAAGCCCTGGGTGTAACCAAAGACAAAGAAATTTTGTTGGAAAAATTTTGTGACATTTTACCTTCGAAATGGGAAAATTTAATCTTGGTCTTGAGACAAGGCAAAACCTTGCACAGTCATACTCTTGCTTCCCTTTATGGAGCCTTCAGATATACTGAAGAGAACAAAGCTGAAAGAGCCTTGGCTGAGCAGGATGCCAAGAATCATGTTTCTACCAGTTCTAGTACGGTTCAGTATTCTGAACCACATAGTACTGCTTTACTATCTTCTGAGAGTGATGTATTTGACTCAATGAAGAAGATGGTTTCTGAAATGTTAAAAACTGGTGTCTCTGCTAATGTCACTCATGATTGTGATGAGAATGACAATGATGATCTGGTTGCCATGCTGGCTAAAACGTTCAATCGTTTTAAGGCCAAATCAAATCGATCTGGCAAACCCTTTGCTTCCATTGCTTCTATTGACAAGTCCAATCTTGAATGCTTTAAATGCGGCAAGAAAGGACATTTCATGAAGGAATGCAGATCTAGTCAACCATCATCATCACAATCTGCTCCTAACCATTCTATTTTTCAGAAGTCTGATGACAGCTATAAGGCCAAATACAAGAAGTTAAAGGCACATATGGCTCTTCTGGCACAAGACAACTCAAGCAACAGTTGTATGATTGCCAAAACTGAAAAATGGGAAGATTCTGATGAATCATCTGATGATGAAGAAGAAGTTAGGGACATGTGTTTCATGGCACAAGAAGATCAAGGTCATTTGGTCAAATCCGATGTTGAATCTGGTCGCTGGGTAGATATAGTGATGAAAAAGGTCAGTAATTTTGGCTATGAAGAAAATGAGGAACACAAACTGGACCTTTTGGTTCTTTTAGAGGCTGACATCTCCTTTGTTGAGACAGTGCATTCAGAAAGCCTAAAAATGTTTGAAAACAATGCCTCTGAACTGAACGCTAGTCATGCCAGATTGAAAGAACTGAAAGATGTTCATTTGGCTCTAAAAAGTTATCAGTCTATGGTTGCCACTTTAGAGTTGGAAAAAGAAGAGTTAAAAACCATCCTTGAAAAAGAGCAGAAAATAATTAAGTCTTGGATGAGTGCACCAAAACCAGATGCTGTAATTAAAAATACTTTTACAAATCAAAAAACAGCATATGAATCTGGTGATCTTCACATGGCATCTATAATCACTGATTTAGATGCACTTCCAAAGGAAATGAAACCTGAAATTATTTTTCCTAAAGTTGGCAAACAGAAAACTGTGACTGATAGAGTCCAGGAACAATCTGAGGGTAAATCTGAAACAGCTCAGACAACTGGTTCAGAAAGAAAGGCTAAAACCAAAAAGCCTTCCCCTCAGACTTCATCTAAGGTCTCTAAAGGCCAAAAGAAGAAGAAAAATATCTCCCCCACTGAGCCTTCTACCTCAGATTCTGGTAAGGCTCAGGTGTCTAATGAAGAATCAATTTTGTTAAGGTTAGAAAGTCAATTTCAACTATTGGCTAGACAAGTGCAGAGTTGTAATGCACGTTTAAAAAATGTTGAAACTCCTCCTCTTCAACCTAAACAAAACACAAAACCTTTTTCTAAGCAAACCAAGAAGAAATCTGAAAAGAAAAAGGTTGAAAACCCCATCAAACCAACTATTTTTCTGTCATCTGAAATAATGACTGAAATCCCCTTTGATCCTTCTGTTCCTTATGAACCAAAGAAATCTGAGACTGCTAAGGGAGAGTCTAGTGAACCCATCCAAAGATGGGTTCCCAAAAAGAACTAATCTTTGATTGTGTGCAGGGAGACCGAAAGAAGAACATATGGTTTCTGGACAGTGCTGCTGGCCGAACCATGACTGGTTATCAGACCCTGCTAGAGGAATATAGGGTGCAAGAGGGGCCCTCAATTGTTTTTGGAAATGATGGTAATGGAAAAACTGAGGGATATGGTGTGGTGAATAATGGTCAAGTCAAATTCACACGTGTTGCATATGTGAACGGTTTGAAATATAACCTGATCAGTGTCAGTCAACTATGTGATGATGGCTTCAAGGTTTTATTTGATATTTCACAAGGCACCATATTCAACAGAGATGGAAAGGTGGTACTGATTGCACCAAGAAAGGGAAACATTTATGTCATTGATATGAATCCTTCTACCTCTGAACAATGTTTCTACTCAAAGGCAGATGAAGACACAAATTGGTTGTGGCACAAGAGACTATCCCATCTGAACTTCAAGAACATTAATAAGTTGTCAAGAAAACAACTTGTTGATGGGATACCCTCTATGTCTTTCAACAAAGACAAGCCATGTCCAGGTTGTGAAATGGGTAAGCAGAAAAGAGCTTCATTCAAGACAAAGCAAAGCTTTAGTATTACTGAACCTCTTCATATGCTTCACATGGACCTTTTTGGACCAGTGAATGTTCAGACTAGAGCAGGAAAGAAATACACCCTTGTCATCGTAGATGAATATTCAAGATATTGTTGGGTGATTTTCCTCAAGTCCAAAAGTGAAGCTGCTGCTGAAATCATTGCTCTCATCAAACAAATTGAACTCAAGCACAAGCGAAAAGTTTGTCAGCTCAGAAGTGACAATGGCACTGAATTCAGAAATGCCACTCTGGAGTCCTTCTGCACTGAAACTGGCATATCTCAGAACTTCTCCCCAGCACACACACCAGAGCAGAATGGTGTTGTAGAAAGAAAGAATCGTACGCTGATTGAACCTGCTAGAAGTATGTTGAATGAATCTGGTCTTCCCAAGAATTTCTGGGCTGAAGCTGTTGCAACTGCTTGCTACACTCAGAACAGATCTGTCTATGTCAAAAGACACAAGAAGACCTCCTATGAAGTACTCAGAAATAGAAAGCCTAATATTGGATACTTCCATGTATTTGGGTATCCAGTATACATTCTGAATGATTCTAGTCAGCTTGGAAAATTTGACGCAAAAGCTGATGAAGGATACTTCCTAGGATATTCATCAAATCGCAAAGCCTTTAGAGTCTTTAACAAGAGACTTGAAAAGGTTGATGAGTCAATTCATGTTACCTTTGATGAATCAAATTCTGCAATCTTTAAAAATTCCATTCCTGTACCACCCTCAGAAAGTCCAATAAGTTTTGGTGATTCTGATCCTATTACTGAAACTGATCAGTCACCTGAACCTGCTTCTGAACATCTCCGTTCAGAACCAACAATAAAAAAGCCTAGCAACATTCCATTTTATCCTCCAGTCAGTTTCAAACTGCCTTCTGAACTGACTATTGGATCAGATGTACATGCTGCTTCTCCTCTGATATCAGGCTCCACTGAGCAACCTCAATCTGAAGAATTTCATGATGCAAGTCATGATCTGCAGGAAGAAGAAGGAGCTGCAGATGTATTTTCTGAAGCTCCTCCTGAAGTTACTTAGAGAAGTTCTTGCACTGATATCATTATTCATCCTGGTCAATACACTAAGTGGACTAAAGCACATCCTATCGAGCAAATCATTGGGAATTCCACTAGTGGGGTTCAGACCAGAAGAGCCACAAGCGATCAATGCTTAAACGTCAGTTTCTTATCTCTTATTGAACCCAAGAAGATTGACGAGGCTATGAAAGACCCAAGCTGGGTTGAAGCCATGCAAGATGAGCTCAACCAGTTTAAAAGAAACGATGTATGGGAACTCGTTCCTTGTCCCAGTAACCTGAAGAAGGAACCAATTGGGACAAGATGGGTCTTCAGAAACAAGATGGATGAAGATGGTCATATCATCAGAAACAAAGCAAGACTTGTTGCAAAAGGATATGCACAAGAAGAGGGAATAGATTTTGATGAAACTTTGCACCAGTTGCTAGACTTGAAGCTATCAGAATTTTCTTAGCTTTTGCAGCTCATCATCAATTTAAAGTCTATCAAATGGATGTCAAAAGTGCATTCCTAAATGGAGAACTAGAAGAAGTCATTTATGTGTATCAACCACCAGGGTTCATCAATGAAGAAAAACCACATTGGGTGTACAGACTGAACAAAGCCTTATATGGTCTGAGACAAGCACCCAGAGCCTGGTATGATACTCTTACTAAACATCTTCTTAAAAATGGTTTTAAACGTGGTGCAATCGATAACACTTTGTTCATATTGCATGATAAAAGTGATATCCTTTTAGTACAAATTTATGTTGATGATATTGTGTTTGGTTCTACAAATGAGAAGATGTGTGAAAAATTTTCTAAAATCATGTCTTCTGAGTATGAAATGAGTATGATGGGTGAACTGACATATTTTCTGGGACTTCAAGTAAAACAAACTGAAGATGGTATTTTCATAAACCAAGAAAAATATGTCAGAGATTTACTAAAGAAATATCAATTTGATTCAGTCTCATCAAAAGATACTCCTATTTCTGCTCCATTAACTTTGGATTCTGATCCTATTACTGAAACTGATCAGTCACCTGAACCTGCTTCTGAACATCTCCGTTCAGAACCAACAATAAAAAAGCCTAGCAACATTCCATTTTATCCTCCAGTCAGTTTCAAACTGCCTTCTGAACTGACTATTGGATCAGATGTACATGCTGCTTCTCCTCTGATATCAGGCTCCACTGAGCAACCTCAATCTGAAGAATTTCATGATGCAAGTCATGATCTGCAGGAAGAAGAAGGAGCTGCAGATGTATTTTCTGAAGCTCCTCCTGAAGTTACTTAGAGAAGTTCTTGCACTGATATCATTATTCATCCTGGTCAATACACTAAGTGGACTAAAGCACATCCTATCGAGCAAATCATTGGGAATTCCACTAGTGGGGTTCAGACCAGAAGAGCCACAAGCGATCAATGCTTAAACGTCAGTTTCTTATCTCTTATTGAACCCAAGAAGATTGACGAGGCTATGAAAGACCCAAGCTGGGTTGAAGCCATGCAAGATGAGCTCAACCAGTTTAAAAGAAACGATGTATGGGAACTCGTTCCTTGTCCCAGTAACCTGAAGAAGGAACCAATTGGGACAAGATGGGTCTTCAGAAACAAGATGGATGAAGATGGTCATATCATCAGAAACAAAGCAAGACTTGTTGCAAAAGGATATGCACAAGAAGAGGGAATAGATTTTGATGAAACTTTGCACCAGTTGCTAGACTTGAAGCTATCAGAATTTTCTTAGCTTTTGCAGCTCATCATCAATTTAAAGTCTATCAAATGGATGTCAAAAGTGCATTCCTAAATGGAGAACTAGAAGAAGTCATTTATGTGTATCAACCACCAGGGTTCATCAATGAAGAAAAACCACATTGGGTGTACAGACTGAACAAAGCCTTATATGGTCTGAGACAAGCACCCAGAGCCTGGTATGATACTCTTACTAAACATCTTCTTAAAAATGGTTTTAAACGTGGTGCAATCGATAACACTTTGTTCATATTGCATGATAAAAGTGATATCCTTTTAGTACAAATTTATGTTGATGATATTGTGTTTGGTTCTACAAATGAGAAGATGTGTGAAAAATTTTCTAAAATCATGTCTTCTGAGTATGAAATGAGTATGATGGGTGAACTGACATATTTTCTGGGACTTCAAGTAAAACAAACTGAAGATGGTATTTTCATAAACCAAGAAAAATATGTCAGAGATTTACTAAAGAAATATCAATTTGATTCAGTCTCATCAAAAGATACTCCTATTTCTGCTCCATTAACTTTGGATTCTGATCCACATGGAAAACCAGTGGACCATACAAAATATCGTGGTATGGTTGGTTTACTGATGTATTTAACTGCAAGTAGACCAGACATAATGTTTGCAACATGCCTTTGTGCTAGATTTCAGTCTGATCCCAGAGAAGCACATGCAAATGCTGTTAAAAGGATCTTCAGATACCTTAAAGGTGTCCCCAGACTGGGTCTTTGGTATCCCAAAGGCTCTAGTCTAGATCTAATGGGTTATTCAGATTCTGATCATGCAGGTTGCAAGATAGACAGGAAAAGTACCACTGGTGGGTGTCATTTCCTAGGTGGCAAATTAGTAAGCTGGACTAGTAAGAAACAGACTGCAGTATCACTATCCACTGCAGAAGCTGAGTACATTTCTGCAGCAAGTTGTTGTGCTCAGATTCTATGGATGAAAAACCAGCTGACTGATTATGGTGTTACTTACACAAAGACTCCAATCTTTTGTGATAACACTAGTGCCATTGCCATATCTCACAATCCTGTGATGCACTCGAAAACCAAGCACATCGACCTCAGGTATCATTTCATTCGTGATCATATTCTGAAAGGAGATATTGAATTACACTTTATTCCCACTGATAAGCAACTCACTGATGTTTTCACAAAACCTTTAGATGTCAAAACCTTTAAACATCTAGTCAGTGAGTTGGGTATGCTAAATCCTTAGACTGGTAATCTTGTTATGAACGCCTCTGTGACACTGATCTGGTTCACCAGTCTGAGCGATCCATGTAATTTTTGCTCGCCTAGCTATCGAACGCCTTTGTGATACTATCTTGGCACTTATTAATTCATGGATCATCACTTCAGGGGGAATGTTAAATATTTTTCAAACTTTAAAATAAACCTTCATTTTTAAGGAGGAACTTTTTGCTCAGAAAAATGTATTTAACTGCAAGTAGACCAGACATAATGTTTGCAACATGCCTTTGTGCTAGATTTCAGTCTGATCCCAGAGAAGCACATGCAAATGCTGTTAAAAGGATCTTCAGATACCTTAAAGGTGTCCCCAGACTGGGTCTTTGGTATCCCAAAGGCTCTAGTCTAGATCTAATGGGTTATTCAGATTCTGATCATGCAGGTTGCAAGATAGACAGGAAAAGTACCACTGGTGGGTGTCATTTCCTAGGTGGCAAATTAGTAAGCTGGACTAGTAAGAAACAGACTGCAGTATCACTATCCACTGCAGAAGCTGAGTACATTTCTGCAGCAAGTTGTTGTGCTCAGATTCTATGGATGAAAAACCAGCTGACTGATTATGGTGTTACTTACACAAAGACTCCAATCTTTTGTGATAACACTAGTGCCATTGCCATATCTCACAATCCTGTGATGCACTCGAAAACCAAGCACATCGACCTCAGGTATCATTTCATTCGTGATCATATTCTGAAAGGAGATATTGAATTACACTTTATTCCCACTGATAAGCAACTCACTGATGTTTTCACAAAACCTTTAGATGTCAAAACCTTTAAACATCTAGTCAGTGAGTTGGGTATGCTAAATCCTTAGACTGGTAATCTTGTTATGAACGCCTCTGTGACACTGATCTGGTTCACCAGTCTGAGCGATCCATGTAATTTTTGCTCGCCTAGCTATCGAACGCCTTTGTGATACTATCTTGGCACTTATTAATTCATGGATCATCACTTCAGGGGGAATGTTAAATATTTTTCAAACTTTAAAATAAACCTTCATTTTTAAGGAGAACTTTTTGCTCAGAAAAATGTATTTAACTGAAGCTCTTCAGAAAATCAAAATATTTCAGTTGAATTTTATTAACTGAGATGGTTCAGATCTCTTTGGAACTAACCATGCTCAGAATTTATTGTGTTATCACTGAAATACAACAATCCTTTCAAGATATTTTTTTGATACTTGGTCAATTGTGTGTACACGTGACCTACTGCATACTATGTTTTTAACTTACGTTGGTCATGCTTATGTGTCACACAAGTTGCGCCGTAAAAGGAAAAGAAATGAGTACTTTTTCTGAAAAAGTGTTGTAGGGTGGGGTCACTCAAACGACTTTGCATTTAATGCTGATTTGACCCCAGAAATCATTTTAGGATCTCAAACCCAATCAAAATCATTTTCGAATATAAAATATTTTATGAGTCTTGGGTTTTGAAATTCAAAAAATCATTTTTAATTGTTTTTAGTTGGAAAATCACTTTGTATTCCATCTTAAATTCACAATTCCTTCTCATTCTTTCATTTACTTCGTTTTTCATTTACTTCCCAATCATTTATCTCTCTCATATTTACTCTCAAAATTCCTTAACTCTTCATATTCCTTTCACTTTCATTTTTCAATTCTTAAAATGTCTAAATCATCATCTTCTTCTTCACACAAATCGCTCATAAATTTTGAATATACTCCATCGAGTGATGTGAAAACATCTGCCACATGGCCAAAGAACTTCACACCTTCTCAAATCCGATTCAACATGAGCAACTTTTTGGCTCAATTGAATGTGAAGTCCGAAACCTTAATGGGAAGAATCAACAAGTTTTGGGAGCAGTCCCCTTTCCATTATGCGTTGACCGCAAATCCTCAAGCATTGTATCATCGATACTTGCTTGAATTCTGGTACACTGCTGTGGTGAATAAGGATGAACAATCCATCTCCTTCACTCTAAATAAGGGCACCAAGAAGTGTGTCATCACTCTTGAGGGGTTCAGAAATTCCCTTCATCTGAACTACCTCGAACCTCTCCAGGTGTTTGCTAAAAGACTCAAAGGAGTCAATTTCAGGGAGGTTCTAGTCGCCACTGGTCATGGTGATATGGAGGATGCTGATGGTAATTTGAAGACCTCTGGACACATTTTCATGTCTGGTTTTGGCAATTGCTGGAGGTTCTTCTGGACCCAGATTGTGGAGAGTCTTGGTGGCAACCATGGAGGGTTGGACCAACTTTCATTACCCCAAGTTGAGATGGGGTATTACATTTGGAATGGGATGCAAGCAGATTTTGCTGAGATTCTCTTTGCTCAGTTGATTACAAAGTTAAAAGGAAAGAGAAGTCTGCATATTGCTTTCCCAAGATTTTTAAGCTTGTGTTTTATGGATATCCTTGGAGAAGCTAATAATCAAGCTGGACCTGAAGCTTCTGTACCTGAATATGGCAGAGATTTCTCAAAGGCAACCATTACTGAAGATGAGCCTGAACTCTCCTCTGCTATGCTTCAGGTATTTACTAAAACTGTTTCAGCCACACTAGCTGGTCCAGAAAGGTCACTAAGTGGGCCACAAAAGAATGTGGGACCCGTTAGTGTACCTACGATTGAACAAATCGTTGAATCTGGTGACAATGCACCTGCTTCTGCAGATGTTGAACCAGAATCTGGTGAGGGTACTAGTGACCTAAACCAGGGCATATCTGACCAGATTGTAAAAGTGAATGCTTTCTGGGATGACGATGAGCTACCTCAGGAGAATCTTGATTCTCTTGCTGACTTTGAGTTTGACGAGGAACTATTGGAGGCGAATCAATCTGATTCTGAGCCAGCCTTCATCCTCGCAAACGCCCCTCCTCCTCCCCCAGAAATCCAACCAAAACAAGACAATGAGCCTTATGTTCCACCACCACCATCTCACCAAAATCCAATCTTTCCACCAGGTACCACTCCCGCATATGTAACCGATCCATCTTTCACTCCATCACTTCAATTTCTTCATCCCCAAATTCACAACATACCACCACCAATCAACTATGATGCCCCCTCAGAGAAGGACTTGGATTCTGAGACAGAATCTGAGAGTCCAACTGACATTCAAATGAACAAAGTACTTAAAGGGCTTGGTAGTTTACCATTTGTGGCTCCTGCTTCTACACAACCCCCACCTCCTTTGAATATAGAAGCACAGTTAGAGAAAACACAAACCGAAGTCCAAGGCCTTATTTTAAGGGTGGAGGACTTAACCAAATCTCTAACTGCCAACACTAGTTCCTTGGCTGATATGAAAGGTGCTCAAATGTTCCTTGGAACTGAGTTGACCAAAGTTGCTGGTAATGAAGGACTAGTGGTTGGGAAGCTGAATGAGCTGGTGATGACTTGCAACAAGGTGAGCTCTGCAATCAGAGAAGCCTTCAGGTTGACAAAGAGAGATGTGCAAGCTTCGGTGGTTGCGAACTTGACATCTAGTGTTGAGTTGTTGAAGCAAGAGTTTATGGCAGTTGGAAATGAAGTTCATGAGTTGGTTCAGAAGCCAAGTGTCAATGAGAAAGAACTTGGGACTTCTATTAGTGCTGGTATTGTGAAAGATCTGAAGTCTGAGCTATCTCAGAATCTAGCTGCTCAAATTTCAGATTCTGTCTGTCAGAAAGTTGGTGAAGAGGTTAGAATGATGATTGCTGAACTGACCAAAGACACAAATGACAAGGTGGAAAAGGCTGTAAATGAAGTAAAAGATACAGTTTCCAAGCTTGAAGGTTCAGTTCAGAATCAGTCAAAACAGTTAGAAGAAATTCTAACTCTTCTAAAGAAAGAAACTGTTACTGCTCCTCCTCCCCCAGAAATCCAACCAAAACAAGACAATGAGCCTTATGTTCCACCACCACCATCTCACCAAAATCCAATCTTTCCACCAGGTACCACTCCCGCATATGTAACCGATCCATCTTTCACTCCATCACTTCAATTTCTTCATCCCCAAATTCACAACATACTACCACCAATCAACTATGATGCCCCCTCAGAGAAGGACTTGGATTCTGAGACAGAATCTGAGAGTCCAACTGACATTCAAATGAACAAAGTACTTAAAGGGCTTGGTAGTTTACCATTTGTGGCTCCTGCTTCTACACAACCCCCACCTCCTTTGAATATAGAAGCACAGTTAGAGAAAACACAAACCGAAGTCCAAGGCCTTATTTTAAGGGTGGAGGACTTAACCAAATCTCTAACTGCCAACACTAGTTCCTTGGCTGATATGAAAGGTGCTCAAATGTTCCTTGGAACTGAGTTGACCAAAGTTGCTGGTAATGAAGGACTAGTGGTTGGGAAGCTGAATGAGCTGGTGATGACTTGCAACAAGGTGAGCTCTGCAATCAGAGAAGCCTTCAGGTTGACAAAGAGAGATGTGCAAGCTTCGGTGGTTGCGAACTTGACATCTAGTGTTGAGTTGTTGAAGCAAGAGTTTATGGCAGTTGGAAATGAAGTTCATGAGTTGGTTCAGAAGCCAAGTGTCAATGAGAAAGAACTTGGGACTTCTATTAGTGCTGGTATTGTGAAAGATCTGAAGTCTGAGCTATCTCAGAATCTAGCTGCTCAAATTTCAGATTCTGTCTGTCAGAAAGTTGGTGAAGAGGTTAGAATGATGATTGCTGAACTGACCAAAGACACAAATGACAAGGTGGAAAAGGCTGTAAATGAAGTAAAAGATACAGTTTCCAAGCTTGAAGGTTCAGTTCAGAATCAGTCAAAACAGTTAGAAGAAATTCTAACTCTTCTAAAGAAAGAAACTGTTACTGCTCCTCCTCCCCCTGCTTCTTTCACTGAAGAAGATAGGAAGATGTTGAAAGACTTAAAAGATCAAGAAGCACTGAACCTTAGTTCTTCATTCAGACTAAAGGCTCAGTTTGCTACAATGGCAAAAGGTATTTGTGATTGCCTAGAACAACAAAGTTGGGAACCACTGAAGGCAATTAAATCTACTGTTGATCTTTATGCTAGACTGCCTTCAGAGATTCCCAAAGGGGGAAGTGGTGTGCCTATTGGTTTGCTTGCTAGTACTCAAGAGATAATTGAAGCAACCAAGAAGCAAGCTGAGGGACCTTCTGGTAGTGCCTCAGTTCAGGGGGAACAAGTTCAGAAGAAAGATAAGGGAAAAGGAAAGGCTCTAGAAGGAGAAGAACCAAAGCAAGGTTCTAAGGGTTCTGGAATCATTATTGGTGAGAATGTGGACGAGCACGACTATCCCTTGCACAATCTTGAAGCTGATAGCAAGAAGTTGGAAACATTGCAAAAGCAGGTTTCCAACCAATTTATTATGTGGAGGGAGAACAAAGAAAGAGAAAGGGAACAACATCTGAAGATGGGAACCCTTGATCACATAGATGCTGCAGCTCTTGGGTTATCATTGGAAAGGTACTTAAAAATAAAAAATGATCCAAGAGTGCAAAAGGCTTTGGTGGATATGCTGGAATATGAATGTGGGATGAACTACTCTCCTCTGGAACAAAAGTTGGAAAGTCTGACCTTTAAGTTATCCATTGAAGACTTAAAGAAAAATAGAGAAAAAGAAATGGCGATCAAAAGGAAGGAAATTCTGGCCGAAGTTCAGAAAGTAGAAAAAGAGTTGTTCAGACCACCCACAAAGCCCAGAACTGGAACAAGGACTGCAAAGAAAGATTCTCGTGATGTTGTCTTTACTTCACTCAAACCAATATCTGATGATGCTGCTGAAACCCAAAGAAAACATGAAAAGGTTCAGTATGATCATTATATGAACCATCGATCGCATCCAGCCAAAATCATTGATATGGAAGTTACAAAGGCTGATGGATTGAAGTTATTTGACTTGGTTGTGAAAAGAGAAGGTAGGGCAGCTGAAGAATACAATCAAGTTTCAGTTCATACATTTGGGATTTCTGAGCACAGGGAGATGATCCAGGTTCTGAAAGGGAAACCAAAATCTGCCTTGACTGGTGCATGGTTAGCAAGAATACAACAAAAGATGCAAGCCAAGGTAGAGATTGAAGGAAGGCTGTTTGGCAAAAAGGATCACTCTCCACTGAAGAGAAAACCTACTGAGGCACCTTCTGGTTCAAGGCCTGCCAAGAAGTAGTTTCTCTTCAGACTATCATGTACTTGTAAAGAATTTACATTTGTAACTATCATTTCAGTTTGTATATATATGTTGCATGTTGTAATCAATAAGTAGATGATAGGTTTAAGTTAGAAAACCACAAGTAAAATTCTGAGACATCAATGATCTATAAGATGTACTTAGAAAACTTTTACAACTTAAACAAAAACTTGCATTTCAGACTTACAAACATGTATAGATAGAAGTTTGAGATGCATGCACTATTTCAGAACAAATAGGGGGAATTTGTTAGGTCGGAAATCGACCAAGTATAATTTGTTCAGAAATAGCTTGAAGTTTAGTGAAGACGTCTGTACAGAATTCTGAGATGTCTCAGAATTCCTTCACTGAAGCTTCACTTCAGTTCAGATCGAGACAAATCTGAAGCATTCATTCTGAAGTCAAAGACTGAAGTATGAAGAAGAGAATCATCTCAGAAGCGAGCAAAGAGTGATTCTACCAGATCGAAGACTGAAGCATCTCAGTATAAAGTATTAACAACACTTTACACTGATTACGAGGAAGACTTTATACTTTACACATCTTTACCCAGTTAATAGATTTATCTATTAATAAAAGGTACAAGTTAAAAGTATAGGTTTAGAACATAGTACTATAAGTCACATCAACTGACTTATATACTCTTCCTTTTTTAAGCATGTAAGGAATTAGGTTTAATTCCTTAAATGCTTACAACCACATTTGTACGATCTTGTCCACATCATTATGGACTTGGTCTATAAATACAAAGTCTTCTCACAACTTGCAAAGAGCTTGAAACTTTAGCATTGCAACTTGTGAGATATACTCTAAGTAAACTTACGAGTATTTCCAAGTTATTTAGATCACTTGTTTTTCAGGATTGTTTAGATACTTACACTTGGGTGTTTATCTTTGTTCCGCAACAATCCTTGTATTTGTTTATATATCAATAAATCAAATACATTAAAAAGGAAACAACGTGTCTCAATGCTACATACTTGACTATACATATAAATATTTTTATATAGTTTCAGCCTCCTTTTTGTTCTTACATTTTATATCAAGTTAATTGTTTCTTGTTATCCATATCTGGATCGTAAACTGAACTTGTCCATCAAGATCAGTTGTACTTGCCAGTCGGGTTTAATTAACCATCTATTGTTTGGGACTCACAAACATATATAATGTTAAAAGTAGGGTTGTTACATCCTTACCCCCTTAGAAGAATTCCGTCTCGGAATTTGAATTTGCTTAGGGAGTAAGTGCGGATATTTCTCGCGTATAAAGTCCTCGCGCTCCCATGTAAACTCGGGTCCGCGTTTCGTATCCCATCTAACTTTAACAATAGGGATCTTGCTTCTCTTTAGGCGTTTCTCATCGCGATCGAGAACTTCTATTGGCTCCTCATGAAATTGGAGCTTATCTTCCACACGTAGCTCTTCAAGTGGGACTACTTTTGAATCATCCGCCACACATTTCTTCAAGTTCGACACATGGAATGTGTCATGAACATCTCCCAATTCTTGGGGTAACTTCAACTTATAGGCTACGGGGCCTATTCTGGCAACAATTTCAAATGGCCCAATGTATCGGGGGCTCAACTTTCCTCTTTCACCGAACCTTACGGTTCCCTTCCATGGCGACACCTTTAATAGTACCTTGTCGCCGACCTCAAATTCTAGGGGCTTCCTCCTTTGATCCGCATAACTCTTTTGCCGATCTCTTGCGACCTTAAGCTTTTCTTTAATGATCGCCACCTTGTCCGTTGTCTCTTGGACAAAATCAACGGTAGCTAGGCTTCTTTCACCCGCCTCCACCCAACACATGGGTGATCTACATTTACGCCCGTATAGAGCTTCAAATGGCGCACATTGTATGCTAGTGTGATAACTATTGTTGTAAGTAAATTCCGTGTATGGCAAGTGTTCATCCCAACTTCCACTAAATTCTAATGTGCAAGCCTTAGCATATCCTCCAGCATTTGTATCGTACGCTCACTTTGCCCATCCGTTTGTGGGTGGTAAGCCGTGCTTAATGCTAACGTAGTGCCCATTGCTTCTTGCACAAGACCCTAGAAACGTGAGGTAAACCTACCATCCCTATCGGATATTATGGACAGAGGTACACCATGTAATGTCACAATCTTTTCAACGTACAAGCGAGCTAGACGTTCAGTGTTCCAATCTTCTTTGATGGGGATGAATTGGGCTGATTTTGTAAGACGATCAACAATCACCCATATAGCATCATGACCTTTCTTTGTCCGAGGCAATTTCGTCACTAGGTCCATTGCTATTTGCTCCCACTTCCACTCAGGAATTTCCGGCTGCTTTAAAAGTCCAGCTGGCTTTTGGTGCTCAGCTTTGACCATCGCACAAGTCATGCATCGGCTCACATATAGGGCTACATCACCTTTCATCCCAAGCCACCAAAAGTCCCTTTTTAGACCTTGGTACATCTTATCCGCTCCCGGATGGATCGAGTATTTTGAATTGTGAGCTTCATTCATTAATACCTCTCTCAGTTCGTTGATCTTTGGGACCCAAGCTCTTCCTTTGAAGTACAAGATGCCTTCATCATCCCTATCGAACCTGGTTTCTACCCCACTCAATGCCTCTTCTTCAATGTTTTTCCCTTCAAAAGCTTTTGCTTGATCTTATAAGAATCTGTCCCTTAGAGACATTTTCACTTGTAAGTGATAAATTCTTGTCTTCGACACCCTAGTGCTCACCTTCCTACTAAGAGCATCAGCAACAACATTTGCCTTTCCGGGGTGGTACTTAATTTTGCACTCGTAATCGTTAAGCAGCTCCATCCACCTCCTTTGCCTCATGTTCAACATCTTCTGATCGAAGATGTGTTGCAAGCTCTTGTGACTGGTAAATATGGTGCACTTGGTGCCATAAAGATAATGTCGCCATATCTTCAAGGCAAACACTATGGTTCCTAGCTCCAAATCGTGTGTCGAATAATTCTTCTCATGTGGCTTCAGTTGCCTAGATGCGTATGCAATAACCTTGTCTCTTTGCATTAGTACGCACCCTAGCCCTTTATTCGACGCATCACAATACACTACAAATCCTTCCATTCCATCCGACAATGCTAGTATTGGTGCTTCACACAACATGTCTTTAAGCGTTTGAAACGCTTGCTCTTGTTCTTTACCCCATTCGAACTCTCTTGACTTTTGGGTCAATTGGGTTAAAGGTACTACAATCTTAGAGAATCCTTGAATGAACCTCCTATAATAACCGCCAAACCTAGGAAGCTACGCACTTCCGTTGGTATCTTGGGTGTCTCCCATTTCTTGATTGCTTCTATCTTAGACGGATCTACATGGATTCCTTCTTCGTTCACAACGTGCCCCAGAAATTGGACTTGACGTAGCCAAAATTCACACTTAGAAAACTTAGCATATAGCTTCTCGTCCCTAAGTAGCTGCAAGATTATCCTCAGGTGCTTCTCGTGCTCCTCCTTACTTCTAGAGTATATCAAAATGTCATCGATGAACACTATAACGAACTTGTCCAAGTATGGCCTACAGATCCTATTCATTAGGTCCATGAAAATGGCTGACGCATTTGTGAGACCAAATGACATCACTAGAAACTCATAATGCCCATAGCGAGTTCTAAAGGCCGTTTTAGGTACATCTTCTTCTCGTACCCTCAACTGATGATAGCCGGACCTAAGGTCAATTTTCGAGAAATGCGACGCTCCTTGTAGTTGATCGAACAAGTCGTCTATTCGCGGCAGTGGATACCTATTCTTGATCGTCAATTTATTCAACTCTCTATAGTCGATGCACATTCTCAAAGATCCATCCTTCTTTTTGACAAAGAGAATTGGCGCACCCCATGGCGAAGAACTAGGTTGGATTAGACCTTTATCAAGCAATTCTTGCAATTGCTCTGAGAGTTCTCGCATTTCGGAGGGCGCTAGCCTGTACGGTGCTTTAGCCACGGGGGCTGCCCCGGGAACTAAATCGATAGTAAACTCTACTTGTCTTGCTTGGGGAAGTCCAGGTAGTTCGTCCGGAAATACATCTAGAAAATCTTTGACCACTGTTACCTTGAGAGGATCCTTATCTTTTACTCGCTTATCCACTACTTGTGCCAAGTATGTGTGGTATTCCTTGCGTAGGTATTTCCCCACCTTCATGGACGACACCAACTTAGGTTGGACTCCCGCCTTATGGCCTTGAACTATTAGCACCTCACCGCTATCTAAAGGGATCTTAATGATCCTTTCATGGCAAAGTATTTCAGCACGCATTTTCGACAACCAATCCATTCCTACTATCACATCAAAACTTCCTATTTCTATGGGAATCAAGTCAATACTATAGCTCTTATCATCTAAAGTCAGCTTGCAATCAGGGATAATTTCCTTAGTTTCATACTCGTTTCCATTGGCATATTCAACATAATAAGTTTCATCAAGTTCACTAGGTTTCTTATCAATCAATTCTTTAAATTCAAAGGAAATAAAACTTCTTTCAGCTCCAGAATCAAATAACATAGAGGCATAAACATTATTTAGTGGGAACGTACCTACGATGACATTAGGGTCATCACGTGCCTCATTCGCTCCCATGGCATACACCCTTCCTCGGGCTTGACCTCCTTGATTCCCACGATTCCCTTGGTTAACGTTGTTGCCTTGATTCCCCACATTAGCTTGATTCCTAACATTTCCTCGGTTAACTTGATTTCCATTGTTTCTTCGGTTTGCTTGGTTCCCACGATTCCCAACATTCCTAAAGTTGCCACGGTTACCATTTCCATTTCCACGGTTGCCATGTGCTCTTCTCAACCTAGGACAGGCATTTCTCCAATGATCCGTACTTCCACATTCGTGACATCCCCCTCGTGGTCCTTCATTCCTTGGCCCGCTCCGGCAGTGAGTAGCAAGGTGACCCATGCGGTTGCAAGTCGTGCAACGGTTGCATTCACCCAAGTGGCTATAACCACATCGGTTGCACCTTGGAGGCATGCCACGATTTGGATTGGGGTTAGCATCCACAACCCCATAGTTTCTCACAATCTTTTGCCTTTTATCCGGCCCATTCCCTTTGCGATCGCCAAACCGATTTCCTCCACCTTGTCTTGAACTTGATTCACCTCTCGTGTACTTCCCATGCCTAACCAAATTGTTTACTAGCCTGGTTGCCAAACTTATAGCCTGCTCAAGAGTGGTAGGGCTTGCAGCAGTGACCATCAACCTAACTTCAGGTGCCAACCCATAGATAAACCTCTCAACCTTCTTAGCCACAGGGGTTACCATCTCCGGCACCAACACGCTCAACTCGTGGAAGCGGATCACATAGGCCTCCAATTCCAGCCCTCTCATGGCATGGTTCCAGAATTCCATCTCCAGTTTTTGTACCTCCTCTCGTGGACAATACTCACGCTTCAACTCTTCCTTAAACTGCTCCCAAGTCAAAGCATTGACTGCTGCAGGACCTCTAGTAGTCGCTTGGAGATTCCACCAAGTAAGAGCTCTTCCTAGAAGCTTACTAGCAGCAAACTTAACACGGTCAGCTGGCGCACAATCAATGATGTTCAAGTTGGCTTCCATGCTTTGGAACCAAGTAAGCAACCCAACAGGACCTTCTGTCCCATGAAACTCCTTGGGGTTGCAAGACGTGAAAGCCTTGTAAGCATTCCTGTCAATAGCATTTCCTCCTCCATCTTGTCTTCTAGCCGTGTTGAGTGTAGCGGTCACATTCTCCGCAATTTGGGTGGCAATGTTTGGCATGGCGGCATTGATTTGTTGGGAGATAAGCTCAGCTAACTCGGCCCTTCGCTGGGCCTCTTCACTTGTTTCTCCGCCGGTCCTTCGTGGTGCCATGTCTCTACAAAGGATAATATAGTTTAGTCATTCGTTTATTGAATCATATGACATAAACTCGACTCACGACTTCTTGATCTCACACGAGTATATCTAAAGTTATTTAGTGCATAGAGGGCTCATTTGCACACATATGTATATGTATATCCCGATTCATATTCCTTTTTATAATCACGACGCACTTTGTCATTATGAGTAAATAAATGGTTAGGTAAATTCTAAAATTTATCAACCATGCTTTCACGGTTAGTTAAGAGAATTACAGAATCTGTGTACGAACTTGGAGCACGTAAAAGTGGCTTAAGATGGACGATTTGGGGAAAACTCATAAAATATAAAACGTAGCCCTATGAGTTAAGTTTCACCTCCAATTGGAATCAGGTCAAAAGACGAAATAGAACTCCAGATATGGCCGTTCTACCAAAAGTGGTCAGAACTAATTTCCTGCTGTAACTATAGCTTTGATAATAGGGATAACTATAACACAACAAGGATAGCACATCATGTAACCATAGAGAGGCATTAAGCATACATATATATCATTCAAGATAAGTTTACAAAATTGCTACATTCCAAATACGATGTGATCATCGTGACCCATAAGCTAGAAAGTTCACGAAATTGAAACAAAGTACAAACATTCATACATCGAATAAGTTCATAAATAAAGAAGCCCTTAGGTTCACTTCCTAAGCAGGAGAGCTACCACGAGAGTGCAAACAGCCATGAGCACACATCCCATCATAAATATCACCTCATTAACTCGACGAACTTCTGATATCGCCAACCTCGCATAATCCCCCGTTCGATCCATAACTCCCAAGGCCCTTTCCATCATCACCTCTTGAGTCCTTACCCTTAGTCTAGCATCCCTTAATCCGTTTGCTATTCCCCACACCCTCTCCCTTTCTTCACGAGTCATACCAATGGGAGGTGGAGGGGGTACCCCATAGACTGGGCGATGTGGTTCTTCTCCTTGACGTCTATGTCCGAGATGGTACCAGGGATGATCACGAGGAAGACGCGGCTGAAAGTATGGGTCTTGGGCTGGAAATCGCCCATCACTTAGGTTCATGGGTGCATCTTGCCTTGGCGGAGCGGGTGCTCTAGGGGCTGGTGGTGATGGTGGTGGCGAGGGTGAGCGGCGTCCAGGTTGGCTAGAGGCAACACTTCTAGCATTATCGTCTTCCGATGGATCTTCCATTGGCTCGGTCTCTTCCTCTTCTTCTTCTTGGAGTGGTTGGGGAGGTTGCTCTTGCTCTAGGCGTCTCCTTTCTTCCTCTTCCATGTGGTCCACGAATCCATACAAGTTCCTTGGTCTAGGGGCTGATCCGGAAGCTCCACTTGCTTGTGACATGATGTTCCTACACAAGTTTCACAAAGGTGTGAGATGACGACTTGACTCGACGCTTAGACGACCATGGACGACCGACTTGACCATTGACGACCCATGTGGCAACTTACGGACAGCAAGACGACTCGACGGACCATGAGACGACCTTAACCATTTGACAAGCAACCAACCAACTCGACCAACGACTCACAAGCTTAACAACTAAACAACGACATGACCTTCCACAACCGATGACCAACTCGACTCGCACGACCAACATAACCATTTATAATTAAAGTAATGACTAGGATTCAACTAGTGCATAGCTCTCATGTATTATATCTAAATGGACAAAGTAATGCTAGCCAAGTGGGGGTATTATCTAAGGGTTCTAATAGGCAATGCAAACATTGGATTTGGTTATGTATCTTTTGCACCAAGAATCGTTTTTAAAACTTATTTCCAAAAGACTCATTTTGAATATCCCTTAGACAATCATTTCGATCATTCCATATTAAATTTTTAGTTAGGCATAGTTGATCAGGCTATGCATAAGTAAAACAAGAATACTTTATGATCGACTCAATTGTTTAAGAAATATTCGACTCGTTTTGAAAATACGTAGGTTATAGCAAAAATTCTCTATAACCTTGTCTCTGATACCATTTTTCTGTAACACCCCGGCTAGGGCGAAAACACGAGATGCCACAGAACGACATGGTACAAAAGATTTAAATATAAAACATCACCACAAAGTTTCAATGCCATTCAAATTTAAAAAGGTTACAAGTTCAAGTTGACGTTTAATAAACATTACATGACCAAATCCATTGTCAAAATATCAATTGTTTGCATTACTAGTCCAACATGCAACAAATAAACACATCATCCATGAAGCGGTCCAAAATGCTAACTTACTGCCCTAGACCTGAAAAGCATGAAGAAAAAGTGTCAACTACGAGAGTTGAGTGAGTTCATAGGTTTATGCTAACAACACATATATATTTAATCCAATTCAAGAAATAATATGTCATAAAATTTCCAAGGATTTCATCATACTATCCATACCCAAACCGTATGTTCAATCAATAATAACCAACCATGAATAATATCAATAACACTTGGTCGATGGTAAGACTACCATGACATAATTTGATGAGATATATCTTGAGCCACTACTAAGACCGGTTATGTCCCAATAATCAGATATATATAGTCCCAAATGATAAGATAATGATAAGCACATGCTGTCAATCACGTGCATAAAGATAACCAAGGGTCGTGCCATGGAGACGACCATAAATATATAGTAGTTAGAGCACCGAGAGGCCGGACTGGCAATGAAGGTGGCCAAAAAGGCAGACCAAACATCCCACCGTTACCTATAATAGTGGATGAGGGGACAAATCCTAGTTGCGCAACCCTCTAACTACAGGCCTTAAATGAGTTAATAGTAGTGTACAGGGGACCACCGTTTGACAGTACTCAAGCTCATCATATAACATATAACACGTTGAACATACAATATAATTCCCATATCATTATCATTATTTCAAAGAATCATTTCATAAGAGAAAGTCATTTTAATTAATCATGCTTTTCACCCCGCAAGTAAAACATATAAAAGAGTTTTAAAGGGGGCTATGACTCACTTGATTAGAGAGTGAAAGGGGCTGATCAAACGCGATTCCTTCGCTTAGATTTGTTGCGCCTCAAGCAAGCCTAAACCATAACGTATATATTCACGACGTAAGTTCGCGTGACATGAACTAGTGAGCTAGATCATGAGATGTATACTAGTAGACTTGCCCATCTTTGGTTGTTACTTAATTGTGGAATTCAGGTGCATTATGATGCTCTCACTATTTGGTTAAAAGAGATTTGGTGGTAAGAGTCGTTTTCTCATTATACGTTTTTGTACGTTTATTGGAATTTCGGTAGTTTGGCTTTGATTTATATGATCTCCATTGTACACTTTGCTTAGTAGTAATATTTGACATTAGTGGTCTTATAATATTAATATTTATGTATATTCTCTGATTTGTAATTACTTATTTAATTTAATAATATTTAATTACTTATTTATTCACTTTATAATATTTATTACTTATAATTTAATAATATTTAATTACTTATTAATTTAATAATATTTAATTACTTATTTAATTTAATAATATTTAATTACTTATTTAATTTAATAATATTTAATTACTTATTTAATTTAATAATATTTAATTACTTATTTAATTTAATAATATTTAATTACTTATTTAATTTAATAATATTTAATTACTTATTTAATTTATATTTTATTTTATTAATTTAATAATATTTAATTAGTTATTTTTACTTAATTATTTATCTTTAAATTATGTAACACATGTCTCTTGCCTTTTAACTATTTTTCTCCAGTAGGTTTTAGTTATTTTTATCAATTGTTATGATGATTTAACCCCATTCTTGATTTACATAATTTATTTATTGATTTTTATGTCTTTTAATTATCATTTAAATTCAATAATTCATGGAAATTCTTAGAAATCATCACTAAACATTTTGGTCAAAAATCCCAGGCCTTTTAGGCAACTTTTATCAATAAAAATTCATATCAATTCAACCTCTCTTGTGTCTTGCTTATTTTGAGGATTTTAAGCTTAAAAATCGTTTACCGAAATAGTGATTTTAGCCTCATTTCTTAAGCAATTAAAGTGCTTCAAAAGGGGTTTTCATTCTTGTTTCATTATTTCCAGAAATTTCATCATATTTTGGTGTCCAAAATCGTGATAGTGGTGGTGGTGTGATATGTGCAATTTAGTGCTTTCGGTTAGTGATTATTTGACCCGAAAAGGTGATTTTTGAGCTTATTGTTGTCATGAACCAAAAGATCTGAGTTTTATACTTTTATTTCAACTTATTTCCAGTAGGTATATCATATTTCCTTGGTCATAATATTATGGTGCATGTGTGTGCTCAAAATGCATTTTTGCGTGTTTTCGGTTTATGATTTCTAGCTTATTTTAACATGTTTTGGTCCAAGCTTTGTCTCTTTGTTATTTCATTAATTTTTCCAGAATATTAACATCATTATTAACATATTTTTCACTTATCACAAGTCCATATCCATCTCATAATCCAACAA
The DNA here is from genome assembly GCA_034093135.1 of Erigeron breviscapus. NCBI lineage: Eukaryota > Viridiplantae > Streptophyta > Magnoliopsida > Asterales > Asteraceae > Erigeron > Erigeron breviscapus. Next base: position 160,793,674 of record CM067167.1, on the reverse strand, counting down.
AAGATCCAACTTTCTTAAATCTAGCATACATGCATTCGAATCAACACTTTTTAATACCAACTTTTATAGATCTAATATTCAACAACATAAAAACATCTTTTAAGTGAAAAGTCTCAGAATATATTCTTCAAAAATATACAAAAACATATAGATCTATCAAAAGGAAAATCACTTTAAAAGCTACTAATCTATAACAACACTTTTGGGTCTTAAACTTGTTAAATCCTTGGATCTTTCTTCTTAGATTCGACATGCATGAGCATGGAAAGAAAGATCCTATCAACTTTGTCCTCATTAAGTGTATATTACAAAGAAAACAAGAAGAAAGTATGAGTTTTTGATAAAACCTTTGAATATAAACAAGAACAAGATTAGATCTAGTAAAAAGGATGAAGATTATACCCTCTTGAACTTGGTTTTTGATGAAGAAAAGATGCAGATTTTTGTGGCCTCCAAACCCTTATAATACCTTCAATCTAAGCCTAAAACAACCCTTAAATATACCTTGGATTAACCCTTAACAATCTTGCCTAAACCCTTATTATTATTGTATGTTTATATTGATGTATATATATATATATATATATATATATATATATATATATATATATATATATATATATATATATATATATATATATATATATATATATATATATATATATATATATATATATATATATATATATATATATATATATATATATATATATATATATATATATATATATATATATATATATATATATATATATATATATATATATATATATATATATATATATATATATATATATATATATATATATATATATATATATATATATATATATATATATATATATATATATATATATATATATATATATATATATATATATACGATTTCGATTGAATAATAAGAAATAATATATATATAATATATATATATATATATATATATATATATATATATATATATGTACATTTATATATATACATATATATATATATATATATATATATATAATCTATATATATTATTTTATATATACATGTATATATATATATATATATACTTATTATGATTTAAACGCTTTTATGCGCATATGAACTTATAAACCTATTTTGAAATAGAAATTTTTATTTTCGTGACCAAATTTACTTTAATTAGCTAAATGATTAAATTGTTGGACCTTCGTAAGGATTTTTGATGGTTATCTCAACTTGTGAGACTTACATTATTATTTAGATAATTTGATTGATTATCAACAAGATCTTGTTCAATGGCATTTTATAAATTAAATTTAGAACTGATCAATAGCTTTAGATTGCTAATTTAGGGGCATTATCTACTAGCTTCAAGTATAACTATGGCTTGCGGGATCATAGACCACATAACTAGAACATATATAATGTTAAAAGTAGGGTTGTTACACGAATCGACCGTTATTTGGTCGAAGTTAAATAAGTTTGTAGATAAGTATTTTCCTGGAAAAATATCGTCATTTGAAATCCCTTCCGACGGTGACACTGTTCTGACTCCCCCGGATGGGTATGTCGGTTTTTATATCAAATCCATGACTGAGGGTAATGTTAGATACCCTTTTTCATCTTTTATGCTTAGCGTCCTTGATTATTTTGATGTCCATATTTCCACTGTCACACCACTTGGATTATCAAGAATAGTTGCCTTCGAGTGAAAGCACTAACAAACACCATAAACGCGCCAAATGCATACAAAATTGACTCAAAACACATACGAAAAAGGCCAATAATGATGTGGGCGATCTATATAAATTGGTCACATCAAATCCCCCCACACTTGAGCGTTGCTTGTCCTCAAGCAAATCTGGAAATTAAGCAAAAGCATTCTTTGGCACGAAGCTATATAAACACATTGCGATTATCAAAAAGAAGCCAAACCAAGTATGTCGATGACAAGGACTTTGGTGAAGCAGTTTTAATCTTAAATGAAAACCCGAAATGTTTGAAAATATCTGAACAATCCACAAGCCTCAATAACACGACTAAGCAAAAGTGAAACAAATGAGCCTATCAAAATCATCCTACTCCAACGAACTTACTATTGGGGTTGAATATATATGAATAATCACTCATTGCACGGTCGTGATGCATATCTTACCATAGGCTTGAAATAGGATCATAGCTTCACCGACATGGCGTGAGCACCAAGTACATCATCAAAATATGGCATATAAATCGGTTGTAATGTTAGGCTAAGGGTATTTACAATGGGATTTGGGAAATTTAAGTTAGTGTTAACAGGAAATAACAAAAGTATAAGTTATGTACAAAATAGTCTAATCAAACCCTTACCATTGATTGCCACCAACTCATAAGATGCTATCCCACGAACACACCTCAAAAGTAACAAGCAAAACCCGACACCATTGTGGTGTATCAACTTCAAATAACTTAGGAACAACCAAATCTTCCATTCTATTCACGAACCAAATGATACAACAATTCTTTTGACATATAAAAATGAGAAGTACCCACTAGTAGCCCAAGTTCTTTTCTATTTTTTTTTTCTTCCTCTTTTTTTTTTCTTTTTTTTTTTTAATTTTTATGTTTTTCACTTTTTTCTTTATTTTGAACCATTTTTACTCTACTAGTAGGCACCCTCTTACAATGATGAACAATGTCTATAACAATATACTTTACTTGAACAATCCAAGACATTCCCCAATAACTTGACCAATCGACGTATTCCCGTAGACCAAGAATATTCCAACTGATAACCCACTGAAGCTCTCCCAAACCGCCCAAACAAACCAATGACAATCAATGGCCCCCCCAAAATTAGACTATCGGTATGGCGAGGTAAAGTTTACATATTTAAGTGGATTTATACAAAGGAAAAGGCTAAGTTCAAAAGGGTGTCTAAATGTATCTTGCACTAAAGATGAGTGCAACAAAGGTTTACAAAGAAAGGAAAATCACTGACCAGAGTAGCCAGCTACACAAAACATGTATATACATGTATAAAAGTATGTATACAAAAGGTAAAAATATACATAAGCAAGGGGTGAATAGAAAGAAAATATGGGTCAAACCTAGTATGCCAATTCGTCATCCAATGTACTTATATCACAAAAGTGATCTCACTGCGGTCTCGTAACGATCACTAGGCCAAGTTCTAGCTCAACACATCACCGGCACACTCATATCAAAGAAAGTAACCCGGAAATGAATAAATTAACCTCAAATTTGCTAGTGCAGAGTTCGAAATGGAACCCTTACTCCCGAATAAATCCAAGAGCCTAAGAGAGGGACAAATTTACAAGGCAATCAAACCACAACCGTCAACACCTAGCACATCTATAAATGAATGATGAATCACACAACTTTTGGGTGTTTGGGATATTTGAGTATGCAAGTAATGTTATCAATCCACAAGGATTAGCCCAATAACCGTTCAGAACACATTTCGCCGATTAAATTTGTACTAAGGAAAAAAAATTTGTAGTAAAATTGCTCATTAAGTTATTATGAATTAAGTGACAAAAGCAATTTACCACAAGGACAAGCTCAACACAAGTTTCAAATCATAACATCTTCCGTCATCCTACCAAATCGAAACAACCATTCTCAAACATGCACATCATAGTTCAGAGTTCAAGATAGAACCCTTACTCTTGGATAAATCCAAAAGTCTATGAGAGGGGCACATTTACAAGAACGGTTAAATCTCAATGGCAAAACAACAAAAGAGATATATCCGGTTGCTTAAACCTATTTGCCACCCCCCACACTTAAGATGGACAATGCCCTCAATGTCCAACACTCGGTCAAAACAAAGGTAAATAGGGGTAAGCAAAATAGACAGAAAGAATGAGAACACATACCGGATCATGGACACATTCCGTTTCAAAATAAGTAAGTCGACCCCGCACCACAAATTGCTCTTCCTAAAAAGGAAGTCCAATTTGCTTGACGGGAGAAACAGACTAGTCCAAAACGGAATGTGCGAAAGCTGTGTACGAAACAATGTCAGTAAAGATGCCAATTAAAAATGTTGCGCTGAACTTACTGCCAGCATATGCACGTGACATCATAGTGAGCTACTAACACGATCACACAATCAAACAAATCGATGCCAATGAATGTAGGTGAGAATGAGAATCCAATGAGTCATCCCCCACACTTGGGTTGTACAATAGGTATGGCCATCCATTCGGATCAAACCTGCTCAATTACACATCACAAGAACACATCCAAAATATCCATAGAAAGTGCAAACTAAAAAGAGTATCATGCAGAAAATAAAAGAAACAAAGGAAAGTACAAATGTTTCATCACCCCGTAGGGTGGATACCAGACAATGATAACTAAAGTAACGACATGAAAATACCAACATAACCAATCATCACATGATTCCATCTCACGGATCCGGATGGGAATCATATCCGCTCACTGCTGCTGACCATGGTAGCCATAGGGTAATCCGGGTGTTCCAAAAATACTCGTCACCCAATCAGACTCCTCTTCCTGAGCTGCACCCGAACCACCTGCATCTCCTCCCGACTGACCAGCATCAAATCCTGAATGAGCACCTGCATCAAAATCTGCAAAAGATGAAGAAGCACCGCCAACATAGCCACCCTGAAAGACCCCAAACTGCACTGTACCTCGAGGAGAACCTCCTAAATCGTGGGATCATGGTGACATGTTCCCCGGGGCAGTCGTATGAGAGAAAAAGGACTGACCCCCCTGACGATAATCGGGGACATAAATAGGCGGTGGAGAGAACTGAGGAATCGGGTCAGGTCGAACAAACTACCGACCGTGATACTGAGCATCCCACATCGGCTGATAATAATCTAGGCAATAGTTAGTGTGGGCCTGCTATGATCCAACCCAGTTAAAGTCCTGATCCATCCTCCTCTGATATGCATCAAACTCTTGCCGACTCTTCTGCTGAGTCTCATAAATACTCTGAACAGTGTTCCCCAAAAGTGTAAAGTCAAACGAGCGAGGGATGGGAATGTTACGACCACCCCTTCTCGTTGGTTCCGGTTGACCCTCCGCCATCTCAACATCAACATCAACCTCCTGTACGGGAGGTGGTCCTTCAACTTCACCCTCATCATCCAACAACTGCTCTTGCTCATTTGCTTTCTTCTTCTTCAAAATCTTTCCCCTCCAAAGCTCATTATACGTAAAACCCTCCTGATGCACTGGTAATGAAAGATAAGGCTGGCAATCATCTGAAGCAAAGACTCCCATCCTCTTATAGATAACCGTGATGAAATGTCCCAAAACCAAATTCGATTCAGAATGATTACACATTCGGTCAAGAAGTATAAGAGGAGGCAAAGCAAACCTTGATGGAGCACCTTCAGAAAAGAGCTTAAGTAACCATAAATCATTCTGGTAAGCCTTTTCCCAATGAGTAGATCACTGCACCAAGAATGTTACAATCATGCGGTGGAGTAACCTCAAACGTACGTTCTTTATCTTCGACATACCACTAGTGTATGACCACGTTTCTTCTCCCGTAATCCTTGTGAAATACTCCAAAATAGACTCTCCATCACCCAAATCGGCTCCTGTCCTATAGCCCTTCTTCAAAATAGCCTTAAGATCCGCACTCTGTAACTCCTCTCTCGAATACATCCCACAATAATAACCAAACTCAGCAATCGACAGCTTCCTCTGCTGTCCCCCACAATAAAACCATACAATCCTTTCTTCAAAAATATCTTTAACTTTCCCCAACTCCTTCTTCAGCTTCAAAGTCGAATAAAATTCCAAACACAACTCACGGTAGGCGGGCTCACGGTTAGCAAAAACCCGCCGCCAAATATCACAATTCACGTCATGCCCTCTTGACTCCCCTCCAACTCTCAAACTCAAAGAAAACCATCTTCGTATGTCCTCCTGTACTTCATATACCTGAGCTTGAATAGGATGTAAATATCTCGCGGGACAGACGACATGCTTAGCAAGCTTATACAACTTGTTCTTGTAGACGTTCTTGTGTGGCTGCTTAACACCTCCGAATGAGAGCCAAGCATGCCTCTCGTTCAGTTCACCTTCAATGAATGTAAGCGGCACCTCCACCTGTTTTTTGGAAGTTTGACTCGGGACATCAACGGCCTCACTAGATTGCCCTTCAACCATTTTTCGTTTTCCCGCGGCCTTATCAGTTGCTCCCTGCATTCACAAACATGAAAGCGACCAATCGTGAGTAATAAGAATGCAAAGTTGGGAACCATATTAAACAAACGAAAATCTTGGCAGGAAAGTTCCCCCCACTGCGGCGCAGTGGGCATGAATAACCCTCACTGCGGCGCAGTGGGGTAAAAAGACAAGTCGGGCAGAGGGTTATCACTGCGGCGCAGTGAGCAACTAACCTCCCTCACTGCGGCGCAGTGAGGCACAAAATCTGGGCAACATGATTAGGGTTCATCACGACTTGGCACAAAAAGGGGGTAATCAAACAAGCAAATTCAGGGAATAATGAAACAATAATCTCCAACCGTTTTTCAAAACTACAATAACCAACATATACATCCCCCACACTTGTTCATAACAAATCCCCAATTTTCCAAAACCCTAATTTCAAAATTAAAATCAATAATGGATGAACAAGATGAAAGATTTAACACCCAATTCGCTTTTATTGCCCACAAACATCAAAACCCCTAAATTAATTCGAACATATAAACCCTAGAAATTGAAAATTCAAAATAAAAGAAAAATAACAATGAAACTAAAGAAAGAGACTTACACTTCTTCCCATAATGCAATGTATGAAGATAAAAATCTGGAAGAGTGATTAAAGATGGAAGAAAATAGAAGATCTTGAGGGTGGTAGTAGGTGTTTCTTTTCTTAGATGAGAGAAAGAAAGAAGAAAGAGTGAAAGTGTAAAAGTAAAAGAAAACCCACACTTACCTGGCCTGTACTTGACTTACCCGGCCTCCCACTGCGGCGCAGTGGAGATGCTTCACTCCCACTGCGGCGCAGTGAGGTAAAAAGACAAGTCGGGCAGAGGATTATCACTGCGGCGCAGTGAGGGAACACAAGTGGGCAGAGGGTTTGGGCTGCGGCGCATCCGGCTTATCCCACCCCCACTGCGGCGCAGTGGGGAATTTGTGAAAATTTTTCCTTCAAACATATTATGTCAAATCTCAAAATAAACTTACCCGGAACCGCATCAAATCGAAACCACACCTGCACTTACTAATAAAACAAGATTAGAACTAACTAATTCAAGGAAAGTAAAATGCGATAAAATAAACACGGGTTGCCTCCCGAGAAGCGCTTAAGTTATTAACGAGTCTTTAGCTTGACTCGACCAACCTTCAAGTTTCCAATTCAAACACGGGGATCTCCTCAAATACCCCCTCCAACCTGCTCTTCTTCCAAATATAGCTTAAGTCGATGACCATTGATAATGAACGATCCTTCACCATTTCGCTTAAACAACTCTACGTAACCCGATAGGTACACGTGCTTAATTACAAACGGTCCAATCCATCTAGAAGTTAGTTTAGGTTGCTTAATCTTAAATTTTGACAAGAACAACAACACTTTAGCTCCAACCTTAAACTCCTTCCTACGAATCCTCCCAGCTTACCTTACTACCGGTTCTTTCTTAATCCAATCCTGACGTAACTCATTTTTTGGCCCTCAAGTTCTTCAAGTCCGGATTCATGGATAAGCCTTCAGCTAAGAGAAGGAGAAATGCTATAAGTCAAAGTAAACTTATCATGCCAAATCTTGGTCCTCTCCTTATATAGCCTCGAATTCTCATAAGCACCTAGCCTAAGCTCATCAAGCTCGTGAAGTTGCAACATTCTAAGTTCACGCGCTTCCATCAAATCCAAATTCAAATTCCTCAAAGCCCAATACGCCTTATGCTCTATCTCAATAGGAAGATGGCAAGTTTTGCCATAGAGCAACCGATATGGCGTGGTGCCAATCGGCGTCTTATAAGCCATCCTAAACGCCCACAAGGCGTCATCTAACTTCTTTGACCACACCTTGGGGTTATCTTCAACAGTTTTCTCCAAAATCCTCTTCAAGGCCCTATTTGTGTTTTCCACTTGACCACTGGTCTGTGGATGGTATGAGGTAGAAAAGTAGTGGACAACACCGTACCTCTTCAACACTTTTGCTAACTGATGGTTTGCAAAATGGGTACCACGGTCACTAATCAGAGCTCTAGGGCAACCAAAACGACAGAACAACTGTTTCAAGAAATCAATGACTACACGAGCATCGTTCTTGGGCAAAGCCTTGGCTTCGGCCCATTTAGACACGTAGTCAACGGCGACAAGAATGTACTGAAACTAATTAGACGGTGGAAATGGTCCCATAAAGTCTATACCCCAGATATCAAAAACCTCACATACCTGAATACTCTGTTGAGGCATCTCATCCCGTTTAGTGATGTTCCCCTGTCACTGACAGATGTCACAAGTCTCAACCAAAGTCTGGGCCTCCTTGAAAATTGTTGGCCAATAGAAACCTGCATCAAAAACTTTCTTACCCGTCACTGAAGGACCATAATGACCCCCAGTTGGCCCGTAGTGACATGCATCCAAAATCTCTCTTGTCTCACTTCCAGCAACACATCTCCTAACCATACCATCTGCACAAACACGAAACAAGTATGGATTGTCCCAAAAATAATGCTTAACATCCGATATGAGCTTCTTCTTCTACTGGGACGTGAAATCATTAGGTATCTCACCTGCAACCAAATAATTAGCTATATCTGCGAACCAAGGAGTTTCATCAGAGTTAGAGATAAACATTAAAGACTCATCGGGGAAGTGATCATTGATCTCCCCATCACGAAGTTCCTCCCGGTGAGGATCTTCCAAATGACTCAAATGGTCGGCAGCCAAATTTTCAGCCCCTTTCTTATCCTTTATCTCAATGTCAAATTCTTGCAACAAGAGAATCCAATGGATAAGCCTGGGTTTAGCATCCTGTTTCGAGAACAGGTACTTAAGGGCTGAATGGTCAGTGAAAACTATGGTCTTACTCAAAACAAGATATGATCTAAACTTATCAAATGCAAAGACCACTGCAAGCAATTCCTTTTCTGTAGTGGTGTAATTTTGCTGGGCGGGGTTCAAAGTTTTACTAGCAAAGTAAATGGGTTTGAAATGTTTCTCAACCCTTTTCCCTAGCACAGCTCCCACATCATAGTCACTGGCATCACACATCAACTCAAAAGGCAATTCCCAATCTGGAGCTACCATGATAGGAGAATCAGTCAACTTCTCCTTCAATACCTGAAAAGCACTCAAACAAGCATCATCAAAAATAAAAGGAACATCCTTCTCCAACAAGTGGGTCATAGGACGAGTAATCTTAGAGAAATCCTTAATAAATCGACGATAAAAACCTGCATGTCCAAGAAAACTCCTTACCCCTTTCACATTGGAAGGCGGGGGTAATTTGGCAATTACATCTATCTTAGCCTGATCAACCTCAATCCCGGCCTTGGACACTTTATGCCCTAACACAATACCCTCAGTGACCATAAAATGACACTTTTCCCAATTCAAAACAAGGTGTGCCCTCTCACACCGTTCCAACATCCTATCCAAATTACTCAAGCAAGAATGAAAAGAATCCCCAAAAACTGAAAAATCATCCATGAAAACTTCCATGGAAGTTTCAAGCATGTCCTGGAAAATAGCAATCATGCACCTTTGAAAGGTTCCAGAGGCATTACACAAACCAAACGGTATTCGCCGATAAGCAAAAGTGCCAAATGGACAAGTGAAAGTGGTTTTCTCTTGGTCCTTGGGATCAATGGGTATTTGAAAGTACCCGGCAAATCCATCCAAGAAACAAAAATATTCATTCCCTGCAAGACGTTCCAACATTTGATCAATAAAAGGAAGGGGAAAATGATCCTTACGGGTGGCATCATTAAGCTTACGGTAGTCTATACAAACCCGCCAACCCGTAATAGTCCTAGTGGCCAAAAGCTCCTTATTATCATTTTCAATGACTATCATGCCCCCCTTTTTGGGCACACAGTGGACAGGACTTACCCATGAACTATCAGCAATAGGAAAAATGATTCCTGCATCAAGAAGCTTAATTACCTCTTTCTTAACTACCTCCTTCATATTAGGATTCAGCCGCCGTCTCTGGACAACGGGCTTAACATCATTAAGAAAATCAATTTTATGCTGGCAAAAATTAGGACTAATACCTGGGATATCTGTGGTCTTCCAAGAAAAAGCCCGCTTATGGGCTTTAAGCACCGACAAGAGATGGTCTTTCTCGTCACTCGAGAGTGAGGATGAGATAACCACTGGAAGAGAAGACTCACCTGACAGATATGCATACTCTAGATGGCCTGGAAGCGGCTTAAGCTCCAAGTCAGTAGGTGGTACATCAACAGAGTTAGGTACCCTTGAACTCCCGTCAGCAACTACCTCCTCAAAAGTCTCGTCCTCGGGAGGTGATTCATCCAAGCTCAGTGCCATGACCTCTGCAAACAAAGCTTCATCAGTAATTTCTCCAAATCCTAAATTAGCAATCTCTTCCTCTCCAATATCTGTCTCCATGAATTTTGAAATTCTTGATCTAATGCATCATCAATGACATCAATCCTGATACAAGTCTCATCATTAGAATATGAATGCTTGATAGACTTTTCAACATTAAACACAATCCTATCAGTTCCTACACCTAAGGAAATCTCCTTATCCTTCACACGGATGATAGCATCCGCGGTATTAAGGAATGGGCGTCCAAGAATAAGAGGGACCTTCATATCTTCCTCCATCTCGAGGATAACGAAGTCAACAAGAAAAACAATATGGCCAACTTCTGACACTAATGTTCTCAGCAATCCCGATGGGGCACTGAAATGAATGGTCAGCAAGTCTTATACTCATGTGAGTAGGGCGAAGGACTCCCAAGGACAACTTGGCATAAACTGAGTAAGGCATCAAATTGATGCTAGCCCCTAAATCAGCTAAGGCTTTACAAATAATAGTTCTAATAGAGCAAGTGATAAGAAAACTCCCTGGATCTTCAAGCTTTGGTGGAATGCGGTTCTGCAAGATAGCAGAACACTCGGCATTAAGAAAAGTAGCCTTCGCCTCATCAAATTTCCCTTTGTTTGTCACAAGCTCCTTAATGAACTTGGCATAATTGGGCATCCCTTGAATAAGATCAACTAAAGGAACATTAATATGAACATTTTTGATCATGTCCACAAACTTGTTATATTGCTCATTCAACTTTGCTTTCCTGAACCTCTGTGGAAATGGTATCTTTGGCTTGTATGGTTTAACCTCTGGAACCACAGCCGGTTTTGGTGGAGTGACCGGAGTCTTCACGGTCGGATCTTCCTCCATCTCTATCTCTTCATCAACATCAGCATCATCACTCCCGTTATCCTGCACATCTGAAATAACAACATTAGGCATAGGAGGTGGGTCATAAGACCTACCAGTACGAGTGGTGATGGCTTTGGCTTGCTCATTACGGACTGTAGGTGGGGTGTATTTCTGTCCCTGATTAAACTGAGGTCTAGGATTCTGCTGTATGTTGCTAGGGAGAATCCCCATGGGCCTAGCAAGAGCTGCCATCCTACTTTTGAGATCCTTGAAGTTAGCACCCTGATTTTTCATGTTGATCTCCACCTTCCCGTTTATCTGATCCAACCTCTCACTCAAAGCCTTAGTATCATTCCTGATCATTTGAATGCTTGTGTTTGTTTCAACTTGATTACTAGCCAACTGCTTCATCATCTCCCTCAACTCGGCATTAGGATCGACATTAGAAGAAGAAGAACCTGATCCTTGTCCTTGCTGAGTCTGCTGTTGTGACTGATTCTGATAATTATCTCTTTGCCACCTGTTACCTGAAAAACGAGGAGCATTAGCCTGAAAAGAAGAGTTATAAGAAGGATTACCTGAAGGCCGGTTCTGGAAACCGGTGTTGCGGTGGAAGTTCCCTTGGGGTTGATTCTGAACATAGTTCACATCCTCGGGGCTCTTATTAGGACACTCATCAAAATAGTGCAATTCTCCACAATGATCACACCCATCGGCTAAGACCTTAACATCCCTCTCAAGTGCTCCAAACTTAGTCTCTTGAGCAGTAAAGCTCCTATCCATGCGCTCAGATAGCGCCTTAATCTCTCCAATAACCGCCGAATCGTTACTAGCTTCAGCCTTAGCAACTCTCCCTTGGTTAGTGCCCTTCTTCATCTTCCTTTCATTCTTCAAGAACCTTTCATCATCTATAGTTGAGTTATCCTTTGCCATGTCTTCCAAGATCTGATAACCTTCATTGGGTGTAATGTTATTGAAACTACCCCCAAAAGCATATCCCAATTCTCGTTTAGACTTCTTATCTAACCCATCAAAGAAAAGCTCCACATATTGTTCCCTAGTCAAATTGTGACCTGGACAATTTCTCAACATTTCGTTGAAACGAACCCAAGCATCTACAACATTTTCTCCATCATCTTGTTCAAAAGACCTAATCATATTTTCCAACCTTCTTTGAGTTCTGAGTGAATAAAACTCACCAATGAAAGCCTCCTTAAGTTGGTCCCAAGTAGTGATTGAATTCTCTGTAAGATCATTGAACCAATCAAGTGCTTCTCCGGTGATTGGGATGGGAAATGTCTCAAGTTTCACGGCATTCATTTGATTTTGACCATATTGATAAAGCCGAGCCAACTTTTCAAACCTATCCAAGTGTTGGTAAGGATCCCATTTCCTTTTTCCATCAAATTGTTGCTCTTCTATGCTCTTGAGATGATTTCCTTTCAAATTGAAAGTGTGATCAATGGCCGGAGGTCTAATGGCAGAGCCACGGCTGGTTGGAATAGTTCGAACCCTCTCGCCATAGCGAGTGTCATTTGGATCCCTTGGTTGTTCGTCACCCATCTCCTCTTGCTTAACTTCTAAATTGAAGAATTCGTCTAAATAAAACCCTTCCTCGTCCGAATCAGGAGTGGGTTTAGCTATAGGTGAGAACGGTGTTGGTATAGGTGTTGTGGGTTCAGTGAAGTTAAACCGACGCCCTCTTGGTCTTCTCGGAGTAGACAAAGGACTATGCAACGGTAGACCCGAAGAACGTAAGTTCATCAACTAAAACAATATCTGCAAACACACAACTAACACAAACACGTCAAATGCACCTGTGATAAGAAAAGAAAACTAAACTAATAAAACAAGTAACTTCCTCACGCATGAGAAAGGATCAAACCACTAAATTTTTTTTTGAACGGCAACAGATATATTAAAAACAACAACGACCACTAGCAAATTGCTAATGATCACTTTTACAAGGTACAATTACAATAATCTAGATAATCAACAAAACGCTATATCTAGACCCTTCCCAAAAACTTTAACTGCTAAGATTGCAAAAAGGTTGAAAAAACTTGTGCCGAATACAGTAGCCCGAGACACAAGAAAAAACCTCATCAACGAAGGCCGAGCCACTGGTTTTCACTCCGTGATGTTTTTGATGCAATCCCAAACAAGTTTCGGGGACACGCGACTTACAAACATGTACAAGAACATATAAGTAAAAATAAAAGAAACAATGTGATAACACTATTGAAGCTGCCAACTAACCATCAGATAAAGGATCCACTTGCCATTGGTCCCAATTGAAAGATGACTTCTTGTCTCAAGACCTAATCCACAAAAATGAGAAATTCATGATGGAAGAGAACAAATTACGACTGCTGTCAATCTCGTCATTATGTAAAGCATTGTTCCTCGCCTTCCACATATGCCACCACCACGTGAATAGAATTGCTTGAAGCCTGTAGCGTAGCTTAACCGAGATATCCAAATCGTCAACCCAAGATAGAATTACTTCTGTAGGGGCATACGGAATCGCATAATTAGTCCACGTAATTAATAATTTTTGGACTTCAACATTGACTTTGCACTTCTCAAAGATATGGTCAATGAATTCCACCCCATTCTTGCAAAATTGACAATTTACAGAAGTAATGTCCACTCCTTTAGCAAGCAAATTGTTCATAGTGGGGAGACAATCTCTTCTAAGTCTCCATATAAAGATGTTGACCTTCTTGGGTACGAGCTTGTTCCACATCGTTGGAACATTACAGTTACTAGGAAGATGGTGTCTATCCAATGCTTTACGAAGACATCTTACGAAAAAGTTATCTTTACCATTTAAGTGCCAAGTCCAAGTATCTTCTTTGTCAGTATCAATCGTCTTAGGAAGTCGGGACCTTAGTTGCTGCACCATGTCACTTTCTCTATCGTTCAACTAAATCGGCACACAATCCCCGGCAGCGGCGCCAAAAACTTGATGTGTGAAATCGAGTTTGTAAAATTTATAAACAAGTACCCACTAAAAACCGACTACTACACACTTTCAGGCAGTGGACCTAATCGCATATAGTATAGTAAGTAGTAAGTCCGAGATCGTTCACAGGGATTGGTTTTGAAATAATTGTTTGCTAAAGTAGTTTTAGAAAAAGGATGGAACCGTAGCCGAATTGCTACCTAACTTTGACAATTTGAAATTAAAAAATTTGAAATGACAAGACAATTAAATGTAAAGAAAGTTCAGACAATATAAATAAAGATCATCCACTTCGAATCCACTTGACTTCAGCTATGATTGCACATGTTAAAGATCAAATTCTTTAGAGTTGACAAGATAATCGTGAAAGGATAAAAATGCTCGCGTGGTACCACCAACCGCTCGCAAATCACCCAAACACCTAAGTTGCTAGTTTAATTACCCAAGCCGGTACCACCAATGCCTAGAAAATCTCCCCAACAATTAGTTTGCTTGATTATCCAATTACCAATTATGCCTATGTGAATGAAAACGTGGTACCACCAACCGTTTCTAAACACGTTTACCGATTAATTCCTATTATAGATTTGACATTCACCGTCATACCATGAACCGGTGACAACCGACCGTAGACAATCGAATTGAAACGATAAACATATTCACCTAGTACCACTAACGATGAACACATAAACCATCAACATCAAAAGAATAAATCACAAGGAATTTATTGATAAAGATCACGACACAACGATAATTGAATCAATTCTTGAATTAAAATATTGCAATCATATCATTCGTCAAGTTTCATCAAAGTGGATGATTAAAAATCTAGCCACTCATGCTAAAATGAAAATAGCAAACGAAATAGAAAGAGAACATATTTTACCAATGATTGTTGAATTTAAATTGCAAGACAGAAAATTAGATACGATCTAGATGGGTGTTCTTGAATCTTCAATGAATCCAATGATGAAATCTGAGATGATCCTTGAAAGAATTCGTGGTAGAACAGCTCCTAGAAAGAAAACTTGATAATGAGAAACGGTTCTTTTTTTTCTTTTATACCTCCCCCAAAATCTGATGCAAAAAGGCTGAAACCCTAAGCTCCCCGTGCATTCACTGCGGCGCAGTGAGCCTTGTGCACCCTTCACTGCGGCGCAGTGACACATCTCTGGAATTGTTTTGTTTTTGATCGAACTGTGACTGCGGCGCAGTGGGGTGTGAATACTCCCACTGCGGCGCAGTGAAAGTCCTCTGGAAAGCATTTGTTCTATTCACCCAATGACTGCGGCGCAGTGGGGTTTCCCTCCTCCCACTGCGGCGCAGTGATAATCTTCTGGAATTCATGTGGCCTTCTCACCAGTGACTGCGGCGCAGTGGGGCTTCATTCTTCCCACTGCGGCGCAGTTGAAACTTGCTGAACTCTTTGGTTCTTCTTTATTAACAGCTCTCGAACACTCGGATCAACATCTTGGCCTAAAATCGTCAGAAAATGCACCAAATGGACGCACAACCTGCTAAGAACCTGAAAGCACTAACAAACACCATAAACGCGCCAAATGTATACAAAATTGACTCAAAACATATACGAAAAAGGCCAATAATGATGTGGGCGATCTATATAAATTGGTCACATCAGTTAGATTCGTACTTGATCATGCCATGTACTACAGACGGAATCATTTCAAATTTTTGGATTCCAGGTCTCCCTAGGATTGCTTGGAAGGGTGATGTTCCGCTGACCACTAAGAAAGTAACCTTCTCTTTCCGCTCCCAGCGTCCTCTTCCAATTGTCATTTTTACCGACAATTTTCCCATTGGTGTAGCAGTATCCCCGGAGTACCCTTGTACCGAAGCTTCTGTTTTCCTGAAGATCATTCGTGACACAGGATGTAACATCCAGAATGCCTTTTCGTATAGGACGTTGCATTCGCTTCCCGTATCTATAACAATTTGCTTGACTTTTGATATTTCCAAGAATGCCGAAATCACCAAGGGGTCTCTGAAGGCCTTATAGGTTGAGGGAAATGTAATCCTCATCATATCTCCCCTGTAGGTCTTCGGGAGCGAACGTCCTATCCCCGGTTTGCTTTTTATGATGGTATAAATAGTTCTCTCGGGGCCTTTTTTCTTTTCATCCATGTCATCCTCCTTTTTAGCACTCTGTTGCTGTCTGACGCTTTTCACCAAATGTGACAGCTTCCCTTCGTTAATCACTTCTTCTATTGCTTTTCGGAGTTGCCAACACGCATTCGTATCATGGCCATGATCTCTATGGAACTCACAGTACTTCTCTGGATCTTTCCTATTTTTACCGCTCAACCTTGGTGGAGTGTGGAAAGTCTTTGCGATACTTTCGGTGAGCAGTATTTCTTTTGGGCTTTTGTGTAGCTCCGGGAGGTTAATTTTGAGGTACCCTTTGTCATCTTTGAGATACGGGCTATATCTTGTTTTTTTCTTTTTCGTTGCTCCATTTCCTTTTCTACTTACCTGGGCCTCCTTCTCTCGTGGGGGACTGATGTCTCCCTTTGAGGCGGTGTCCCTAGCATCTAGGTATACATGAGCTCTCTTCTGAACTGCTTCATATGTCTTCGGAAGGTCTCTGTATAGGAATTCAACTAGCCCTCTGCTCCGGAGGCCATGTAATAGTCCGGATATCCTTTGTGACTCAGGAAGGTCCATGATATCCTCTGTTTCAGTGGTGAATCGGTCAATAAATGCCCTGCAAACCTCCGTGTCCCTTTGTTTTATTCCATGGGCCGCCACGTGGATCTTCTTGTGTTTCTTTTGCTGGCTGAAACGGGCTCTAAACTTTTCTTTGAGGTCATCGAAACTTGTGATGGATCCTTTCGCTACACTCTTTAGCCATTCCCTGGCGTCTCCTTCGAGTGCATATCTGAACATTCGGCACGCAACTGGTACATTCCATACCTTCATTTCCGCTGCTCCTTCAAATGCTTCCAAGAAGTCATCTGGGTCGCTCTTTCCCTTGTATGTCCCTAAGTGAGAGGGATATTTCAGGTCCTTCGGGAGAGGATAGTTCTGTATCCAGGCGACGAACGGTGAACTCTCGACGCTTCCCCCGACGATTTGCAATTCCAGCGCGTTTTGGTATACTGGAGCCCCCCAGTTCTGAGGGCCATACGCTCCTGGAATGGGTGTGGACCCAGGGATTAGTGTGGCATACTGCGGTCCTCCGGTACCCGACGGGACCCCCTGAGTTGACGCGGTGTATTGTGAAGCATGATACTGATGAGGCTGCGCTTGCCCTCCTGGTTGGGTTCCGTATGTTCCTCCCGCAGGTTGAGTACCATATTGCTGGGAGGAGTATTGCTGTGTTCCGGACCCATACATGTTTCCGTAGCTTTGACCCGTAGGTCCTTGGTAGCCTTGACCTGAAGGTCCGTGATAGTTCTGGCTTGAAGGTCCTTGATAGCTCTGGCCCGAAGGTCCTTGATAGCCCTGGCCCGAAGGTCCTTGATAGCTCTGGCCCGAAGGTCCTTGATAGCTCTGGCCCGAAGGTCCTTGATAGCTCTGGCCCGAAGGTCCTTGATAGCCTCCGGACGGAACATTGTAGCCGGCGGGAGTACTGTGCGCCGGAGTGGCATTATCAGCATACTAGGTACCTCGTCTGGGGTGTGTTGTACTGCTCACCCCTAGGTCCTGCGGATCTTGGGGGAACATTAGCCTGAGCACCCGCTCCGGCGGCGTTCTCTGGCCTTGAGGCTTCGGTATCTTCCGGCTGTGTCTGATGCGGAGGTGTTCGGGGCCGGAGGCCTTCACTATTCAGTCCGAAGCCATAATCGCTTCTGAATCTGGATCTCGGGATCCGCGGGTATCGCCGGAGTCCCCTTGGGGTGTCTCCGCATCATAGTCATCCTCCGTTTCATCATCAAAGTTTAATACCCTGGTGATGCCATCAAGTGCTCCGACCCTTCGGAGATGCCTTATGGTGTGCTAGATGTGACCATAGTTTCGAATAATATAGTCTGGATCAAATAATTGCGGGGTCCTGGATGGGGATCCCCGAGTGAACCCACCTTGTCCCCCCGGTGTCTGGGCTGGGCGCTCAGTGTCTTCACCAGTTCGACGATTCGTTTGTTGATCGCCACTGGTCGGCGCTTCAGTCGCTGGCCCAGATCTGGGTGGAGAGTTTCCACTGGGCTCGTTCCCGGTCATCTGCTGGGAGCTTTGCCCGAATCCTGGTGGAACGTCGGCCATTTTTTCTGATTCGATACAAAAAACAGGTTTTTAGAGTGGTTATGGGATCTGAATATGGGGTCCCACGGATGGCGCCAAATGTTTGTGCACCGAACCGAGGTTAGAACAATGTGAGGTAGGGGGTGATTTTGGTTGTGTGTTGGCGATTCCCAAAAGGTAGAGTTGATCTCTTTACGCCAATTGAGTTCTTATGCGATCTACGTGTGATCGTCTATTTAGTTGAAATTGAATGCCCTTTTGAGGGTCTTACGATCCTCCTTTTATAGGGGGAAGTATTCTTGGAGAACAAGTAGGCCGCCTAGGGTTTCCTAAGTTTTAGGCCAGGGATCTAATTTCCGTATTTATCAGTTTTGGAAATGATAAGGGGAAATCCCGATCTTTTAGGGGAGCAATTCTTATCCTTTTTTTATCTATCTGCAGAAGCCTTCGTAACGAACGGACCTTCGTATCACAACGTTACTATGTCAGGGTCTGCGTGCCGCTGGAGGGGTATGTCATCACGAATTTTGTGTCAATGAAAGATGAAGGTAACTTATATCACTGTTTTAGCGTTTGCAGTAAAAACTTACATGTATTTTGACACTCCATATCTTAATTTTACGAGATACCGATCCTTTTAGCTAGATCACCATTTTTCATCTTAATACAACCGGTTGTTTCTTCCATAAGCTAGATTTTAGTTACGTGTATACACACGGTTGGATTAAAACTTAAAAAAAAAGAGTGGTTAATTGAGTTTTTTTTAACGGCTAGTTAATTGAGTTCTATTAAGGGGTCTAACTGAGTTTTAGCATTTTCTATATTTTAGTACACCTTTGCTACTTGCTCTTATTTATTTCCATATCACGACACTCTCTCTCTCTAGAGAGCCGTTGAGACACTCTCCGGCTTCTCTCTAGATCTGAGATCGAGAGTCTTGCTTCTCTTTCAGCTTTGCTCCGCTAGCCGTTGAGACTATTTTTTCAAGGGTAATACCCTAGGCCGGAGGTCCTTAGGAAGCAGCCTCTCTACCATTGGGTAGGGGTAAGGCTGTCTACGTCACACCTCCCTCAAACCCCGGCACTCGCCGGGATTGAGTACCGTTGTTGTTGTTGTTGTTGTTGTTATAAAAACTATGATGTGCCTTCACGTACACTTTACATTCTAACGAATCTTGAAATTAATACGTCCTATCCCCTACTATATAGTAGTGGCACTAATAATCAAATTATACTTTTACATAATCTCTATTACTTTATAAAAATTATCACACCATCTCTCGTAACACTTTTCAATACTCTCTCATATAAAAATGTCCCCATGTGAAATTATCATTCTACCCTTAATGAATTAATTAATTCTCTCTTTTATTCATTAATTTAAACATTTCCACTTAAAATATCTGTAATACCTTTAATGAAATAATTTACAACATAGACTCATCAACTACTAAAATAACTACACTACCCCTTTTACATTAATTTTTTTACAATAATAACCACACTGCCACCACCCGTCACGCCACCACCACTACCAACCACCACCGCCACCACCACAACGCCGCCAACACCACACCGCCGCTACCACCACCACCGCCACTAGTATTATGTTAATTATAATTGATTGTATGAAGTATGTGAAATAAATAGCTGCCCACGGCCGTCTTTAAAAGCATGCGAGTAATGTGATGCACAAAGCCTTCTCATTTTTGGGGCCTCATATATAAATTTCGACAAATTTAGTGTAATCGTGAGGTAATTTAGTCTAATTGTGAGTAATCGTTAACTAATTGTGAAATTCCTTATTTTCTTTTTAAAAAAAATAGAAAACTTATTGAATAGTTGATAAATTTCCTATATTGAGTGACAAAGACACCGACAACTCTCTTAATTATGTACACAAAAATATATTAAATTTTGTATAAATGAAAATATACAATTTCGAAAAGTAAAAAATAAATAAAAAATTGTATAAAAGATTGATGTTGGATACCAACTTGATCTCAAAAGTTACACTAGACATCTCTTTTTATCAAGATCTTAAAATTTACGAAGGGAAATATTAGATATATGTTTGGTACAAGTGGTTAGAAGAATAGAAGATATAACTTTTTCATAATTTTAACGTTTAGTGCGCATTTATGATACCTTATAAAAACTATCCAAAAAGTGTTGGATTATTTAAAGGGGTTTGATAATTAGACCCATAAAAAAAACCATTTGTACCCAAAATTCAACCTTTGACTAACTTTTCATAATAATTATTAACTTTTACTAATTTTTTAGTTAGATATAATAAAAAGTAATGATTATGTTTTTTTAAAGTAATGATTATGTTTTTATTTATCTTTAACCAAAATTAATATTTTAATGTTTCATTTTTTCCCCCATAATTTATGTATCAACATGATAACATGAAAATATAAAAATGTAAGGTTTATTTTAATCTCTAATAATAACAAGATAAAAGTACAAACACTAAAACAATTAACAAAATGCAAAGGTTTATTTTAAATTTCTAGTAATAAAATAATAAAAGTACAAAAACACTAACTTAATTAATCAAATATATTAATAACACCACTCTCACGACGACAAAGACTGATATATAGATCTAGACGCGACCTATACATGATTTCCCATCCGGTTGCACACGGGCCATGGTGAAATGTCCAATATGGCGTGATAACAGGCATTGGGTACTCGCCTTGTAACTCCACCATGACAAAATGTGATTCTCCATTTACAAGGGCAATTGTAAGAGCTCTGTGATGTTGAACATCTTCCAGACCACACCAAAACGGAAAAATCGTCGTACTGCCTCTCTTGTCTAAAGAATGGACGATCACACCAAGCTTATTAGCAATTAAAACACCTGCCTCAGGCATTTTCATCCAATGTTTCGGTGGACAAGGGGAACCAAAGAAACACAGGTCTTGATACATTGAATTTATATCGATAACGACAGTGCGAAGTCGACAACCACAGTTTCCCTTATGATCCTTCCATCGCTTACGATCATCAAGAACTATTTTGAGAGCTTCATTTGAAACAAAACCACGCAATAGTTTGAAACATCGTAGATTATGCTTATGAATGCGAACGACTCTACTATTTTCCAAGCTTTCCTTGATTAATGTTAGTTGCGACTTCACGATTTCGTCAATACAACCTAGAAGTCTATCCAAGCTACATTTTGCATTCTTGTCCATATATATCTTTAGCTTTGCATGTTGGCTCTCTACCCTATTAGTTGTGTTATTTCCAAAGTTGAGATGTTGATCAATCCAAACAGACACAAACATTTCCTTGTATTTGTTTAACCAACTTTTGTTTATATAATTTAAAACACCTGAAAATCAAAATAATCTTGTAAGATATATAATATATATATATATATATATATATTATGTATATATAAATAAATCATATATATCAAATAGAAATGTAAATATAGTAGACATACGTGGATAGTTGATCAACAATGACTCAAGTTTATCATAATTGTGTGTGTAAGATTCCAACGTTGTAGATTTTATTAGTAGCTTCCATAACGAAAAAAATTCTTCCCAATCATGTAATGACTTAAAAGATTGCCTACACCTTCCAATTATATTCTGCTCAATATGCCACCTATAAAGTAAATTTAAATTTTATTTTACTAAGTATAATAAAAAAGATAAATAAATAAAAAAGTAATAAAAGTAAATAAAATAATGTGGTACCTGCAAAGTAACTGAGCGGCATCGGGAAAAACTTCATTGCATGCATTCACTAGTGCCATCTCTCTTTTCAAACAAAGTTATGTTTTCAATAATTTGACTGGCTGTTAAAATTTTGAAGTCATCTTTCCAACGGTATGTTATTGTTTCATAATTACAACTATACATTTTAAACAAAGAGATGTAAATTGCTATAAAGTTCACGAAATACCCCCAAACTAAGGTACATACAGTTTTTTTTTTTTTTTTGAAAGTAGGTACATACAGTTAAATCAAAGATTTATCTTGTTTAAGTAATCTTATTTATAGATAAAACAAATTAAATTAAAACTGAAAAAGTATAGAAACCGAAAAAGTAAAAAGCTGCAAGAAAAAACAAAAACCTAAAAAGTAAAAAGTTGTCAGAAATTATATTTAAATTAAATTAAAAACAAAAATAATTTTGACTTTTGGGTACAAATAACACCCCCCTTATTTAAATTTAAATACCTGAAAGAATACTTAAAATTTAACCATATTTTACATGCACAGTGTGACGGAACAGATAATTTTACACTTTTATAACTTTTATGGATGGATAATAATTTATACACTTTCATAAAGTTTATTATATCAGATGATTTTCGATGGTAACGGATAGATAGGATTTATAAACTACTAAGAATATACTAGCAATTTCACGTAACTAATTTTTTTATGAAATATAGACCAAGAAGAATAGTCAAATGTTAGCGTTGGAGAATGTCCCATTTAGCTGTCAATGAGGGTGTATCTATCTATGCCATCTATATAACATATAACATAAAGCATTAATGCAATCACGCCTTTGATCGTGCAATATGCCCGAAATTATACTTAACCATTGATCACTTCGTTACCCTATTAAATTCACTATCGCAACCTATGGTCCCTTCAACTCCAAAGTAATCATATCTAACTTTTGATTGGTGAAAATTTTGTTTTCGTACCAATTCAGATGAGTCAATGAACTCACGTGTTAGGTGTGACCGTGTGAGTGTCAAATTTGGAGAACCAGAATTAGATAGGATGTAGTTTTATGAACAAGTTTATATAGTCCGGTTTTATGGCCATTGTCAAAGTTGTGCGGGTTCATTAGAGGGGAGGTGTAAGAATCGTGGTTTTGCTTATTTTCTAGATATCTAATTGTACTCTTTTGATTTCTAGCTTCTTTTTAGTGACTTTTTTATTTAATATATTTTTGTTCAAACATTCACTCGGGATACGATATCAGATAAACCTCACCATATAATGGTGAAATCTTGCATGTTCCCTAAACAACGAGATGTTGGTTATGTGTCGTTACAAGTATTCGGAGGAAAAACCTCAAGCTTGTTATCTTTGAGGATCGAACTCAATACCTTGGTCAAACCGAGATTGTCTCTGATTAGCATCATTAGTGATTTATTTTTAATATATTAAGTGGCGTTGAAAAAAAGACATGAACATCGAACTTTCATTGAGCCAGGAGATATTTAAATAGGGAAAAAAATTGCGGTTAATAAATTGATCTGAATAATGGACGAACACGGGTGTCAATTTTATCCGAATCTATATATTCCATCTGATCTAAATACGACTTGAATTAAATGGATTCGGATTTTCAATTTTTAATAGCTTGTAATGAAAATGCAAGACTTTTACGCCTTAGGAACAACCTTATGTCTTGACTCATCTCAGGAGGACTAGTCCTAATCAGAGCCACATCAGCAAAAAACCATCCAAAAACTAATCCTCTTAAATCCAACCTTATACCAGGACTAGTCTTGGACCCACCTTTTATTTAATTCTACACTTTAATACTTTATCCAACTTTACACTTTCAGTTCCTCAAAATTTAACAAAAACTAAATAAAACACACCATTCATTAAAATTAAAAATAAAAACACAATACAACATAAAAAAAACGAAAATACAATAAAATAAAATAAAAACATTCCTAAATACTTTAAAAGGAAAACAACATTCCTAAATACCGAAATACATGAATTAGAGTTGTATAGCTCACGGGAGACGCCATATATGTTCTGTAAGATCGTGACGAAGACCATGATGCACATGTCGGTCACGAAGCTTGATAAGCGTTCATTTTGTGATAAATTCCCCCATCATAAGGCCACATTTCAATGTCTAAATGAGTTAATATTCCGGAACTATTGGTACTTAATGGATTCGATATAAATGCAGGTTCACGGAAGATGCGAGTGAGGGTAAATGGCATCAATCAACTCAACATGAAGGCCTATAAAGTTACAATACACAAGGAGGCAATTCGGGAGTCGAACGAAGCAAATCAAAGAGCAACGGGAGCTGCCAGCGCCGCTGGCCCAATATCTGGAGACCCCAGCGCCACTGGAGCCCAGTCCCAGCGCCGCTGGGCGGCCCAGTTCAGCAACCGACTTTCAGCCTATTTATATACGAAGAGACCCTCAAAACCCAAAGAGAGAGCCGATTCAGCAGCCCTAGCCGCCACATACAAACCCTAGGTCGATTTTGCAGATTCCAAGGAGGTTTTGGAGCTTCTAACACCTCTCGATCTTCATCCTCAACCTAGATCTATCTCTTTTATTTACTTTCAGTTGGTAAACAATGTCTTTCATCTTTTCAGACTTTGTTATTCCTTTAATAATGTCAGGCTAGTAGGTTGAATACTTGTTTGGATCGATGTGATCATGTAGACGTTTATTTATCTTATTTTATTTGTTAGATCTGTTGGATTGTGTTTACTGTTTATCGTAGATCCATGGTTAATAAGTTCTTCATATTATTATAGGTTCTATATCTGCATGTATTAATTTAATTCTGATGATCGGTCTATAATCATACACTAGGATTAATACATAAAGATGAAAAACACTAATCGGTCTTTAATTAGATGTAAAACGTGATTCACTTCTAACGGAGGGATCCGGAACCATAATAATTAGAATAAGTTGAACTTGATGCTTAACAATGTCAGACGCGATCTAGTGATATGGAAACGTGCACTGTTGTCACCGGAGGAAATTATTATATGGTCATGGCTTAAGAGCCGGGTATACTAAAAGATGGACTAGTAACACAAACTTAGGTTATTAATGCTTAAACAATGAATCTAACGAGAATTTGTTTAAAGAGTAGTGTGAGTCTAGGGACAACACTAGTTACTTAGGCAAAGTGAATCTAACGAGAATCTGAGCCGTGATTAAGTTTTCCGACAGTCTAGCAAGTAGGTAGGATAGTAATCTGGTCGTACCATGAGATCGGAGATGCCAAACAAGTATTTTAATTTAATTACTGTTATTTGCTTTTCAATTCAATTTCCAGATTTAATCGAAGCTTCTCGCTGAATAAGCGGTTGCGGCTTCTATTTACTTTTATTTGCATTAGTTTTAAAAGGAAATCGTGACAACCCCCAACCGCTATAATTACACACATTATTAGGCTAGGTAGTGCAAGCGTCCCTGCGAACGATCCTGTACTTATCACAACACTATCTACTTTCGATCGGGTCCACTGCTCGTTAGTTTGCGTTTTGTTGAGGTATTTACTTGTACAACATTTTTATAAATTTAAAACTGTGTTAGCTTTTATAATTAAAAATCATTTTTGTTTTTCAAACTCAAAAATACGCAACACATCAAAGCTCCCTGTTGGTACGTTGGTGAATCGCCATCATCTCCTCGAAAGTACGTTGACCTAAAATAGGTGGTTGGATTAATCCGTCTTCCTCGAGTGAGCTTATGGCGTATCCCCAGTCTTCAACTATCATGTTATGCAATATAACACATGCGTACATGGTTCGACAAATCCGGTTAACGCTTCTAGCTCTGGCTGGTTGGGTTAGAATATGCCATTGATTTTGAAGAGATCCAAATGCATGCTCGACATCCTTTCTTGCACTTTCTTGATACTTTTTGAACTTTTTCTTCTTGTCATCTTGCGGGCATGTATACGACTTAACAAACATTGACCACTCCGGGTAGATACCGTCTGCGAGGTAGTACCTTTTTCTGTAGTGTGTTCCGTTAACCGTAAACAAAGTATTGGAGCACGATCCTCGATGATTTCCCTAAATATAACAAAGTTAAAACACACGCAATGTTTTTAAAGACAACACAAAATGGATGTGAAATTTAAAGTACCTAAAAAAAGGCGCATTATTTAGCACATTTATGTCATTATTCGATCCTGTTGTGCCAAAATACGCATGCCAAATCCATAAATCGTATGAGGCAACCGCTTCAAGCATGATTGTTGGATGGTCGTGATCACCACGCGTGTATTGCCCATGCCATGCCTTAGGACAATTTTTCCAAGGCCAATGCATACAATCGATGCTCCCAAGCATCCTCGGGAAACCATGAAGCTCTTCGTGTTTAACATACATACGTTCTATATCCTCTGGTGTTGGTCTGCGCAAGTACTCATCTTTGTAGAGCTGAAACACACATTTGCAATAGTGGTCTAGGAATACTCTACTCGTTTCCTCTCCAATCTGAAGATACTCGTCAAGCGAGTCAGGGTTGTATCCATACGCCAATTGACGTATGGCAGACACACACTTCTGTATTGTACTAAAACCAACCTGTTGTCGCCCATCAACAAGCTTGTCTTGCATTCTTCTAAAATTCTCGGGCACATGATCTGGATTTCGAGACGGATACGACATTATATCGTTAACTATGCGCATGAACAACGGTCCCGGCATTCGAAACCGGCGCCTAAAATACCAAAGCGGGTACTTTGCATCTTCAGCAAAATAATCAGCCATTAGTTGCTCGTTGGCGCTTACCCGATCTCTTGTTATGACTGTGCGTGGTATAACTGGTCATTGGGACGTTTCGCCTTCCTCAAGGAACTCAACACAATATGACATGATCCCCATAAGATCCTCATCATCGAAGTCTTCTTTAAATAACTCAGGTCTCATAAACGTGTTCAAACATGAAGGATCGTGAAAGACATGGACGAGCTACGGTGTTGACTCGTCCTTGAGAGGGGGACGAGTGTTGGACGAGTGGCGTAAGGCTGCTCCTTACTGCCTTAGCATGCTTGAATTCACTAAATTTGTCATACTTGTTAACCAAAATCATTATAAACCTTGTAACAAATGGAATATTTGAATCCATTACTTCGTTAATGTAAC
This sequence comes from Erigeron breviscapus, assembly GCA_034093135.1. Taxonomy (NCBI): domain Eukaryota; kingdom Viridiplantae; phylum Streptophyta; class Magnoliopsida; order Asterales; family Asteraceae; genus Erigeron; species Erigeron breviscapus. The sequence goes on along the minus strand of CM067167.1, from coordinate 160,766,307 downwards.
ACCCGTCATTTTAAAACCTGGATTTTCATAAACTTTTGCCTAACGGCGTTTAGAAATGCGGAAACAGAACCTTTAAAACATAACTACTCCTCAACAGATAGTTCATTTATAAAAAGTGGTGTTACTACGTACATATCATCAAAACAGTATAAGATAATCCAGATTTGACACCGACATAAGTGCCTGTTAGGACCAGTTTCAGTGAAACTGGCCAGTCTCCAGTTGCACCTGGAGACCAAGAAGATTTGTCCAGAAATATATTGAAGTCCAGTTGCATCGTACAGTCAACGTAACTGAAGACTTCCTCCAGTTGAGAACTGACCAGTTAAAGAATCCTTCCAGTTGGAGTCGAAGACAACAAGTGGAAGATAGAGAATGACAATGGCAGCGAAGCCCAGTTGACATTCTAGTCAGTTACAAACTGGAGACCGTCAGTGGAAAGCTCTTACAAAGCTTTACACTGATTACGAGGAATTGACTTTTATGCTTTATGTGCTTTTACCCGGATAATAAGATTTATCTTATTATTTAAATACAAAAAGGTACATAAAGCTGGTTGAATAAAGTTGCTTTATACTGCAACTTTACACTGCATTTTAAGGAATTAAATGATATTCCTTAAATGCTCTCAACCATATTTGTACGGCCAAAGTTAACATCCCAATGTTAACTTTGCCTATAAATACAAGTCATTGCACAACAAGAATAACAAGTGATAACACTTCACACTTTGCATACCTGCAATATTCTTGGTGAACTTGTGCAATATTCTCTCAATCGTAAAAAGGAACATTTCACAACTTTAAGTGTTTCGATTGTTTAGAGAAATTCCAAGTGTAGATCAATTGTAGTTCATAGGTTGTTAGGATATTTACATACTTGTAATATCTTGGTTCCGCAACAACCTTGTAATTTATTTAAAGTTAATAAATAAATTACACTTGAAAATTACATATTGTCTCACCAATTTACTTTACAAGTATTTTGTATTATTGAATTGTTCTTTACTTATTGTCACTTAAATAAGTAATCTATCTAGAACTTGGTATATACTCCTGTAACTGGTCGTCTCCAGTTCAGTGCTTATATTGCAAAGTAACTCCACCATCGACATAGAGGTGTCTTCAGGTAGTACCATCTATTGAGTTGGGACTTACAAGTGGTATCAGAGCAGAAGGCTAATAAACTTGCCTAGATCTGCTAAGATGAACACTACTGAAGGTGGAGATGGTTCTGGTCAAGGTGAAAACCCTTTGAATACTAATACACCACCTCATCAAAATGCTAATACTAACCCTCCTCCTCCTACTGCCCCAAATCACGTCCATGTACATTATTCTAACACTCCTGTTCCAAAATTTGATGGAAACAGTGAGACATTTGGTACATGGAAGGCCAGAATGCTTTTGCATTTCGGTGGGATAGAGAGGTATATGTTGAAAATCCTTAAGGATGGACCATATATACCCATGTCTCTTGGGGTAAGTCCTCTTCTAGATCCAACTGGAAGAAGAGGTTCAAGAGAAAAGCTCGAAGACCACTGGTCTGATGAGGATCGTAGACTTATAGATCTGGACACCAGACTCAAGAACATGATCCTTGGAGCTGTTCCTGAAGATCTAATTCCAACACTTGTGTTGTTCCCCAGTGCCAAGTCAATGTGGGATGAATTAGTTATTCAGTTTGAAGGAGGTGATGACACTATTGTCACCAGAAAAGTTGCCTTGAACAAGAAGTATGAATCCTTCTTTGCTCTGCCCAATGAAAGTCTAACTGGTACATACACCAGATTTTCTAGCCTCATTAATCAGCTGAGAGGCTTGGGTGTAGAGAAGGATAAGGATATTCTTCTTGAGATGTTTTGTGATATTCTTCCTTCCAAATGGGAAAATATGGTACTTGTCTTAAGACAAGGTAAAACCCTGCACAGCCACACTCTTGCATCGTTCTATGGAGCCTTCAGATTCACTGAAGATAACAATGCTGCAAGACTGGTGGCTGAGCAGGATGCCATGAACCATGCCCAGAGTCCCAAGTTTGCTAGTGTAACTGAGCGACCTTGTGCTGCTTTAATGTCTGTAGAGTGTGTCCAGGCACACTCAATGAAGGAGATGTTAAACAGTTTCTTGAACTCTGGCCTGACCACTGAAATCAGTGATGGTTGTGATGAAACTAACGATGATGATCTGGTAGCCATGATTGCTAAAACCTTTAACAGGTTTAAGCATAAATCTAAAAGATTTAATGGGCCAAACAATGCTTCCAGCTCCAGCTCTCTGGATAAAACCAATCTTACCTGCTATAAATGCGGTAAGAAAGGTCATTTTATGAAGGAATGCAGATCTAGTCAGATGAACAACCAAACTGGCCCCCCTGTCCCTAATTTCAATCGGCCTGATGATAGCTACAAAGCTAAATATAAAAAGCTTAAGGCCCAGATTGCCCTCCTGTCCATGAAAAAAGAAAAGGATCAGTGCTTGATGGCACAAACTGAGGGAAAATGGGAGTACTCTGATGACTCATCAGCTGATGAAGAAGAGGAAAGGGACATGTGTTTTATGGCCTTGGAAGATCAACAGCAGCATGTGGCAAAAGAAGATGTCATCACTGGAAGATGGGTGGACATCATTTTGAAGAAGGTATGTGATTATGACAATCAGGTGGATCCAGAACTGAAACTGGACCTTGCTGAATCATTAAGTGGTGATTTGGCTTTTGTGGAAACTGTTAGAGCAGATAGTGAAAGATATCTAGACACTATCTTAATTGAACTAAACAATGTTAAGCCACAACTTAATGATTTACAAAGTGTCCAGTTGGCTCTCAAGGAGTCAGTTTTAAAAATTGAGGCTTTAGAATTTGATAATCAAAAATTAGTTTCTGATCTTGAAAAAGAGCAAAAGATTATCAAGTCACGGGTAAAAGCATCTGGAAAGAACTATGATGCATTTTCAAGAACTATTGATGCCCAGAAGAATGCATGGAAATCTGGAGATCTGGAAATGGCAGCTCTCATACCAGATCTTCATGCATTGCCTCCAGATCTCAGGGTTGAAACTTTTTATGATCAACATGAAGCTGTTGAAACTGAACCCATTGAGACCACCCCCAGTGAGGTTAAACCTAGAGCCAAACAGGCTAGTGCTCCAGTTAAAAAGGCCACTGGTAACAAGCCTTTACCTCAAAAGTCTAAGGAGCCCAAGACCTAAAAGACTAAAACTCCAGTTGAACCAAGGTCCAAGGTTCAGCAGCCTAATGAAAAAGATATTTTGTTTAAACTGGAAAGTCAACTCCAACTTTTGTCTCGACAGGTTCAGAGTTGTACTGCCCGGATTAAAAATCTGGAAGGAGGTTCATCACCTCCAGTTTTAAAACAAAATATTAAACCCCCTTCAAAACCAAAACAAAAGAATGTTCCATCTGGAACTAAATCTGATAAGAAAAAGGGGAGCAGGTATCAAATACCAATCGTTTTTACTCCTGCACCTGAATCTGGTGAAAAAGATCCAAATGTAGTCTTCAGTTTACCTCCACAACAATCAACTGTGACTTCTGTAGAGAAGTCCAGTGAACCCATCAAGAAAAGATGGGTTCACAAAAATAAATGATGATTTTTGTGGGTGTGCAGGGCGATCGAAAGAAGAATATCTGGTATCTGGACAGCGCTGCTGGCCGGACTATGACCGGATGTAAGCCCCTGCTTGAAGAGTTCACTGTCCAAGATGGACCGACAGTGACGTTTGGTAATGATCAAAGTGGAAAGACTGAAGGATATGGTGTACTCAATAACGGACAGGTCGAATTCAAAAGAGTTGCATTTGTGAATGGTTTGAAATACAACCTGATCAATGTCAGCCAACTTTGTGATGATGGCTACAGAGTTTTGTTCGATATTGCTCAAGGCACCATATTTAACAAGGATTGAAAAGTGGCTGTGGCATAAAAGATGTGTACATCATGGATATGGAACCAGCTCCAAAAGAGCAGTGCTTCTATACCAAGGCTGATGAGGACACCAACTAGCTGTGGCATAAAAGATTATCCCATCTTAATTTCAAAAACATTAACAAGTTGTCTCGCAAACAACTGGTTGATGGGATACCTCAAATTTTTTTCAATAAAGAAAAGCCATGTCCAGGGTGTGAGATGGGCAAGCAGAAAAGGGCCAGTTTCAAAACTAGGCAAAACTTTAGCATCACTGAACCTCTTCACATGCTACATATGGATCTCTTTGGTCCAATGAATGTTCAAACTAGAGCTGGAAAGAAGTACACTCTAGTTGTGGTCGATGAATTCACCAGATACTGTTGGGTGGTATTCCTCAGATCCAAAAGTGATGCACCTGCTGAAATCATCTCTCTCATCAAAAGAATTGAACTCAAGTATACTCGAAAAGTCTGTCAGTTGCGAAGTGATAATGGTACTGAATTTCAAAATAAGGTACTTGAAACATTTTGCAATGACACTGGCATCTATCAAAACTTCTCATCAGCACACTCTCCAAAGCAGAATGGAGTTGTGGAAAGAAAGAATCGCACACTGATAGAAGCAGCCAGAAGTATGCTATCTGAATCAGGTCTTCCCACCAGTTTTTGGGCTGAAGCAGTTGCAACTGCTTGTCACACCCAAAACCGGCCAGTCTACATCAAGAGACATAAGAAGACTGCCTATGAAGTACTCAGTAATCGTAAACCAAATATTGGATATTTTCATGTATTTGGTTGTCCAGTTTATATTTTAAACGATTCCAGTCAGCTTGGAAAGTTTGATGCAAAAGCTGATGAAGGGGTATTTTTAGGTTATTCAGATATTCGAAAGGCCTTTAGAGTTTATAATTATAGACTTCAAAAGGTTCATGAGATAATTCATGACACATTCGATGAATCAACTGAAGCAATCAACAAGAGACCAAGCCTTGATATTTCTCCAGTCATTCCAATAAATTTTGGCGAAACTGACCAAGTTCATCAGTCAGTTGTTTCACCAAAAGATGTTTCCAGTTACAACAAATTGGAACCAGTTAAGAAGAAGAGCACCACCAGTGACACATCATTCTATCCCTCCATCAATTTCAATTTACCACAGGAATTGGTGATTGGATCTGATGTACGTGCCACTCCAATATCAGCACCAGTTCAAACTCCAACTTCTCCAGTTCTTCAAGAAATGCCTTTTAATGAAGAATTTCATGATGCAAATCGTGACCTCATTGACTCTGATGAGGATATAGAAGTAGTTTGGACTGATCCTCCTCCAGAAGCTACTGCAACTGAAGAAGATCACCAGGTGACTTGCACTGATATTGTTTTACACCAGCCTAGTCATTACACTAGATGGGCTCGAGCACATCCAATTGAACAGATTGTGGGAGATCCAAATAGTGGGGTTCTGACTAGAAGAGCCACCAGTGAGCAATGCTTAAACGTCACCTTCTTATCTCTAATTGAACCGAAGAAGATTGACGAGGCTATGGCAGACCCAAGCTGGGTGGAAGCTATGCAAGAAGAGCTCGTCTAGTTTGAAAGGAACAATGTTTGGGAGCTTGTTCCTTGTCCACCAGGGTTAAAGAAAGAACCCATTGGTACAAGATGGGTCTACCGAAACAAGATGGATGAAGATGGCCATGTTGTAAGAAACAAGGCCAGATTAGTTGCCCAGGGTTATTGTCAAGTAGAAGGCATTGACTTTGATGAAACTTTTGCTCCAGTTGCAAGACTTGAAGCCATCAGAATTTTTCTGGCTTATGCAGCCCATCTGCAGTTTAAGGTCTTCCAGATGGATGTCAAAAGTGCGTTCCTTAATGGAACATTGGAAGAAGTTGTGTATGTTAAGCAGACTCCAGGCTTCATCGATAAGAAGCATCCTCACTGGGTCTATAGACTGAACAAAGCTTTGTATGGTCTTAGACAAGCCCCAAGAGCCTGGTATGATACTTTAACTAAACATCTTCTTAAAAATGGCTTTCAAAGAGGTGCAATAGATAATACCTTATTTATCTTGAAAGAAAAAGGTAATATCTTATTGGTACAAATTTATGTTGATGACATTATATTTGGTTCAACTGATGATGCAATGTGTAAAAAGTTTTCTAAAATCATGTCATCTGAGTATGAGATGAGTTTAATGGGAGAATTAACATTTTTCTTAGGTCTTCAGATTAAGTGTAAAGTGTAGAATTTGAGCTTATGTGTGTGTTAGTGTGTGTAACAATGGTGGTTTGAAGAGAGAGAAAGTAGAGAGAGAAAGTGTGTTTGGCAGGGAAGATTAGTTTGCATAAAATGGGTTGAAAGGTTACATTTTCACTTATGGAGGGGGTTTATATACATATGAGCTATTTACACTATGCCCCCTTCCATATTAACAAGTTTACATTATAAGTAAAAATTAACATAAAGGTACACAAATCAACTACTACATCTATATTTCTAACAATCTCCCCCTTAGTAGTGATTTGTGAAAAATATCCAGTCTTTGTCATTTTTCAAGCTCTTGTATTCGGTCTATCTTTGTTTGGATGCCAGAACCAATTATCTCCTTCAGGTCTGTCATCAGGAACAAACATGTTTGCTTCATAGTTTCTTGGTGGAATGTTTTGTGGGCCTGGAAGATGACTTGGCTCGTACTTGATCTAACAACCTCCTCTACAACGTACGACGTACTTAGACTTCTGAACATTCTTTGCCTCTCTCATCATTCTGATACTGTCTCTGTACTCGAGTCTTTGATTGATCTTGGAGATTACTTTATCAAATACTTCCTTTTTCTTTTCATCTTGATCATCTTCTTTCAAGCACAACAAAACATTCTTACAAAATTCTAATGTTCCATCTGAATAAGAAGCAAGTTCATCCATACGAATGAAAATCTTCTTCTTTCTGCTGTTCAAAAAGACAACACCAAAGGATGGTTCTTCTATGACATGACCAATACTGAGCTGTTCGATGTTTCCGGTGTAAAGACTTTGATCTGGATATGGTACATTAATCTTTTTCTTAACAACTTCAAAACCAATTTGAAAGTCTTCCAATGAAGCGTATTGAATGCAGCTTGACATGTATCTTTTAACAGCTTCAAAGGCAATAACATCTTCTTTGTATCTTTGCATTGCATTCAAGAAATGGTTGTAGAGAAAGATAATGTCATCAAGTGGCAGCAACTTGAACTGAGCTTCTGTGAATCTGTACATCTTATTGTTATCTCTTTTCACATGAAAGCAAGGTACAGAGATAGAAACCCTTTTAACCAAGATTACTCTGACAAGCACCAAAATCTTGTGGTTTCTTTGTTCTTCGAGAAGCTTTGGATTGTATTGCTTAGTGAGTTTAAGAAGCTCTTTGTATTCTTCAATTTGCCTTGCTTCCTTAAACTTGTACATCGAATCCAATTCTGGTCTATTTGTTTTGGTCACTTTGGTAGCTCCACAAAAGATCGGATAAGCTCTTTCTTCCAGAAATCTAGACTTCTTAGCTGCCTCCTTTGGCTTAACACCCAGAGCAACCATTCTTTCTTTATCCCTCAAGAAGTATCCCCGATTAATAAACCTCCTTTGTTCTTCAGTCAATTCTGTTGGAAAGTAATCAGGAAGAACTTCCTCGGATATGATTGCTTCTTTCAACACTTGTTTATATGTTGATTTCTTGAAATTCTGAGATGCAACTTCAGGAGTCTTTCTCAATTCATCAAAACTATTGAAGTCTTCAAAAGTGTAATGCTGTGGAGTTGTGCTAGCAGGAACAGAAGATTCTTCAACTTCAATTCTGCTTGAAGAACCTGTTTTAAAGTAGTCAAGATCTAGAAATTCTTCAAACATTGGTTCTTCATCAGCTTCTACATTCGCTGGAGTCTCAACTATTTCTGGCTCATCCAAGATTACATTATCTTTTCTTGCCTCATCTTCTGCTTCGCCTTCAGCATATTCCATAACTTCATTTTCAATCACAAACCCTTCTTCTTCATCAACTACAACATTCTCATTCTCTTCTTCTTCTTCTTCTTCATCACTATCAGCTCCAAACACTTCATAAAATTTTCTTTTTATTTCAGCAATTCTTTCAATCTCCTCTGGATCATCTTCATTGTTTCTTTCATTCAATCTTTCAGTGAATTCTTTAACTATTTGATCAACTTCTCTTTGAGTTTCATCTTGGTTTCCTCCCTCAGTTCTTTCTTCCATTACTACATCCTCAACATTCACATCAACTCTTGCCGAAGAATTATCAATATTAGTTTCACCTTCTCCTTTGTTCTCCCCCTCGGGGTGATCATCAGAATCAGAATCATCCCGTCGAGAAGCAACCGAGGCCGGTTGACAAGATTCTAACGCTAACAATCTTAGCTCAAATGCAGCAAGTTTCGCATCATATTCAGCCTTTTGTTTTTCAACTTGATCTTGTAAAGCTTTGACTCTTCGTTCGTTAGCAGTTTCTCTTTCTCTTACCTCAAGAGCATTCAACACACCCCTTTCAGTCATAGTCAACAAATCCCCTTCAGAACGTAGAATGCCAAGTAAAACTTCACATGCTTGATCTTTGGTTGGAAGATTTGTTGTGGTTGATGATGTTTGAATAGGTGTTGGTGTTCTTTGTGTTTGGGTAGGAGGTGGAGTAGCCAACCCGGGGATTGTTTTCACATTTGTGGTGTGACCTAAATTCAGCGAAGCTGATTCAGGATTTCCTGCGGATCCTCGGGTTATACCCTCACCAACAGTTTCAGATTCATGGGCTTTGCAACCCGAATCAAGTTGTGTCCTAGACTATGATAAATCACTGTTCGGGACTTGTTGTTGTTGGGCAACATCTCTCACAACACCGGGGTCACTAAGAATGCCCGTTAATACAGTCTCAGGTTGATCCTGAGGAACAGCAGTGTCACTACGGCGTTCATACTGTCCCCCAGTCTCGGTTTGAGAACTGTTACCTGCGACTAAAGCTGGCGTGATGTTAGCTAAGGCAGGATTTCCAAGCTGTCCTTGAGGGTCACACAAAGTGGGTCCCCCTCCGCTTGTTCCGGCATCAGTACTCAACTGAGCTTGTGAATCCGTGTACCTAGGAGATCTAGACTCATGTGCACGAAATGAAGGCGAGAGGTGGGGCTGATCCTCTCTTATTTCAACACTCTCATCCTCCAAATGAGGAGAGTGTGGTGAACGTGGCTGTTCCCCGTGCGTTTGTGAGACTAACTCCTGTTGTGAGGAGTCAGAATGGCGAGGAGAGTTCGGTGCAAGCGAGAATGGGGAGTTCTCGACTTCTACCCTAGGGTTAACATCCCGGCTAGACACATTAGTTTCAACTATCGGAGGGCCAACGTTTTCTTTATGCCCTTGTCCTAACCCGGACCTCTCAACCTCTCTGGTATTTTCAACTCCGCCCTCATTCCCTCCTTGTTCCTCCTACACATCTGCATCTCCTGTGCTAACATTCTCATATTGCAATTCAGATACAACATTATCAACAATTCGTGTTGCTTGCTCAACATCCAACTCTGCTGAGGCACCAATATGTTCAGATCTAACAGACTTATGCTTTCTTTTGGATTTCTTCTTTGATTTCTTGGGTGACCTTCGAGCAATCATTTTTATTCGTCTACCAGGTATTACCGGTGGTTCATTTGGTAGTGCTGAAGCAAGCGGTGTAGGATTAAGTACGGGTGATAAACGAGGTGGTGTTAGAATTGGTGGATTTGGTGAAACAACGGATGGTATTGGTGTAGATTGAGAAGGTGAAGATTGTGAAAATTGAGCGGTTGGTGGAGATTGTGTTGATTGAATATTCGGTGAAGATTGTGAAGTAGGTGAAGTAATCGGTTCAGGTGTTACAACATCTTGGTCAAATACAACTCTTTTTGACTTTCTTTTCCTCTGCTCAGAAGTCCCTTCATCACTAACCCCTCTTTTTCTTTTTATAATCCTAGGACCCTCACTAGGCGACCTATGCACAGCTTGGGTAGGAGTCTGTCGGCTTTCAGACCCCATTGCTGATACTAACCACTCGAGATAAGCCCTAAGGTGAGGACTCTGAGCAGGAACCAGATTAATCAGGAATGGTGGAATCGGAAAGGGTCTTGCAGTTTCACTTCCTGTGCCTCTCAAGTTGGATTTATACATTGCAATTACACACTTGAAGCTGTCTTCCAATTTTGGAATTTCTTCTGTATTATCAAGAACATCTTCGATAATCAGTGTGAAGAATCTGATAAAGGGAATATATTTTCTTTCTTGTTTATCCTTTCCCTTGACAACTTGTATCATCTTATCCCATATTATCTTCGCAAAGTCACACTGCACATTGTGAGTGACTGCATAGTAAATTGATAATGAATGCTTCGTCATGAGATCAATTCCTTTCTGTGATGGCATCAAACAAGTGGTAAGAACATTGTACATCGTATGCCAGAGAGTTGCTACATTCATTCTTCTAAAATCTCTCATTGTTGCCAACTCTCCTTCATAACCCAACGAATGAACTCCAGCCAACATTTCTTCAACTGATGGTAGTTCTTCGTATTCTTCATGTTCAGGAAATCCAATGATCGTTCTGAACTCATCCAGAGTGAATTTACAATTGAAAATTTCATCTTCTGACTGTAGAGAAAATTTGAAGTAGTCTGCTGTCTTATGCCTTTTACTTCCTTTTATATATGCAATTGATTCCCACAACTCAAATACATACTTTTCAGGAACAATTGCACCTCCAGTCAAAGCATTATTCAACGGATGATGGCTCAAAATCTCCGTTACGATTGGGAATTTGCAAGCAAATGGGATATGTAGTGCTTGATTGGCTTGCATTTTCATTGAATCTCCTTCTTTGAACATAGCCATCTTGGTGATTTACTATTTTTCTGTTAAGACAAACTGACCAAAGTTTTGACCAGAAATTACATTTTAAACACAGAAAAAATAACAACACATACCAACATTTAAGAAACACATTTATTACACATAGACAATGTTTTGCATATATATTAAAATGAGAAAACAAAGTAGTACACAAAGGCGTTCGATACCTTGCATCTCACCCAAATATATATAAAACATGACAATATATAGGATCACATAAGTATTAAAAGATAAGAAAACAAGGTAGTACACAAAGGCGTTCGATACTTGCCTCTCACCCCAAACACTTATGAAATACTATATATACAAACACAATACACATATACATTTATACATTTTAAACACAGAAAAAATACAACACATACCAACATTTAAGAAACACATTTATTACACATAGACAATGTTTTGCATATATATTAAAATGAGAAAACAAAGTAGTACACAAAGGCGTTCGATACCTTGCTCTCACCCCAAACACTTATGAAATACTATATATACAAACACAATACACATATACATTTATACATTTTAAAACACAACACAAATAATAATAAAAGAAACATAGAATAAAAATAATGGAAAAAAATTTTAAAATTCTATTTGTACTGTTTGCCGAGCTCAAAGCTCTGCAAATGAGCAGTTCAGACCAACTCCTTTTCAATGTATGAAATTACCTTTTATTGATCAACAATAATGTTAGTCAATTGATAAAGGACTATTTCAATGAAAAATTGAAGTTTTGGAAAAAACAATTTTCACCCAAAAACATTTTGTGAAAATTCACATTGTACTGTTTGCCGAGCAAACTTCTCGGCAAACACGAGAAAATCTCAAGTCTGGCACCAAGTCATCGTGTATTGGAGTTGAAACACATAAATGCCGAGCTCAAAGCTCTGCAAATGAGCAGTTCAGACCAACTCCTTTTCAATGTATGAAATTACCTTTTATTGATCAACAATAATGTTAGTCAATTGATAAAGGACTATTTCAATGAAAAATTGAAGTTTTGGAAAAAACAATTTTCACCCAAAAACATTTTGTGAAAATTCACATTGTACTGTTTGCCGAGCAAAATGCTCTGCAACCAGTTGTTTTAAAACAAATTTGGTGAAAATTTCAATTTGTACTGTTTGCCGAGCAAAATGCTCTGCAAACAGTTGATTCAAGTCTTGGAAAAAAAATTTGAGTAAAAAGCACTGTTTGCCGAGCAAACTGCTCTGCAAACAGTAGTTTTAGACTTGAAATTTTTTTTAAAAGTAAAACGAACTGTTTGCCGAGCAAAATGCTCTGCAAACAGTTGGTTTACGACTTTGTAAAAATTTTGGAATTCAATTGTACTGTTTGCCGAGCAAAAACCTCGGCAAATAGTACAATTTGAAAAATTTGCCCATAAATTGACAAGTATCAAAAATTGGTTTTGGGTAAAATTTTATGATTTGTATTGTTTGCCGAGCAAACTTCTCGGCAAACACGAGAAAATCTCAAGTCTGGCACCAAGTCATCGTGTATTGGAGTTGAAACACATAAATGCCGAGCTCAAAGCTCTGCAAATGAGCAGTTCAGACCAACTCCTTTTCAATGTATGAAATTACCTTTTATTGATCAACAATAATGTTAGTCAATTGATAAAGGACTATTTCAATGAAAATTGAAGTTTTGGAAAAAACAATTTTCACCCAAAAACATTTTGTGAAAATTCACATTGTACTGTTTGCCGAGCAAAATGCTCTGCAACCAGTTGTTTTAAAACAAATTTGGTGAAAATTTCAATTTGTACTGTTTGCCGAGCAAAATGCTCTGCAAACAGTTGATTCAAGTCTTGGAAAAAAAATTTGAGTAAAAAGCACTGTTTGCCGAGCAAACTGCTCTGCAAACAGTAGTTTTAGACTTGAATTTTTTTTTAAAAGTAAAACGAACTGTTTGCCGAGCAAAATGCTCTGCAAACAGTTGGTTTACGACTTTGTAAAAATTTTGGAATTCAATTGTACTGTTTGCCGAGCTCAGAGCTCTGCAAATAGTAGAGTTTAGACTTAGAAAAAATTTTGAAAACCAAATTGTACTGTTTGCCGAGCTAAAAGCTCTGCAAACAGTTGTCTTTAACACTTGGTGAAAAACAAAATCTTTTTGATAAAAACAAGCATTTGCCGAGCTCAAAGCTCTGCAAATGACTAATTTTGATCCAAAAATTTGATTAAGAAAAGTATGAACATGTTGACCAGAAAATATGAAGATTTGATGATTATCATGAACAAACCTCGCATGCCGAGCCCTTTAACATTCAAGCCCATAAAATTAAAACTTGAGCAGATTAAGATACACAAAACAGGTAAACAACAAGTATAAACCCTAATCATGCAACTAACATCATCTAAACACCAATAAAAACATCACATCATGCATAAAGATCATATTATTTCATCTCGGCATTTGATCAAACAGTTAATGTGCGTAAAGAAAACAAGAGAATTTACCTTTAAAATGTTGAACTGATGAATAAAAGAGATGAAATAATCCACAAAGATGATCACCAGATTAACCCCACTTCGATTATTATGGATTAGATGAAAATTTTGATTGATTGATGTGATGGATAGGTTGGTTTTGAGAGAAAAAGTAATGAGATATTTTGGTTTTGAATTTGAAAGTGAATTATTTGACCCACCCATTTTCTATTTAAACTCAATTTCGGGTCGCGGGTCTGGGTTTGACCCGCGTGTCAACCCAGATCCCAAACAAAATTGGGCTGCAATCAAGTTGGGCTCAACATAAGGATTTGGGATGAATCCTTTTTGGGTTTTCACTAAACAGAATTAAAATAATTAAAAAAAATTGAATAACAAATTCAAAAAAAAACTTAAAATAAAAATAATTAAAAATTGAGAATAACAAAAAAAAATCTTTTTAACATTTTTAAAATTTCTAATTTTATATTTAGTTTTTCAGATTTAAAAAAAAAACACACATACAAAATACAAAAAAATAAAAAAATATAAGCAAACAAATATTCACATGCATTTGCACACTCCCCCTCAAATTAAGCATATATCACAATAGTAAATTTACAAACTCCCCTAAAATCATGCATTCTACCCTTTTTCTCCCCCTCAAACATTGCATGTAATAACAAGTAAAACACATCAATGTTTGAAATAGAAAAAATGAACATAGAACACATGGCATGAAAGCATTTAGGTTTGTAAATCTAGCATCCCCAACTTGGTTTTCAGAAAATTAAACCTGTTTTCATCCAAAGGTTTGGTGAAAAGGTCAGCGAGTTGGTAGTCTGTTGGAACAAAATAAAGTTCGATGTTACCTTTCTCGACATGATCTTTAAGAAAATGGTACCGAACATCTATATGCTTGGTCTTTGTGTGCTGCACCGGGTTGCAAGAAATAGCAATAGCACTCTTTGAGTCACAGTAAATGGGAATTTTGTTGAATTGAAATCCATAATCAGTCAACTGCGTCTTCATCCAAAGAACTTGTGAACAACAGCTTGCTGCAGCAACATATTCAGCTTCTGCAGTAGATGTGGATACACAATTCTGTTTCTTTGAAGACCAACTGACCAATCTATCCCCTAGAAACTGTACACTCCCAGAAGTACTCTTTCGATCAAGCTTGACAACCTGCATGGTCAGCATCCGAGTATGCAATTAATTGAAACCCGGTATCCCTTGGATACCTGAGACCAAGGTTCACTGTGCCTTTCAGGTATCGGAAGATCCGTTTAACGGCCTGTAAATGACTTTCTTTGGGATTGGCCTGGTACCTGGCACACATGCATGTGGCGAACATAATATCTGGGCGACTTGCAGTCAAGTACATGAGTGATCCTATCATACTGCGATATTTCTTTTGATCAAAAGATTTTCCATTTAAATCAGCATTGATCTTTGTTCGAGCTTCCATGGGTGTACCAATTGTTTGACAATCCATCATATCGAACTTTTTCAACATGTCAAGAATGTACTTTGTTTGACAAATAAATGTGCCATTTGACAATTGTTTGACTTGAAGACCAAGGAAAAAGTTTAATTCACCCATCATTCTCATTTCAAATTTCTTGATCATTAAAGCTGAAAAATTCTTGCAGTATTTAGGATTTGTAGACCCGAAAATTATGTCGTCAACATAAATCTGGATTAGAATGATGTCACTCCCTTGTCATTTGATAAACAAAGTAGTGTCAATCGAACCTTTGTTAAAACCAGATTTCACAAGATAAGAGGATAGAGCATCATACCATGCACGAGGGGCTTGTTTCAGACCATATAAAGCCTTATCTAACCTGTAAACATAGTCCGGATGTTTGGAATTCACAAAACCTTCTGGTTGTTCAACATACACTTCTTTGAGAATTCCATTCAAGATGGCAGTTTTGATATCCATTTGGTAGACTGTGAAGTTCTTGTAGGCAGCATAGGCAAGAAACATCCGAATAGCCTCAATTCGTGCAACTGGTGCGAATGTCTCATCGTAATCAATTCCATCTTGTTGGCAATATCCCTTTGCAACCAATCGTGCTTTGTTATGTACAACAACTCCAGTTTCATCCTTTTTGTTCTTGAAGATCCATTTTGTCTTAATTGGCTCCTTGTTCTTGTAAGGATTGGGAACCAATTTTCACACCTCAAGTCGTTCGAACTGGTTAAGTTCTTCTTGCATTGCTTTCACCCAATCTGGACAACTTAGAGCTTTATTCACTGTCTTTGGTTCAACAATACTCAGAAAATTTACAAACAGACATTCATTCGCTGATGCGGATCTTGTCTGAACTCCAGTGGTTGGATTACCAATGACTTGAGATATTGGATGAGCTTTTGTCCATTTGGTTGTGTGAGGAATTGGATCAAGTGGATCACCAGATTCTTCAGAATCAATAAATCAGCATTGATCTTTGTTCGAGCTTCCATGGGTGTACCAATTGTTTGACAATCCATCATATCGAACTTTTTCAACATGTCAAGAATGTACTTTGTTTGACAAATAAATGTGCCATTTGACAATTGTTTGACTTGAGACCAAGGTTCACTGTGCCTTTCAGGTATCGGAAGATCCGTTTAACGGCCTGTAAATGACTTTCTTTGGGATTGGCCTGGTACCTGGCACACATGCATGTGGCGAACATAATATCTGGGCGACTTGCAGTCAAGTACATGAGTGATCCTATCATACTGCGATATTTCTTTTGATCAAAAGATTTTCCATTTAAATCAGCATTGATCTTTGTTCGAGCTTCCATGGGTGTACCAATTGTTTGACAATCCATCATATCGAACTTTTTCAACATGTCAAGAATGTACTTTGTTTGACAAATAAATGTGCCATTTGACAATTGTTTGACTTGAAGACCAAGGAAAAAGTTTAATTCACCCATCATTCTCATTTCAAATTTCTTGATCATTAAAGCTGAAAAATTCTTGCAGTATTTAGGATTTGTAGACCCGAAAATTATGTCGTCAACATAAATCTGGATTAGAATGATGTCACTCCCTTGTCATTTGATAAACAAAGTAGTGTCAATCGAACCTTTGTTAAAACCAGATTTCACAAGATAAGAGGATAGAGCATCATACCATGCACGAGGGGCTTGTTTCAGACCATATAAAGCCTTATCTAACCTGTAAACATAGTCCGGATGTTTGGAATTCACAAAACCTTCTGGTTGTTCAACATACACTTCTTTGAGAATTCCATTCAAGATGGCAGTTTTGATATCCATTTGGTAGACTGTGAAGTTCTTGTAGGCAGCATAGGCAAGAAACATCCGAATAGCCTCAATTCGTGCAACTGGTGCGAATGTCTCATCGTAATCAATTCCATCTTGTTGGCAATATCCCTTTGCAACCAATCGTGCTTTGTTATGTACAACAACTCCAGTTTCATCCTTTTTGTTCTTGAAGATCCATTTTGTCTTAATTGGCTCCTTGTTCTTGTAAGGATTGGGAACCAATTTTCACACCTCAAGTCGTTCGAACTGGTTAAGTTCTTCTTGCATTGCTTTCACCCAATCTGGACAACTTAGAGCTTTATTCACTGTCTTTGGTTCAACAATACTCAGAAAATTTACAAACAGACATTCATTCGCTGATGCGGATCTTGTCTGAACTCCAGTGGTTGGATTACCAATGACTTGAGATATTGGATGAGCTTTTGTCCATTTGGTTGTGTGAGGAATTGGATCAAGTGGATCACCAGATTCTTCAGAATCAATAAAATCAGGAGAATGTTGTTCTGTTAATTGTTCAAACGAAGTAGCAATTGGTTCAACAAAGTCGTCGTGATCATAATCTCCAGGATTGGTTGAAGGATTTGTCACTTGAGAGATATAATGAGGTTGAGTATGCAACTTTGAAGTATCTGTAGGTGGAGGCGAATCAGATGATGAATTAACATCTGATGATTGTGATGGTGAAGACTCATTTGGATCCATCTCTTTTGAATTTGAACTGGATGGTTCATTTACATTTACTTCAGGTTCAGGAACTTTCTTCGGAACTTGGAAAAATTCTTCAAACAAGATATCCAAATCTTGTGTTGTTGGAGTAGAGAATGATGATTTGACATTTGAAGCAGTCTTTGTTGCGGAAGTTTGTAGACTTTGAAGTTCGGGTCTTGAACTGTGTTGTTCAAGAACCATACCCGAGAGTTCATCAAATCTAACATTCATACTCTCTTCGATTCTCTTGGTTCTTCGGTTATATACTCGAAAAGCAATGGATTCTCTTGAATAACCGATGAAATATGCCTCATTGCCTTTTGGTTCAAATTTGCCCAGATTATCTCGATCATTGAGAACATAACATACACATCCAAAAATGTGCAAGAAGTTCACATTGGGCTTTCGTTTGTTTATCACCTCATAAGGAGTTTTATCAAACCTCTTGTTAATGATTGATCTATTTTGAGTGAAACAAGCAGTAGCAACAGCTTTAGCCCATAGATTCGGAGGCAACTTAGAATAAGCAAGCATTGTTCTAGCTGCTTCAACAAGAGTTCGATTTTGACGTTCAACTACTCCATTCTGTTGAGGTGTCCTGACAGCGGAAAATTGATGAGTAATACCCATGGACTTGAAGAAAGAATCAATTGTTGAATTCTTGAATTCAGTGCCATTGTCTGAGCGAACAATTCTAACTGATGATTTAAGATTTACTTGGGTCTTCTTTATGAAATCAACAATTGCATTCGGAGTATCACTCTTTGCATGAAGAAAGAATCAATTGTTGAATTCTTGAATTCAGTGCCATTGTCTGAGCGAACAATTCTAACTGATGATTTAAGATTTACTTGGGTCTTCTTTATGAAATCAACAATTGCATTCGGAGTATCACTCTTTGCATGAAGAAAGAATACCCAAGTATAACGAGAATAATCATCGACAATCACAAGAATGTATCGCTTGCCATGGATACTTTGAACTTTCATTGGGCCACACAAATCCATATGTATAAGGTGCAAAGGACCTTCAGTACTCAGATACTTCTTTGGTTTGTGTGAACCTTTCTTCATCTTACCAATTGCACAAGCTGGACAAACATATTCACTTTCATACTTGTAATCCGGAAGTCCTTCAACAAGTTGTTTATCCACGAGAGCATTGATTGTTTGAAAATTAAGATGAGAAAGACGGCGATGCCATAACCAAGAATTTTGTGCAGTTGCTTTAGAAAGAAGACAAATCTCTGAAGAGTTAGATGGAATGTTGTTGAGATCAATAGTGAACAAATTATTGTCTCTTGTTCCAGTAAGAATATCCACGCCATCTTCAGTCTGCACTTTGCATTCATATCTCCTGAATAATACTTGAAGATCATTGTCAAAAAATTGTCCAACACTAAAAAGATTGTGTCCTAGGCCTTCAACATAAGAAACTCTCTTGATAGTGACACTATTTTTAACAATGTCTCCATAACCGAGAATAGGAGCGATATGATCATTTCCGAATCTGAAGGTTCCCATGAATTTCTCGACAAAGTTTGTAAGAATGGACTTGTTTCCAGTCATATGACGAGAACATCCCGAGTCAACATACCATACACAAATGAGAAATTCCTGCAAGGACAAGGAATATGATTTAGGTACCCATCTAGATTGGGTCCTTGCAGGTTAGAGGGATAACATGCAAGTATACATAAAAATAAACCTCAAGCAAAATAACACACAAACAAACTTTTTATTCAAATCACAAACAAAACACACATAATCGTTCAAAGCACAGATACGAATTACAAACAATGAAAATTCAAGGTTTATACACAAGTTTTGGTACAAGCAGGACTATTCCTAGATATATTGGCACTATTTTGAGAATTTGATCTACGGACAATCCACACTTGTTTGACATTTGTTGTATTCCCATCAAGCTTGACTTTACTAGAAGCATTCAAAAATCTATCCTTAGGAATCCATCTACTGCTACTAGTTAAGCACAAGTCACCTGAAACACGAACATTCTTCTTGTTAGCAAACAATTTGTTATTTTCGGACTTAACAGGTTTCTTCTTGATGGTTTCTGTGGTCTTGTTTACTTTCTTTATATTATTATGTGACAACCAACCATATTGATCTTTGTACTTAGTCATTCCAGAAACAGTATCTCTAACCCTTTGTAAAGTGCACTTAGGATTCTTCTGAGAATACCTAGGAAAACTAGTATACCTAACCTGCTGAGGTTGTTTGTTACCTAATGAGAAAGTTTCATTCTTAACAATCCTTGGACCACTTCTTGTTTTGACTTCTTTTTGGGACTGAGGTTCAGATTTAACCTTGTATTTCCTAGAAGTCTTTGAATTCTTAGATACTTTGGGGTCTTTGTTTGGTTCTGGTTTCGAATCTGTCTTAGATGATTGATTGAACTTTGGTTTTGAAACATTCTTTGGTGATGGTTTGGTCTTTGATTGTTGGGTGGTCTTTGGTCTTTGGAACTTATCGAATGGGGAAGGTTGTGAAGAGTGTGACTTTGGAATCTTCTTTAGAAAAAATTCATGTTTTTCCTCTTTTTGAACAAAATGTTTTTCAAAATCAGGAGCAAAATCATATTTTCCTTCCAAATATGTTGAGATATCATCCGTTTCCAATTTTACACTTGCTTCACTTATCTTAATTGGACAAGGACTTCTCTTGAGTGGAATTGATGCTTTTTCTTTTAAAAATTAAAGTGCTATTTTCTGAAATTGGAATTCAACTTTTAGATCATTAAGTTCCTTTAGCACATTTAACCTTTGTTCTCTTTCTTTTTCAAACTTTTGTTTGAAAGCATCAATTTCATTCAAGTATGATTGAGTTCCCTCAGAAAACTTGGTAAAGGACTCAGTTTCAAAAGTAGGCGGGAAGAAATAATCATCAACATCAAGAGCATCATCGAAGTCATCTATATCACTATCAGTTTGAACAGACACATGAACAACGTCACACTCAGTTTGCACACATGCATTCACAATTTCAGAAATAGAGCATGCAGTTTGTGAAGTTATCTCGTTTTTACATACAGATTGGTTTGGTGGAGTTGGAGTGGCCATAACTTCACAAACAGGACAATCGGGGTGATCACAATCATTTACATGATTCTTGGGTGGGTCAATGACATAGTGATCTTGAGTCTTCAAATTATCTATTAAAGATTGCTTTTCATCAAGAGACTTTTGCAGATCCTCTATTACCTTTTCCAAAACTTTTTGTGGAACATAAGGTCTCAAGTTTTCAGCTTTTGGAATTGGAATAGTTTCTTCTAAAGGTTTTTCTTTAAAACACTCAAGAATTTCAGGAATTATGGCCTCATGATTTTCTTTTTCATGATTTTCTTTTTCAATTTTCTTTTTCAATTTTATGTGCAGGGTGACTGAAAAAATCATATGACTCATCCATTAACTCATAGTTAAAATAGACTTTTGCACCCTTCTTTAGAAAATCATCAGCCTCAAAATCCCTATCATTCGGTCTCACAAACTGGTCAGTCATCCCACATCTCAAATAAGATTCCTTATATAATGATGGGACTTCTTCTTGTGCTTTGAGCAAATGATTTGGATTGACATAACCTAACCCTGAAGTGAATATTGTTTCTGAATTTCTTGGCCTATTCAAAAAGATTTGTTGATATGAACGATTAATCTTATACAACTTGTCTTGATAAGACTTGATTTCAGCTTTAAGCTCATCATTTTCTTTATCAAGTTTTTGTTTAAGAGAATCTTTTATACAACATTCATATTTTAGGTCAGAAATTTTATCTTCATATTCCTTCAAATCAGGGATTGATTCTTTCAGTTTCACATTCAAAGACTCAATGTCCTCAGCCAAAGCATTTGCTCGAAACATCTCATTGGTCTTTTCAACTTGAAGTTGTCTGACGGTTTTGCTCAGTTCAAGAACTTTGGTGTCAAGTTCTTGTTTTTCAAGTAGCAATTTGGAGTTCGGAGTAAAAGTGACTGCTGCTTTTTCAGATTTCAAAATTTCAAAATCCTTTTTAAGTAAATCAAACTTTGTTTGAAATTCTTTTTCTTTGTCTTCCAAAATTTGCTTTACTTTTAAATTCTCTTCAGTCAACTTTACCCCGTCTCTCATTGCCTTTTCACTTTCATCCATATAGAATTTTAACACAGATTTGGGAAGTGTTATTACCTGATCATCCTCTGAAGAATTTCCTCAACATCATCCAACTCCTTTGATTTCTTTATCTTCGTCATAAAGCACATATTTGCTGCAAGTTCGTCTGTCTCCTCATCAGAAAGATGCAACCACTTTTCATCCTCAGCGAGAAGAGCAATTCCACTTTCCTCTTGTCTTGCTAGCAAAAGTTTGTACTTATAGTACTCGGAGTTCTTTTGTCGAGGTTTAGTGCAATTGATGGCAAAATGTCCAGTAAGACCACAGTTGTAACATTTCTTGTCTTCGTTTCTCTTATCCATGACCTTCTTTTCAAACTTCTTCTGATTGTCATACTTCTTCTCACCACCAACAAACTTTCTTCTGATTGTCATACTTCTTCTCACCACCAACAAAATCTTTCTTCTGATCAAACTTAGGAGCATTAGCATTTCTAGCATACGAAGAGACTGATGAAGTCCTAAGCTGATTATTTGTTGGTTTCTTCTTGAAGAATTTCTTCTTGAAAGCCTTTGTGAAATAAGCGAGTTCTTTGTACATCTCTTTTTGTTTCTCATCCAGATCAGAATCACTCATTTCACTTGAATCAGAATCAGTGTCATACTCAACAAAGCTTTGTCTTGACACTTTTGAAGTCTTCTTCTCAGCTACCAAGGCTAATGGATCGGAATGAGAACTTTCTTCTTTCTTCTTTTGGATCCTCTGAACATCCTCAACATTTAGCTTCAGCTTTTCATACAGGGTGTGAATGGTAAGTTTCCCAAAATCTGATTGTTGGTTGAGTTGGGTTCCATACACTTGCCATTCCTCTTCCAGATTTTTTATGAATTTGATGTTCAGTTCCATATTTGTTCTTTTGACATCATTCTTTCTAAGCTCATTGATGACATTACAGAATCTGATGTATACTTCATTCAATGGTTCACCCTTCTGTTGCTTGAAAGTTTCATACATGATCAGAACAGTCGACAATCTTATGGTGTTTGACACATCAGATCCTTCCATCTGCTTCTCCACTTCATCCCAAATGTCTTTTCCTATTTCATAGGAGTCCACATTGCAGTAAATGTCATCAGGAAGTGCTTGGTAAAGATAAGCAATTGACATTTGATCAGCTTCAACTCTATTTTTCTGATTTGTATTCCAACTCTCTTCAGGTAAAGCTTCTCCATTAACAGGGTTCTTTGGAATTTCAGGACCATCTTTGTATGATTTCCTCAGAAGTTTTCCATTCTTCTGTCTGTCTATCCAGTTCAGAAACCTTTTCTTCCATTGAGGATAAGAACCTCTAAACAAGACAGGAGGTCTTCCTTCAGAACCAAGTGATAAAGCTTCCCTTGAAGCCATTTCAAAAGAAATTCCAAAAATGATTGTAAATTTTCTATTTTAACTAGATGCAGAGCTTAGACCTCTGCAAATAGAACAAGTAGAAATTTTAAAATTTTGATTTTCTTCCCACTTGAAGAATATTGATGAACAATGGTTTTGAATTGATTTTCTTGAAAAATTTTGATCTGAGAATTTCAGAAACAACTAAGTGCCGAGCTTAATCCTCTGCAAATAGTGTAAGTAGCCAAGTCACAACCCAAGTACATTGATCAACAACCAATTTCAACTGAATGCCGAGCTTAAATCTCTGCAAATAGTACAACTAATAAAATCACTTGGTCGAAGAATCAAATTCAACTATTTGCCGAGCAAATAACTCTGCAAATAGAACTTGTACTTAGTCGCACCAACCAAAAACACTTGTTTGCCGAGCAAAAACCTCTGCAAACAATACAAGTAGCACCAGTCTCAAATCAAAAATTCTCGAAACAACTATTTGCCGAGCAAAGAGCTCTGCAAATAGAACAAGTAGCCTCAACCCTTAACCAAAAAAGTCTGTAAACACCTATTTGCCGAGCAAAAAACTCTGCAAATAGAACAAGTAGCACCAATACTTAATCAAATGTTCTTGAAATAACTATTTGCCGAGCAATAAGCTCTGCAAATAGAACAAGTAGGACCAATACTTAGCCAAATTATGCTGAACCACGTATTTGCCGAGCAATGAGCTCTGCAAATAGAACAAGTAAGATCAAACCAAGCCAACGACCTCTGCAAACACGAGTAATCACTAATTGACAAAATAGTCGGTTACTGGTTATCTTCTTCGTTCAGCCAAACCTTCATTTGCAGATCAGACTGTAAATCTTCGATTTCTCCTTCATTTTTGCGAATTAAAACTCAAATTTTATATCAAAATGATCAGAAAAACAATGCGCACAAATCCTTGAACAAATTAGATGTTAATTTCAACTAGAATTCAAACCCACGCGAACATGCGATTTGCCGAGCTCAAGCAAAAACAACTCAAATGATGAAATTAACTTCTGAAATCGATAACGAAGGATGATATACTGATTATAAATCGATCGGTGAACAAAATTCGAACAAAAACATACTTAATTTGCAGAAATCACTCAAACAGTGATCTCGGCAAATGAACCTTTCAGAATATAAGCCAAATTCTGAAATTAAGCACAAATTAAGCTTGTATTAAGCTTGTGGATCGTTCAGCAACTCTGATTGTGCTCTGATACCAAATGTAAAGTGTAGAATTTGAGCTTATGTGTGTGTTAGGGTGTGTAACAATGGTGGTTTGAAGAAATAGAAAGTAGAGAGAGAAAGTGTGTTTGGCAGGGAAGATTAGTTTGCATAAAATGGGTTGAAAGGTTTCATTTTCACTTATGGAGGGGGTTTATATACATATGAGCTATTTACACTATGCCCCCTTCTATATTAACAAGTTTACATTATAAGTACAAATTAACATAAAGGTACACAAATCAACTACTACATCTATATTTCTAACATTAAGCAAACTGAAAATGGAATTTTCATATACCAAGGAAAATATGTCAGAGATTTGTTAAGAAAATACAAATATGATTCTATCCCATCGAAAAACACACCTATTGCAGCACCATTAAATTTGGACTCTGACCCAACTGGCAAACCAGTGAACATAACTGACTATCGTGGTATGGTTGGTTTACTGATGTATTTAACTGCCAGTTGACCAGATATAATGTTTGCAACATGTCTATGTGCCAGGTTTCAGGCTAACCCTAAAGAATCACATTTGCACGCTGTTAAGCATATCTTTAGATACCTGAAAGGGTGTCCTAATCTTGGTCTTTGGTACCCCAAAGGCTCAGGGTTAGATCTAATGGGTTATTCAGATTCAGATCATGCAGGTTGTAAGATAGATAGAAAATCAACAACTGGTGGTTGTCATTTCCTTGGAGGAAAACTGGTAAGTTGGACCAGCAAGAAGCAGACGTCAGTCTCTATGTCCACTGCTGAGGCAGAGTACATTTCTGCGGCCAGTTGTTGTGCCCAGATTCTCTGGATCAAGAACCAGTTACTAGATTATGGTCAAAAGTATACAAGGACCCCAATCTTTTATGACAACACCAGTGCAATTGCTATATCTCACAACCCAGTGATGCACTCCAAGACAACGCATATTGACATCAGGTATCACTTTATTTGTGATCATGTTATGAAAGGAGACATTGAAATTCATTTCATCCCCACTGACAAACAGCTCGCTGATGTTTTTACAAAACCTCTTGATGAGAAAACCTTTAAACATCTCATCAGCGAACTGGGAAATGTTAAATCCTTAAAACTGGAGATTTTTGTTATGAACGCGTCAGTGACACTGATGAAGTTCTCCAGTTGAGGAGGTCCAGATAATCTTTGCTCGCCAGGCTATCGAACGCCTTTGTGATACTATCCTGGCACTAATCGATTTCTGGATCATCATTTTAGGGGGAAAGACTCAAAATAATTTTCTGACTAAAATTCGTTTTGTTTGAAAATGGCAACTGGAGAACTCTCCAGTTGGAAACTGGCGTTGGACTAATCCTCCAGTGACCAGATTCAGTCTTGTCTTTTTTTTTATAACGTTAGAGATACTTGGTCAATATTTGTGACACGTGATGGCACTCGAGTGTTTTAAACCACTTGATATCGTCATCCGACGTGTTTTAAAGTCATTTTGGTATTTGACAACTGTTTTTATTGGGAAAATTAAGTTAGTGGGCGCGTGAGTAAGTTAAGCCGTCGTAGCATTTAATGCTGACACAATTAATTATGTTTTTATTTCAAAATTCAAACTTATTTTGTTAAAATATCTACAAAATTGATTTTGTTAAATAAAATATAATTTTTGGTATTTCATTGGGATCTTGAATTCCTTATAAATACCCTTATTTACTCCGATCACATTTACTTCCCTTTACATTCTTTCATTTACTTCCCAATCATCTAAAATTGCTTCATTTCTCTCTCTGCTTCATAAATCAAGAACCCTAATTCCTAAATTTCAATTTCAATTTCAAATGGCTCCTAAATCATCCCGTTCAAGAGATGTAAATCTCTTAACTGTCCCATATGCTCCTTCACCAGATGTCAAACAGGCACCTGGTGCTCCTGGTAACACTTCGCTCATCAAACTTAATCCGAATAATCCGATGGCGAGTTTACAAGGAACTCAAGGGTCCAATACCCTTATTGGAAGAATTCAAAATTTTTTGAAGGATTCTCCAATTGGACCCTCATTCTCTCTAAACCCACGCAAAATGTTTCACGACTACTTGTGTGAGTTTTGGTACACTGCTACTCTTTCTTCTGATTGTTCTTCCATCACTTTCACATTAAAAGGTGGAACAATCCAGTGTACCTTATCAGCAGACGTGTTGAGGGATGCCTTACACCTCAACTACTAGAGAGAGGGTGAATCTCCAGTTGTCATCCCCCCAAACGTTAATTTTCGCCAGGTCCTCCTTGAAATGGGACATAAGGAGTGCCTAGAGAAAGGGGTGTTGAAAACAAAAGGTGCGATAACCATGAAGGGCCTTACACCTTCATGGAGGTATTTTTTCATCCACCTTGTGGAAAGTATGGGTGGGAGTTCTGGTGGTCTTGACCAGATTAACTCCGCACAGGAAGAGATGGCATACTGCTTGTGGAATGGATTGAGAGTGGATTTTGCCGATATCCTATATAGAAGCCTGGTACAAAAACTGAAGGGCACCAGGGGACTTTGTATCCCCTTCTCCAGGTTTCTCTCTCTTTGCTTTCTACAAATTCTGGGGAGTGGAGCATACTTAAGCACAGATTCACCGTATACTGTCCCAGATTTTTGAGGAATCTAGACTCTCTAGTATCTGAAGATGGAGAGGTCGAGATTCCAGATCGAATGCGGCTGGCATTCGCAAAAACTGATGCACCAATCGAAGGTGAGTCAGAAAGACAACCGGGCGAGCCTCAAAATAATGAGGGACCCTCCAGTTCGTCTAATGTTATGGTTGAGGATAGAGCAACCATAACTGAAGCAACCCCAATAACCTCTATCCCTGGTGAAGATACCTCGGTATCTGATCCTCCAACAATGCACCCAACCAGGAAACTGGGGAAGGTCATCTGGAGACTGACCCATCTGGTCAGCCCTCAGTTACATTCATGGATCTGGACATGAATGTTAATGACGAGGAAATCCTTATTGAATCTTCGGATTCTGAAGGTACTGCTTCAGACTTGGAGATTTTTGATTCTGCTGTACCAGATCAAAACCCTTCATCTCCAGTCTCGCTTCCAGATGCTTCAATTTCACTTTCACCATCCCAAGTAAATGAGCCAACAAATATTCCTTTTCCCACTTATAACTATATGTCTGGAAACAGACGTATGGCACCTTCACCATCTGGGCAATTCTCACTCCTTCGAGAAATGCCACCCCCACCGCCGTCGTTGTTCACACCTGAGCATTCTCAGCATGAACAACACATTGAATTTCCAGTCCTTTCTTCTACCACCACTCCTACTATTTCTTCAACTGCTGCGATGTCAACTAGGGAGACTTCTCTAAGTTTGCCTCCTCCAGTTGCTCCAGTAGAAACTGTTGCTGGTCCAGTGACACCTTCTCCTCCGTCACTGGACAGTCAAGTTGTCTCTGTTCAAGCCGATATCCAAAACCTTCTCACCAGGGTGGAGGAGATTCAAAAGACACTTGACAAAAACACCAAGTCTTTCTCCAGATACCACAAGGATCATTTGACCAATATTAAAGTGGTTGATCTGGGGATTAACAAGTTTTCATCAAATGAAGACTTGGTGTTGAAGAAGCTGAATGAGCTGGTCACTGGCTGCAACAATCTGGCAACATCTTTAAAAGAAGCCTTTGACCTCACTCAGTCCAAGGTCACAACCTCAATCTCCAACTTGCTGGGCAACAAGGTTAGAACATTTGAAGTGGATTTAAGGGAGATTGAAAAACAGGTAAATGAATTGGTTGACAAGCCTGGGTTGAATGTGACTGAACTTGGCCAGCAGTTAATGACTTCAGTTGGTCAGAAAATAGATGATACGCTGGGTGCTAGAGAATAACAATTGATAGAAAAGGTGATGTCTGAGATCACCAAGCTGGCCACTCCTCAGGTTGATCTGGCCCCACTCACAAATGAGATCAACCAGTTGAGGGGCAGCATTGATAACTTGAACACCCAGGTATCACTTCATGCTCAGTCTCTGGATAAACTGACAACTGAAGTAGAAAGTTTGAAGAAAAAGGATGAAGAGGTGAAGGATAAGGTGGTTTCTGGTTTGGATGAAGATTCCAAGATTTTGAATGAACTAAAAACTGGTCAGGAACAAGTTGCAGCTAATGTTCTGACCCAGTCTAAAGAAACCAACCACCTATGGAGATCTTTCAGGATGATGTGCACGATATTCAAAGAATGCAAGAACATGCAATCGTGGCAGCCTCTTGACCGGTTGCCAGCTCACCATTCTGAATGGGAAGTGATTAGGGCAGGTCTAGATGCTGCCAAGGGGGAAAGAAGTGCAGTTCTTGCACAAACTCAAACTGAAAGTAATCCATCTGGAAGTCAAACAGGTAGGGAAATGATTGTGGCTGCCAGTACTGAAGCTGGTGAGCAAAGAATTGGTGAAACTGGTGATATAAGTGTTAGGGGGAATGTTGTGGATAAAGGAAAAGGTTTGGCATCTGATGTATCTGCCCAGCCGGCCACTGATGTACCAATGTTAGAAACTGGCAATACTGATGTACTTCCTCCAGTTTCTGAAAGTGTGAGCAAACAACTGGCTAGACTTGGCAATGAAATTAAAGAAAGAAAGAAAATGAAACAAAGAAACCAAGCTGAAGCCAGAGCACATCTTTCACAGATTAAATTGCTTGATATTAGTGATGCTCATCTTTTGGGAATCACTAAGGAGGAGTATGCCAGAGTAAAGAATGATCTCAGGATAGTTGACATGTTGAAAGAAATGCTTGATGTTGAATTAGACAGACACTATCCTGATGATGAAGCTGAATTTGATGCCAAAAGTTTGAATATATCAGTGGAGAAGGCAAAAGAGAACAGGGCCAGTGGGATTCTAAAAAGAATTGAACATGTAAAGAAGGTTGTGAAAAGGGTATTGAATCCACCAAGAAGGATCCCTCAACCAAGAAGACCACTGACCAGAGATGCTGACCTTAGCACATTTGTAGAACCAACTGGCGAGGTATCGAATGATGACATCAAGTCTGTTGTACTGGCTGCTCGAGCTGGGAGAATTAAAATATCCAATGAATCTGAAGCAAGAAGCTATTACTCCCAGATCATGGCAACCAGAAGACATAGTGGGACTATCAATGGTGTTAATGTAACAATTAAGCCAGGCACCAAGTACTTTCACGTTGAAGTTAGTTATACCAGAGGGCCACTGGTTAAAACTGACAATCCTGGTGCAATGCAGTATGGGTTCTCGGAATGGGTGGAAATGGTGAACTTTTTGGATGCTAAGGCACAAAAGAATAGGTTTGAGAAAGCTTGGGTGAACTTCTTGAAGGGCAAGATTCAACACAAAGAAAATCTGGAGCTAAAGTTGAATATTGATCCTGAAGACTCACAACCTATCTCTTCAGTGACCAAGAGAAGACGAACTGGCGAAGGGCCATCTCATTAAGTTCTCTTTTCAATGTATCTACTTGTAATTTTATTTACATTTTGTAACTTGTATAAATTTCATTTCCTTATATAAATGAAGTTACCAGTTTGTAACCACAAGGTAGATAATAGATTAGATCTAACAAACTTAAAAGAAAAACCCAAGGCATTTATTGATCTATAAAAATGGGGCATGGACGAGCTACGGTGTTGACTCGTCCTTGAGAGGGGGACGAGTGTTGGACGAGTGGCGTAAGGCTGCTCCTTACTGCCTTAGCATGCTTGAATTCACTAAATTTGTCATACTTGTTAACCAAAATCATTATAAACCTTGTAACAAATGGAATATTTGAATCCATTACTTCGTTAATGTAACACCCGTCATTTTAAAACCTGGATTTTCATAAACTTTTGCCTAACGGCGTTTAGAAATGCGGAAACAGAACCTTTAAAACATAACTACTCCTCAACAGATAGTTCATTTATAAAAAGTGGTGTTACTACGTACATATCATCAAAACTGTAACACCCAACATGGCGGAATCATGGGGTATCACTTAGAAAAGCACAGCACGACATGGAAATTATGTAGAGTCAAACTATATGCATTCATAGGATTGAAACAATCCATAAACTCACTCAAATGTATACAATAATCAATATCTATCAAAGATACACACTCAATCAATATTAAATGAAAATGTTTAAATGATAGTAGTTGATCCTAAGCATAACCCGTTAAAGGGAAATAAGGATCACGGATCCAGAAGTCCAAAGCTAGTCCAATCCTAGCAATGCAAGCACATAATCATCCATTTTGTCTCTGATTAACCTGATTACCTGAAAAGTGTACTAAAATACGTCAACATAAAGTTGGTGAGTTCGTAGGGACAAGTAATATGGGATAACCGTGTCGGATAACAACCGTTAACAATAAGTGAGGATTAGGAAAACTAATCACATCCAAGGATAACCTATAAGGTTTCACATTATCACAATTCAATACAAGTCAACATTCAATAATAACGATTCCATATAACGTTCAACAACGTTCCATAACAATCAATAACGATCAACAACGATGCGGCTTACATAGTTAATAATTAACAATGCGCTAACGGTGCGACTTATATAATGAATAATGCGCTAACGGTGCGACTTACATCGTAATCAATGCGCTAACGGTGCGACTTACATCGTAATCAATGCGCTAACGGTGCGACTTACATCGTAATCAATGCGCTAACGGTGCGACTTACATCGTAAAGAATGCGCTAACATGTCCATATCAACAATTCAATCATACAATCAATCAAATCAACAATCAACAGTTAAACAAACATGTACACTTTTCAGCCCGAATCTCAATTGAGTAGGGAGGGTTTACGAAACTCACCTTAGTTGTAGTGGCAAATCAGAGCAGTAGATAATCCTCGTGACAAGTTAATCTTAGTACAGCTCAAAACACTTTGCAAAGTACTTTATTATGCTCAAAATGTACTACCGGGTACCTAGAACAAGTATAAGATCAACTTATAAGCTACCACAAAGCCTAAGTGCAAAATAAGGAATTTTCAGCATGTTTCCAGCTTTGCGTTATCTACTTGACAACGACTTTGGGAAGTCAGGAAGACCAGATACAACAAAACTTAGTTCTAGACATTTGTTGGGAACTCAAAGGTCTTTTCAAAAATGTAAGGTTTGACTCTTGAAGAGCTTTAATAAAAGAGTTATGATTTTTACAAAAACAAACCTGTAGCCTCGTCAGAAATTAGACCAGTTCTGAAAATTGTCGTTTTTGGCACTCTTCTGAGCAAAACCAGAAGAAACTTCGTTCTTATCAAATTTTACTGACACTTGGACCTTTCCAAAAATATAAGATTCGTCTCCTAATTCGTCCAGATGAATCTTCTATGATGTTTGCAAGATGACTGAAAATTTCAGTCCTATAGAGTCTTTAAATTCAACTTGAAACTTCTAGTGATGAACCCAAGACTTTATGAACTTGATTGTTTTGTGTTATGAATGTGAAAGAGAGAGAAAAGAGCAGAGATGAATGATAGAATGATCATCAAATGCTTGCTTATATAGCCCAAGAGTTGCAACTAAGTGCCAAGAATACACACCTTGGCCATGAGGTGTTCATCATGTGTTTACAACTCATCCTTGAGTGTAATGGCTGAAACTTTGGGCTTAAAACAAACTAGAATTCAGTAGGAACATGTTCATTGCATGATTACAAGCTATAATCCAAGTCTTGGTTAGTTTGTGTGGGGTTTATGTCAAGAACACAAGCTTGACTTGACTTATTGACTTTGGTTGACTCTAAACTTTGATTCTTGATTATTATTTGTGTAATTAAATGTAGTAACTAGTCTATATAAGTATAATTACTTTTATCTATGTGGTTATAAATCAATTACATGTATTTATATATTTATTAGTTATCTAGTTCAAGTACACAATTGCATATTTATTTTACTAGTATGTACAATATATCTAACTAGTTAATTGATTCCAAAATTAATAACAAAAATACTCACGAGCGTACAACTTTTATAAATTATTATAAATCCATAATATGGATAAATCATTTCATATAATATAAAGGTTGTGTCGGTTTTTGTCCTATTAATGGAATTATCATCTAACCACCGACATTGTTCCACCGACACTGTTTCACCGACACTGTTCCACCGACACTGTTGTAACCGTACATTATACTTAAGGTTTCGTATATACGTTTTTTCCTGTTACCATAGTTACTCAATTATCATCTATTATATAATTTCCATAACATATACTGGGCCAATTTCATAGTCTGCTAATATGGCCCTAATTCTAGAAGTTCAAATATGACATTATAATTGGCCCAATTTACAGATAAATGTACACAATTATGTCCAAACTTCCGTTTATTGAAATAGTTAATCAAATTACATGCACAGTCAAACGGTAAAAATCATGAATGTTACAAAAACAGTATAAGATAATCCAGATTTGACACCAACATAAGTGCCTGTTAGGACCAGTTTCAGTGAAACTGGCCAGTCTCCAGTTGCACCTAGAGACCAAGAAGATTTGTCCAGAAATATATTGAAGTCCAGTTGCATCGTACAGTCAACGCAACTGAAGACTTCCTCCAGTTGAGAACTGACCAGTTGAAGAATCCTTCCAGTTGGAGTCGAAGACAACAAGTGGAAGATAGAGAATGACAATGGCAGCGAAGCCCAGTTGACATTCTAGTCAGTTACAAACTGGAGACCGTCAGTGGAAAGCTCTTACAAAGCTTTATACTGATTACGAGGAATTGACTTTTATGCTTTATGTGCTTTTACCCGGATAATAAGATTTATCTTATTATTTAAATACAAAAAGGTACATAAAGCTGGTTG
Source organism: Erigeron breviscapus (assembly GCA_034093135.1). Lineage (NCBI taxonomy): Eukaryota > Viridiplantae > Streptophyta > Magnoliopsida > Asterales > Asteraceae > Erigeron > Erigeron breviscapus. Next base: position 160,733,458 of record CM067167.1, on the reverse strand, counting down.
AATAAAGTTGCTTTATACTGCAACTTTACACTGCATTTTAAGGAATTAAATGATATTCCTTAAATGCTCTCAACCATATTTGTACGGCCAAAGTTAACATCCCAATGTTAACTTTGCCTATAAATACAAGTCATTGCACAACAAGAATAACAAGTGATAACACTTCACACTTTGCATACCTGCAATATTCTTGGTGAACTTGTACAATATTCTCTCAATCGTAAAAAGGAACATTTCACAACTTTAAGTGTTTCGATTGTTTAGAGAAATTCCAAGTGTAGATCAATTGTAGTTCATAGGTTGTTAGGATATTTACATACTTGTATTATCTTGGTTCCGCAACAACCTTGTAATTTATTTAAAGTTAATAAATAAATTACACTTGAAAATTACATATTGTCTCACCAATTTACTTACAAGTATTTTGTATTATTGCATTGTTCTTTACTTATTGTCACTTAAATAAGTAATCTATCTAGAACTTGGTATATACTCCTGTAACTGGTCGTCTCCAGTCCAGTGCTTATATTGCAAAGTAACTCCACTATCGACATAGAGGTGTCTTCAGGTAGTACCATCTATTGAGTTGGGACTTACAAGTGGTATCAGAGCAGAAGGCTAATAAACTTGCCTAGATCTGCTAAGATGAACACTACTGAAGGTGGTGATGGTTCTGGTCAAGGTGAAAACCCTTTGAATACTAATACACCACCTCATCAAAATGCTAATACTAACCCTCCTCCTCCTACTGCCCCAAATCACGTCCATGTACATTATTCTAACACTCCTGTTCCAAAATTTGATGGAAACAGTGAGACATTTGGTACATGGAAGGCCAGAATGCTTTTGCATTTCGGTGGGATAGAGAGGTATATGTTGAAATCCTTAAGGATGGACCATATATACCCATGTCTCTTGGGGTAAGTCCTCTTCTAGATCCAACTGGAAGAAGAGGTTCAAAAGAAAAGCTCGAAGACCACTGGTCTGATGAGGATCGTAGACTTATAGATCTGGACACCAGACTCAAGAACATGATCCTTGGAGCTGTTCCTGAAGATCTAATTCCAACACTTGTGTTGTTCCCCAGTGCCAAGTCAATGTGGGATGAATTAGTTATTCAGTTTGAAGGAGGTGATGACACTATTGTCACCAGAAAAGTTGCCTTGAACAAGAAGTATGAATCCTTCTTTGCTCTGCCCAATGAAAGTCTAACTGGTACATACACCAGATTTCTAGCCTCATTAATCAGCTGAGAGGCTTGGGTGTAGAGAAGGATAAGGATATTCTTCTTGAGAAGTTTTGTGATATTCTTCCTTCCAAATGGGAAAATATGGTTCTTGTCTTAAGACAAGGTAAAACCCTGCACAGCCATACTCTTGCATCGTTCTATGGAGCCTTCAGATTCACTGAAGATAACAATGCTGCAAGACTGGTGGCTGAGCAGGATGCCATGAACCATGCCCAGAGTCCCAAGGTTGCTAGTGTAACTGAGCGACCTTGTGCTGCTTTAATGTCTGCAGAGAGTGTCCAGGCACACTCAATGAAGGAGATGTTAAACAGTTTCTTGAACTCTGGCCTGACCACTGAAATCAGTGATGGTTGTGATGAAACTGACGATGATGATCTGGTAGCCATGATTGCTAAAACCTTTAACAGGTTTAAGCATAAATCTAAAAGATTTAATGGGCCAAACAATGCTTCCAGCTCCAGCTCTCTGGATAAAACCAATCTTACCTGATATAAATGCGGTAAGAAAGGTCATTTTATGAAGGAATGCAGATCTAGTCAGATGAACAACCAAACTGGCCCCCCTGTCCCTAATTTCAATCGGCCTGATGATAGCTACAAAGTTAAATATAAGAAGCTTAAGGCCCAGATTACCCTCCTGTCCATGAAAAAAGAAAAGGATCAGTGCTTGATGGCACAAACTAAGGGAAAATGGGAGTACTCTGATGACTCATCAGCTGATGAAGAAGAGGAAAGGGACATGTGTTTCATGGCCTTGGAAGATCAACAGCAGCATGTGGCAAAAGATGGTATGTGATTATGACAATCAGGTGGATCCAGAACTGAAACTGGACCTTGCTGAATCATTAAGTGGTGATTTGGCTTTTATGGAAACTGTTAGAGCAGATAGTGAAAGATATCTAGACACTATCTTAATTGAACTAAACAATGTTAAGCCACAACTTAATGATTTACAAAGTATCCAGTTGGCTCTCAAGGAGTCAGTTTTAAAAATTGAGGCTTTAGAATTTGATAATCAAAAATTAGTTATGAGAAGATGGTGATGACGTGCGGAGGTAGCATTAGCTACAAGACCTCAAGTGAGCTTTGGAAGATGTTTGAGGATATGGAGAAAGCTCAAGTTTCTAGGACTTCAAATAGAGATAGGAGGTCGCGTAAGGTAGTAGCTAGGGTTGATGAGGGTGAAACATCCGAGGTAATTTCTGAAATTCGGGCACTTTCAAACCGAATGGACGAAAGGTTCTCAATGGTGGAGAACAACTTTGGTGGACTTGAGCGGGATGTGAAGATTATGGCCGGGGATGTACTCATTGTGGAGGTCCACATCATCCCGATGAGTGTGATTCGATAGCTCAAGCAGATGTGAAATTTGTTCAAAATCAACGCCAAGGCCAATACCAACCTCTCTTTCAACGGGGTGGCAATTACCAAGGTCGATATCAAGGTAACCCTTCTAACTCTTTTAATTCTTATTCTAACAATCGTGGTGGTAATTTTCAAGGTAGGTGGCAAAAAGAGGATAATCATGGAGCGCCTCAACAACAACAACCACCATCACCTCCTTGGAAGGAAGAAAATCAAGATGAAGGCTCACCTCTCATGGCCATGATGGCCAAGTTTCTCGATAAATAAGACAAGAGGGAGGAGGCTCAAGAGAAGCGAAATGCTTCAATGGAGAATTACTCCAAGCTTTTGAATGACAAGATTGGAGGGTTGCATGACAAGATAGACATTAGCAACCGCAACAACCATGCTTTGATCTCCAACTTGGAAAAGAGGATTGATAGAATGGGAAACCAAGAAAGGCAACCGGGTACTCTTCCGAGCAATACCCAACAAAACCCGAATCAAGGCCAAGGAGGATCATGGAGAAATGGGGATGACAAGTACAAAACACCCAAACACCGGAATGAAACCGTTAATGCCATAGCCACATGGTCCGGGAAGGTAATTACTCCTCCTATTGATAATTCTTGTATTTCTAATGTTTCTCCTCGAGTTGGGCAGTTTGAAGAAGATGTTGATGAAGAGGTAGAGATGGAGTCACCGCCGGTGGTGACCACTTCGGTTCCTAAAGCTACACCAATCAAGGAACCCGAAGTGAAGCCATACAAGCCCAAGATTCCTTTTCCTCAACGCTTGAGGAAGGAAAAGATTCAGGACCAATACAACAAGTTTTTTGATATGATCAAGACGGTTACAATCAATGTGCCGTTAGTTGATCTCATTTCGGGCATGCCTAACTATGCCAAGTTTATCAAAGAACTTGTGACGGGCAAGAAGAAGCTTGATGAAGCAAAGGCAACTTTCCTAAATGAAGAATGCTCGGCGGTCATCCGAAACAAGCCTCCACCTAAGCTTTCGGATCCAGGGAGTTTTCTTATCACTTGCACTTTTAGTAGTAAATTGTCTTATAAGGCGTTGGCCGACCTTGGGGCAAGCATCAACTTGATGCCATATTCAGTTTTTAGAAAGCTTTCTTTGGGGAAATTAAAGCCCACTAAAATGAGCATCCGCCTTGCGGATCATTCTTTTCAATACCCATTGGGGGTGGCCGAAAACTTGCTAGTGCAAGTAGGCCAATTTGTCTTTCCGGTTGATTTTGTTATTTTGGAAATGGAAGAGGACACAAAGGTGCCTCTCATTTTGGGCCGACCTTTCTTATATACCGCGGATGCTATCATTCGGGTAAAGGACAAGGAAATTTCCTTGGGTGTCGGGGAAGACCGGATTGTATTTAAAATTGAAAAAGCCTTGCAACATTCTTATTCTTCCGATGACATTTGTTTTAAGATTGATGTTATAGATAATGCGGTTGAATTGGAGATGTTGGAGCTTGTTGGAATTGATGGTGAAGACAATGATGATAGCTTGGCTAGCATTGGAGAGGGAGATGTCACTAGTGACCAAGTCGAAGAGATTGAAGAGATTATGGCACTAAGCATGGATGACACTCCATTGGAGGAAGAAGGGTTTGAAGAAATTGAAAGAATTCCAAGTAATAAGCTGCCCACTTCCATTGATAATCCTCTGACGGATTTAGAGCTCAACCCATTACCCGCTCACTTTGGAAGGTACATCTCTTCTTCCCGTTGTTATCTCCTCATCACTTTCGGGTGAGGAGAAGGCTAAACTCATGTCCATTCTAAAGACCCATAAAAAGGCCTTTGCATGGAAGACATCCGATATACCCGGAATAAGCCCCGATTTTTGCAAACATAAAATCAATCTAATTGAAAATGTAAAACCGGTGATTCAAAGGCAAAGAAGGCTTAATCCTAACATGAAAGATGTTGTAAAAAAGGAAATTGTTAAGTTACTTGATGCGGGTATTATATTTCCAATATCGGATAGTCCAATGGGTTAGCCCGGTACATTGTGTACCAAAGAAGGGTGGGATGACCGTTGTAACTAATGAGAAAAATGAATTGGTCCCAACTAGAACGGTCATCGGTTGGAGAGTTTGTATTGATTACCGTAAGTTGAATGAGGCCACCAAAAAGGACCATTTCCCTTTACCCTTCATGGACCAAATGCTTGAAAGATTGGCGGGTAATGAATTCTTTTGTTTTCTAGATGGTTTTCCGGGTACTTCCAAATACCCATTGATCCTAATGATCAAGAGAAAACAACTTTTACTTGTCCTTTTGGAACATATGCTTATAGCCGCATGCCTTTTGGTTTATGTAATGCACCGGGCACTTTCAAAGATGCATGTTGGCCATTTTCCAAGATATGATTGAAACCTCCATGGAAGTTTTCATGGATGATTTTTCGGTATTTGGTAATTCGTTTGATAGTTGTTTGGCTAATTTGGACAAAATGCTTGAAAGATGTGAAAAAGCACATTTGATGCTTAATTGGGAAAAATGTCATTTCATGGTCAAGGAAGGTATTGTGTTGGGACACAAAGTGTCAAGGGCGGGTCTTGAGGTTGACAAGGCTAAAATTGATGTGATGACTAAATTACCTCCACCCACCAATGTGAAGTCGGTAAGAAGTTTTCTTGGTCATGCCGGTTTTTACCGGAGATTTATCAAAGATTTTTCTAAAATCACTAGACCCATGACTAGATTGTTGGAGAAGGATGTCCCATTTGAATTTAATGATGAATGTGTAAGTCCCAACTCGATAAATGGTACTACTGAAGACACCTCTATGTCGATGGTGGAGTTAATTTGCAATATATGCACTGAACTGGAGACGACCAGTTGCAGTGTGTATATACCAAGTTCTAGATAGATTACTTATATAAAAGACAATAAGTAAAGAACAATGCAATAATACAAATAACTTGTAAGATAACTTGATGAGACAATATGTATTTTTCAATGTGTAATTTATTTATTGATTTAAACAAATTACAAGGTTGATGCGGAACCAAGATAATACACGAATGTAAATATCCTAACAGCCTATGAAATACAATTGATCTATACTCGGAATTTCTCAAGACAATCGAAACACTTAAAGTTGTGAAATGTTCCTTTTAGCGATTGAGAGAAGATTGCACAAGTTCACCAAGAATATTGCAGGTTTGCAAAGTGTGAAGTGTTTGTATGTTTTTCACTTTGTGAGTTGAACACTTGAATTCTTAGTTGTGCAATGACTTGTATTTATAGGCAAAGTTAACATTGGGATGTTAACTTTAGCCGTACAAATGTGGTTGAGAGCATTTAAGGAATAGCATTTAATTCCTTAAAAAGCAGTATAAAGTCGCATGATAAAGCAACTTTACACAACCACCTTTATGTACCTTTTATTACTTAAATAATAAGACAAGGCTTATTATCCGGGTAAAGGTACATAAAGTATACAAGTCAATTCCTCGTAATAAGTGTAAAGCTTTGTAAGGGCTTTCCACTGATGGTCTCCAGTTTGTAACTGACTAGAATGCCAACTGGGCTTCGCTGCCATTGCCATTCTCTATCTTCCATTTGTTGTCTTCGACTTCAACTGGAATGATTCTTCAACTGGTCAGTTCTCAACTGGAGGAAGTCTTCAGTTGCGGTGACTGTACGGTGCAACTGGACTTCAATATATTTCTGGACAAATCTTCTTGGTCACCAGTTTTACTGGGTCACCAGATGCAACTGGTGACTGGTCAGTGTGAACTGGTGACTGGCCAGGTGAACTGGTCCTAACAAATTCCCCCTATTTGTCTAGAAATATAGTCTAAGTCTTTTTCTAGTTCTTGTATCTCTACAAGTGTGAACTATAGAGACTTGTTCGATTTAAATCTATCTAAGTTTCTTAAGGCTTTTTTATAGATCAATAAATGCCTTAGGTTTTTCTTTTAGGTTTGTTAGATTTTAATCTTTTATCTACCTTGTGGTTACAAACTGGTAACTTCATTTATACAAGGAAATGGAATTTATACAAGTTACAGAATGTAAATACAAATTACAAGTAGATAACTGAAGAAAGAACTTAATGAGATGGCCCTTCGCCAGTTCTTCTTCTCTTGGCAACTGAAGAGATAGGCTGAGTATCTTCAGGATCAATATTCAACTTTTGCTCAAGATTTTCTTTATGTTGAATTTTCCCCCTTAGAAAGTTTACCCATGCTTTCTCAAACCTATTCTTTTGTGCCTTCGCATCTAGCACATTCACCATCTCAACCCATTCGCTGAACCCATATTGCATAGCACCAGGATTGTCAGTTTTAACCAGTGGCCCCCTGGTATAACTAACTTCGACTTGAAAGACTTTGGTGCCTGGCTTGATTGTTACATTTACACCATTAATAGTACCACTATGTCTTCTGGTTGACATGATCTGGGAGTAGTAGCTTCTAGCTTCAGATTCATTTGTAATTCTTATACTCCCAGCACCAGCAGCCAGTACAGCGGACTTGATGTCTTCATTTGAAACCTCGCCAGTTGGTTCAACAAATGTGCTAAGGTCAGCATCTCTAGACAGTGGTCTTCTTGGTTGTGGAATCCTTCTTGGTGGATTCAAAACCTTCTTCACAACCTTCTTAACATTTTCAACTCGTTTAAGAATCCCACTGGCCCTTATCTCCTTAGCCTTCACTGAAATGTTTAAACTCCTGGCATCAAATTCTGCTTCATCCTCAGGATAGTGTCTGTCCAGTTCTACATCCAGCATTTCTTTCAACTGGTGAACTATCCTGGGATCATTCTTGATCCTAACATACTCCTCCTTAGTGATACCCAAAAGATTGGCATCACTCATATCAAGTAACTTGATTTGTGCAAGATGTGCCCTGGCTTCAGCTTGGTTTCTTTGTTTCATTTTCTTTCTTTCTTTGATATCATTTCCAAGTCTGGCCAGTCTTCTGCTATCACTATCTGAAACTGGAGGAAGTATATCAGCATTACCAGTTATTTCAAGCATTACATCAGTGGCCGGCTGGGCAGATGCTTCAACAGCCAAACCTTTACCCTTATCCAAAACAACATTCGCCCTATCACCATCATCACCAGATCCACCAACTCTTTGCTCACCAGCTTCAGTACTGGTAGCCACACTTAATTCTCTTCCAGATGGAGTCCTTCCAGGTGTAACTGGTGTAAGGACTGAACTTCTTTCCCCCTTGGCAGCATCTAGACCTGCCCTAATTGCTTCCCATTCAGAGGGGTGAGATGGCAACCGGTCAAGAGGCTGCCATGACTGCATGTCCTTACACTCTTTAAAGATGCCACACATCATCCTGAAGGACCTCCAAAGGTGGTTGGTTTCTTTAGACTGGGTCAAGACATTTGCACTAACTTGTTCTTGACCAGTTTTTAGTTCATTTAAAAGCTTGGAGTCTTCGTCCAAACCAGAAACCACCTTTTCTTTTACCTCTTCATCTTTCCTCTTCAGATGCTCTACTTCAGTTGTCAGTTTCTCTATAGATTGAGCATGTAGAGATACCTGGGTGTTCAAACTCTCTATGCTGCCTCTCAACTGGTTGATCTCACTGGTAAGTGGGGCCAGATCAACCTGAGGAGTGGCCAGCTTGGTGATCTCAGACATCACCCTTTCAATCAAATGCTCTTCTCTAGCACCCAGCGTATCCTCTATTTTCTGACCAACCGAAGTCATCAACTGCTCTCCAAGGCCAGTTACATCTAGGCCAGGTCTTTCAATTAGTTCCTTAACCTGCCTTTCAATCTCTTTCAAGTCAACTTCTGAAGTTCTGACAGTATTTCCCAGCAAGTTGGAGATTGAACTGGTGACCTTGGAGTGAGTTAGGTCAAAGGCTTCCTTTAGAGTACCAGCCAGATTGTTGCAGCCAGTGACCAACTCATTAAGCTTTCTAAACACCAAGTCTTCATTGGATGAAAACTTGTTTATCCCCAGATCGACCACCTTAATGTTTGTTAAATGATCTTTGTGGTATCTGGAGAATGACTTGGTGTTTTTGTCAAGTGTCTTCTGAATCTCCTCCACCCTGGTAAGAAGGTTTTGGAGATCGGCTTGTAGTGAGACAACTTGACTGTCCAGTGACAAAGGAGAAGGTGTCACTGGACCAGCAACAGTTACTACTGGAGCAACTGGAGGAGGCAAACTTAAGGAAGTCTCCCCAGTTGTCAAGCCAGCAGTTGAAGATATAATTGGAGTGGTGGTTGAAGAAAGGACTGGAAAAACAAATTGTTGTTCATGCTGAGAATGCTCAGGTGTGAACAACGGCGACGGTGGGGGTGGCATTTCTCGAGCAAGTGAGAATTGCCCAGTTGGTAAAGGAGCGGAATATATTGGTAAAGATATATCTATAGGCACATTTTCTTGTGGTGGTGAAAGTGAAATTGATGCGTCTGGAAGTGAGACTGGAGATGAAGGGTCTTGAGCTTGTACAGAAGCATCAAGAATCTCCAAGTCTGTTTCAGTACCTTCAGAATCCGAAGATTCTATAAGGATTTCCTCGTCATTAACACTCATGTCCAGATCCATGAATGTAACTGAGGGCTGACCAGTTACCTGGTCAGTCTCCAGATGACCTTCCCCAGTTTCCTGGATGGGTACATCTGTTGGTGGATCAAATACCGAAGTATCTTCACCAGGGATAGATGTGATGGGGTTGCTTCAGTTATGGTTGCTCTATCCTCAACCATAACATTAGACACACTGGAGGGTCCCTCATTATTTTGAGGCCCGCCCAGTTGCCTTTCTGACTCACCTGCAAGAGGTGCATCAGTTGAAGCGAATGCCAGTTGCATTCGTTCAGGAAGTTCGACCTCACCAGCTTCAGATACCAGTGAGTCTAGATTCCTTAGCATATCTGGAGCAGTGTACGGTGAATCTGTACTATTATATGCTTCTCTGCCCAGAATTTGCTTAAAACAAAGAGAGAGGAACCTTGAAAAGGGAATACAAACACCCTTTGTGCCCTTCAGTTTTTGAACTAGGCTTCTATACAGAATATCTGCAAAGTCCACTCTCAATCCGTTCCACAAGCAGTAAGCCATCTCTGCTTGCGAGGAGTTAATCTGGTCAAGTCCACCAGAACTCCCACCCATGCTCTCCACCAGGTGGATGAAAAAATACCTCCATGAAGGTGTAAGGCCCTTCATGGTCATCGCACCTTTTGTCTTCAACACCCCATTCTCCAAACACTCCCTGTGTCCCATTTCAAGAAGTACTTGGCGAAAGTTTATATTTGGGGGCAAGACGACTGGAGATTCACCCTCTCTCCAGTAATTGAGGCGTAAGGCATCCCTCAATACATCGGCTGACAAGGTACACTGGATTGTTCCATCCTTTAATGTGAAACTGATGGAGGAACAATCGGAAGAAAGAACGGCAGTGTACCAAAACTCACATAAGTAGTTGTGAAACAACTTACGTGGGTTTAGAGAGAATGAGGGTCCTATTGGAGAATTCTTCAAAAACTTTTGAATTCTACCAATAAGGGTATCGGACCCTTGAGATCCTCGTAGGCTGGCCATCGGATTATTTGGATTTAGTTTGATGACCGAAGCACTACTAGGGGCACCAGGTGCCGCTTTGACATCTGGTGAGGGATTATATGGAACAGTCAAGAGATTTACATCTCTTGAACGAGATGATCTAGGTGCCATTGAAAATGAAATTGAAATTTGGGATTTAGGGTTTTTGATTTGTGAAGCAAAGAGAAAAATGAAGCAATTTTGATGATTGGAAGTAAATGAAGGAATGTAAGAGAAGGAAGTAAATGAGTTCGGAGTAAATAAGGGTATTTATAAAGGGATTCAAGATCCCAATGAAACACCAAAATTATATTTTAATAAAGACAATCCTTTTTGTAGATATTTTCAACAAAGTTGGTTTGAATTTTGAAATAAAATATTGATTTGCCATGTAAACATTAAATGCTTCCATGTCAGCATTAAATGCTACGACGGCTTATCTTACCCACGCGCCCACTCACTTTTTGTTTTCCCAATACAAACAGTTGTCAGGTACTAAAATGGTTTCAAACACGTCAGATCACGATATCAAGTGGTTTAAAACACTCGAGTATCATCACGTGTCACACATATTGACCAAGTATTTGTAACGTTATAAAAATAAGACAAGACTGAACCTGGTAACTGGAGGATCATTCCAGTACCAGTTTCCAACTGGAGAGTTCTCCAGTTGCATTTTCAAACAAAAACGAATTTTAGTCAGAAAATTATTTTGAGTCTTTCCCCCTAAAATGATGATCCAGAAATCAATTAGTGCCAAGATAGTATCACAAAGGCGTTCGATAGCCTGGCGAGCAAAGATTATCTGGACCTCCTCAACTGGAGAACTTCATCAGTGTCACTGACGCGTTCAATAACAAAGAAAGCTCCAGTTAAGGGTTTAACATTCCCAGTTCGCTGATGAGATGTTTAAAGGTTTTCTCATCGAGAGGTTTAGTAAAAACATCAGCTAACTGTTTGTCAGTGGGGATGAAATGAATTTCAATATCTCCTTTCATAACGTGATCTCGAATGAAATGATACCTGATGTCAATATGCTTTGTTTTTGAGTGCATCACTGGGTTGTGAGATATAGCAATAGCACTGGTGTTGTCACAAAAGATTGGGGTCTTGGTATACTTTTGACCATAATCTAGTAACTGGTTCTTGATCCAGAGAATCTGGGCACAGCAACTGGCCGCAGAAATGTACTCTGCCTCAGCAGTGGACATAGAGACTGAAGTCTGCTTCTTGCTGGTCCAACTTACCAGTTTTCCTCCAAGGAAATGACAACCACCAGTTGTTGATTTTCTATCTATCTTACAACCTGCATGATCAGAATCTGAATAACCCATTAGATCTAATCCTGAGCCTTTGGGGTACCAAAGACCAAGATTAGGACACCCTTTCAGGTATCTAAAGATACGCTTTACAGCGTGCAAATGTGATTCTTTAGGGTTAGACTGAAATCTGGCACATAAACATGTTGCAAACATTATATCTGGTCGACTGGCAGTTAAGTACATCAGTGAACCAACCATACCTCTATAGTCAGTTTATGTTAACTGGTTTGCCAGTTGGGTCAGAGTCCAAATTCAATGGTGCTGCAATAGGTGTGTTTTTCGATGGGATTGAATCATATTTGTATTTTCTTAACAAATCTCTGACATATTTTCCTTGGTTTATGAAAATTCCATTTTCAGTTTGCTTAATCTGAAGACCTAAGAAAAATGTTAATTCACCCATTAAACTCATCTCATACTCAGATGACATGATTTTAGAAAACTTTTTACACATTGCATCATCAGTTGAACCAAAAATAATGTCATCAACATAAATTTGTACCAATAAGATATTACCTCTTTCTTTCAAGATAAACAAGGTATTATCTATTGCACCTCTTTGAAAGCCATTTTTAAGAAGATGTTTAGTTAAAGTATCATACCAGGCTCTTGGGGCTTGTCTTAGACCATACAATGCTTTGTTCAGTCTATAAACCCAATGAGGATGCTTCTCATCGATGAAACCTGGAGTCTGCTTAACATAAACTTCTTCTTCCAATGTTCCATTAAGGAACGCACTTTTGACATCCATCTGGAAGACCTTGAACTGCAGATGGGCTGCATAAGCCAGAAATATTCTTATGGCTTCAAGTCTTGCAACTGGAGCAAAAGTTTCATCAAAGTCAACGCCCTCTGCTTGACAATAACCCTGGGCAACTAGTCTGGCCTTGTTTCTTACAACATGGCCATCTTCATCCATTTTGTTTCGGTAGACCCATCTGGTACCAATAGGTTCTTTCTTTAACCCTGGTGGACAAGGAACAAGCTCCCAAACATTGTTCCTTTCAAACTGGAGGAGCTCTTCTTGCATAGCTTCCACCCAGCTTGGGTCTGCCATAGCCTCGTCAATCTTCTTTGGTTCAATTAGTGATAAGAAGGTGACGTTTAAGCATTGCTCACTGGTGGCTCTTCTAGTCTGAACCCCACTAGTTGGATCACCCACAATTTGTTCAATTGGATGGGCTCGAGTCCATCTAGTGTATTGACTAGGCTGGTGAACTACAATATCAGTGCAAGTCACCTGGCGATCTTCTTCAGTTGCAACAGCTTCTGGAGAAGGATCAGTCCAAACAACTTCTACATCCTCATCAGAGTCAATGAGGTCTCGATTAGCATCATGAAATTCCTCATTAGAAGGCATTTCATGAAGAACTGGAGAAGTAGGTGTTTGAACTGGTGCTGATATTGGAGTGGCACGTACATCAGATCCAATCACCAATTCTTGTGGTAAGTTGAAATTGATGGAGGGATAGAATGATGTGTCACTGGTGGTGTTCTTCTTCTTAACTGGTTCCAATTTGTTGTAACTGGAAGCATCTTCTGGTGAAACAACTGACCGATGAACTTGGTCAGTTTTACCAAAATTAATTGGAATGACTGGAGAAATATCAAGGCTTGGTCTCTTGTTGATTGCTTCAGTTGACTCATCAAATGTGACATGAATTGTCTCATGAACCTTTTGGAGTCTATAATTATAAACTCTAAAGGCCTTTCGAATATCTGAATAGCCTAAAAATACCCCTTCATCAGCTTTTGCATCAAACTTTCCAAGCTGACTGGAATCGTTTAGTATATAAACTGGACAACCAAATACATGGAAGTATCCAATATTTGGTTTACGATTCCTGAGTACTTCCTAGGCAGTCTTCTTATGTCTCTTGATGTAGACTGACCGGTTTTGGGTGTGACAAGCAGTTGCAACTGCCTCAGCCCAAAAACTGGTGGGAAGACCAGATTCAGATAGCATACTTCTGGCTGCTTCTATCAGTGTGCGATTCTTTCTTTCAACAACTCCATTTTGCTCTGGAGAGTGAACTGATGAGAAGTTTTGAGAGATGCCAGTGTCATTGCAAAATGTTTCAAGTACCTTATTTTGGAATTCAGTACCATTATCACTTCGCAACTGACAAACTTTTCGAGTATACTTGAGCTCAATTCTTTTAATGAGAGAGATGATTTCAGCAGATGCATCACTTTTGGATCTGATGAATACCACCCAGCTGTATCTGGTGAATTCATCAACCACAACTAGAGTGTACTTCTTCCAGCTCTAGTTTGAACATTCACTGGACCAAAGAGATCCATATGTAGCATGTGAAGAGGTTCAGTGATGCTAAAATTTTGCCTAGTTTAAAACTGGCTCTTTTCTGCTTGCCCATCTCACACCCTGGACATGGTTTTTCTTTATTGAAAGAAATCTGAGGTATCCCATCAACCAGTTGTTTGCGAGACAACTTGTTAATGTTTTTGAAATTAAGATGGGATAATCTTTTATGCCATAGCCAGTTGGTGTCCTCATCAGCTTTGGTATAGAAACATTGCTCTTTTG
>CM067167.1:160645322-160718443 GCA_034093135.1 Erigeron breviscapus | reverse complement strand
GGCCTGGACCACTGAAATCAGTGATGGTTGTGATGAAACTGACGATGATGATCTGGTAGCCATGATTGCTAAAACCTTTAACAGGTTTAAGCATAAATCTAAAAGATTTAATGGGCCAAACAATGCTTCCAGCTCCAGCTCTCTGGATAAAACCAATCTTACCTGATATAAATGCGGTAAGAAAGGTCATTTTATGAAGGAATGCAGATCTAGTCAGATGAACAACCAAGCTGGCCCCCCTGTCCCTAATTTCAATCGGCCTGATGATAGCTACAAAGCTAAATATAAGAAGCTTAAGGCCCAGATTGCCCTCTGTCCATGAAAAAAGAAAAGGATCAGTGCTTGATGGCACAAACTGAGGGAAAATGGGAGTACTCTGATGACTCATCAGCTGATGAAGAAGAGGAAAGGGACATGTGTTTCATGGCCTTGGAAGATCAACAGCAGCATGTGGCAAAAGATGGTATGTGATTATGACAATCAGGTGGATCCAGAACTGAAACTGGACCTTGCTGAATCATTAAGTGGTGATTTGGCTTTTATGGAAACTGTTAGAGCAGATAGTGAAAGATATCTGACACTATCTTAATTGAACTAAACAATGTTAAGCCACAACTTAATGATTTACAAAGTATCCAGTTGGCTCTCAAGGAGTCAGTTTTAAAAATTGAGGCTTTAGAATTTGATAATCAAAAATTAGTTATGAGAAGATGGTGATGACGTGCGGAGGTAGCATTAGCTACAAGACCTCAAGTGAGCTTTGGAAGATGTTTGAGGATATGGAGAAAGCTCAAGTTTCTAGGACTTCAAATAGAGATAGGAGGTCGCGTAAGGTAGTAGCTAGAGTTGATGAGGGTGAAACATCCGAGGTAATTTCTGAAATTCGGGCACTTTCAAACCGAATGGACGAAAGGTTCTCAATGGTGGAGAACAACTTTGGTGGACTTGAGCGGGATGTGAAGATTATGGCCGGGGGATGTACTCATTGTGGAGGTCCACATCATCCCGATGAGTGTGATTCGATAGCTCAAGCAGATGTGAAATTTGTTCAAAATCAACGCCAAGGCCAATACCAACCTCTCTTTCAACGGGGTGGCAATTACCAAGGTCGATATCAAGGTAACCCTTCTAACTCTTTTAATTCTTATTCTAACAATCGTGGTGGTAATTTTCAAGGTAGGTGGCAAAAAGAGGATAATCATGGAGCGCCTCAACAACAACAACCACCATCACCTCCTTGGAAGGAAGAAAATCAAGATGAAGGCTCACCTCTCATGGCCATGATGGCCAAGTTTCTCGATAAATAAGACAAGAGGGAGGAGGCTCAAGAGAAGCGAAATGCTTCAATGGAGAATTACTCCAAGCTTTTGAATGACAAGATTGGAGGGTTGCATGACAAGATAGACATTAGCAACCGCAACAACCATGCTTTGATCTCCAACTTGGAAAAGAGGATTGATAGAATGGGAAACCAAGAAAGGCAACCGGGTACTCTTCCGAGCAATACCCAACAAAACCCGAATCAAGGCCAAGGAGGATCATGGAGAAATGGGGATGACAAGTACAAAACACCCAAACACCGGAATGAAACCGTTAATGCCATAGCCACATGGTCCGGGAAGGTAATTACTCCTCCTATTGATAATTCTTGTATTTCTAATGTTTCTCCTCGAGTTGGGCAGTTTGAAGAAGATGTTGATGAAGAGGTAGAGATGGAGTCACCGCCGGTGGTGACCACTTCGGTTCCTAAAGCTACACCAATCAAGGAACCCGAAGTGAAGCCATACAAGCCCAAGATTCCTTTTCCTCAACGCTTGAGGAAGGAAAAGATTCAGGACCAATACAACAAGTTTTTTGATATGATCAAGACGGTTACAATCAATGTGCCGTTAGTTGATCTCATTTCGGGCATGCCTAACTATGCCAAGTTTATCAAAGAACTTGTGACGGGCAAGAAGAAGCTTGATGAAGCAAAGGCAACTTTCCTAAATGAAGAATGCTCGGCGGTCATCCGAAACAAGCTTCCACCTAAGCTTTCGGATCCAGGGAGTTTTCTTATCACTTGCACTTTTAGTAGTAAATTGTCTTATAAGGCGTTGGCCGACCTTGGGGCAAGCATCAACTTGATGCCATATTCAGTTTTTAGAAAGCTTTCTTTGGGGAAATTAAAGCCCACTAAAATGAAGCATCCGCCTTGCGGATCATTCTTTTCAATACCCATTGGGGGTGGCCGAAAACTTGCTAGTGCAAGTAGGCCAATTTGTCTTTCCGGTTGATTTTGTTATTTTGGAAATGGAAGAGGACACAAAGGTGCCTCTCATTTTGGGCCGACCTTTCTTATATACCGCGGATGCTATCATTCGGGTAAATGACAAGGAAATTTCCTTGGGTGTCGGGGAAGACCGGATTGTATTTAAAATTGAAAAAGCCTTGCAACATTCTTATTCTTCCGATGACATTTGTTTTAAGATTGATGTTATAGATAATGCGGTTGAATTGGAGATGTTGGAGCTTGTTGGAATTGATGGTGAAGACAATGATGATAGCTTGGCTAGCATTGGAGAGGGAGATGTCACTAGTGACCAAGTCGAAGAGATTGAAGAGATTATGGCACTAAGCATGGATGACACTCCATTGGAGGAAGAAGGGTTTGAAGAAATTGAAAGAATTCCAAGTAATAAGCTGCCCACTTCCATTGATAATCCTCTGACGGATTTAGAGCTCAACCCATTACCCGCTCACTTTGGAAGGTACATCTCTTCTTCCCGTTGTTATCTCCTCATCACTTTCGGGTGAGGAGAAGGCTAAACTCATGTCCATTCTAAAGACCCATAAAAAGGCCTTTGCATGGAAGACATCCGATATACCCGGAATAAGCCCCGATTTTTGCAAACATAAAATCAATCTAATTGAAAATGTAAAACCGGTGATTCAAAGGCAAAGAAGGCTTAATCCTAACATGAAAGATGTTGTAAAAAAGGAAATTGTTAAGTTACTTGATGCGGGTATTATATTTCCAATATCGGATAGTCCAATGGGTTAGCCCGGTACATTGTGTACCAAAGAAGGGTGGGATGACCGTTGTAACTAATGAGAAAAATGAATTGGTCCCAACTAGAACGGTCATCGGTTGGAGAGTTTGTATTGATTACCGTAAGTTGAATGAGGCCACCAAAAAGGACCATTTCCCTTTACCCTTCATGGACCAAATGCTTGAAAGATTGGCGGGTAATGAATTCTTTTATTTCTAGATGGTTTTTCCGGGTACTTCCAAATACCCATTGATCCTAATGATCAAGAGAAAACAACTTTTACTTGTCCTTTTGGAACATATGCTTATAGCCGCATGCCTTTTGGTTTATGTAATGCACCGGGCACTTTTCAAAGATGCATGTTGGCCATTTTCCAAGATATGATTGAAACCTCCATGGAAGTTTTCATGGATGATTTTTCGGTATTTGGTAATTCGTTTGATAGTTGTTTGGCTAATTTGGACAAAATGCTTGAAAGATGTGAAAAAGCACATTTGATGCTTAATTGGGAAAAATGTCATTTCATGGTCAAGGAAGGTATTGTGTTGGGACACAAAGTGTCAAGGGCGGGTCTTGAGGTTGACAAGGCTAAAATTGATTTGATGACTAAATTACCTCCACCCACCAATGTGAAGTCGGTAAGAAGTTTTCTTGGTCATGCCGGTTTTTACCGGAGATTTATCAAAGATTTTTCTAAAATCACTAGACCCATGACTAGATTGTTGGAGAAGGATGTCCCATTTGAATTTAATGATGAATGTGTAAGTCCCAACTCGATAAATGGTACTACTGAAGACACCTCTATGTCGATGGTGGAGTTACTTTGCAATATATGCACTGAACTGGAGACGACCAGTTGCAGTGTGTATATACCAAGTTCTAGATAGATTACTTATATAAAAGACAATAAGTAAAGAACAATGCAATAATACAAATAACTTGTAAGATAACTTGATGAGACAATATGTATTTTTCAATGTGTAATTTATTTATTGATTTTAAACAAATTACAAGGTTGATGCGGAACCAAGATAATACACGAATGTAAATATCCTAACAGCCTATGAAATACAATTGATCTATACTCGGAATTTCTCAAGACAATCGAAACACTTAAAGTTGTGAAATGTTCCTTTTAGCGATTGAGAGAAGATTGCACAAGTTCACCAAGAATATTGCAGGTTTGCAAAGTGTGAAGTGTTTGTATGTTTTTCACTTTGTGAGTTGAACACTTGAATTCTTGGTTGTGCAATGACTTGTATTTATAGGCAAAGTTAACATTGGGATGTTAACTTTAGCCGTACAAATGTGGTTGAGAGCATTTAAGGAATAGCATTTAATTCCTTAAAAAGCAGTATAAAGTCGCATGATAAAGCAACTTTACACAACCACCTTTATGTACCTTTTATTACTTAAATAATAAGACAAGGCTTATTATCCGGGTAAAGGTACATAAAGTATACAAGTCAATTCCTCGTAATAAGTGTAAAGCTTTGTAAGGGCTTTCCACTGATGGTCTCCAGTTTGTAACTGACTAGAATGCCAACTGGGCTTCGCTGCCATTGCCATTCTCTATCTTCCATTTGTTGTCTTCGACTTCAACTGGAATGATTCTTCAACTGGTTAGTTCTCAACTGGAGGAAGTCTTCAGTTGCGTTGACTGTACGGTGCAACTGGACTTCAATATATTTCTGGACAAATCTTCTTGGTCACCAGTTTTACTGGGTCACCAGATGCAACTGGTGACTGGTCAGTGTGAACTGGTGACTGGCCAGGTGAACTGGTCCTAACAAATTCCCCCTATTTGTCTAGAAATATAGTCTAAGTCTTTTTCTAGTTCTTGTATCTCTACAAGTGTGAACTATAGAGACTTGTTCGATTTAAATCTATCTAAGTTTCTTAAGGCTTTTTTATAGATCAATAAATGCCTTAGGTTTTTCTTTTAGGTTTGTTAGATTTTAATCTTTTATCTACCTTGTGGTTACAAACTGGTAACTTCATTTATACAAGAAAATGGAATTTATACAAGTTACAGAATGTAAATACAAATAACAAGTAGATAACTGAAGAAAGAACTTAATGAGATGGCCCTTCGCCAGTTCTTCTTCTCTTGGCAACTGAAGAGATAGGCTGAGTATCTTCAGGATCAATATTCAACTTTTGCTCAAGATTTTCCTTATGTTGAATTTTCCCCCTTAGAAAGTTTACCCATGCTTTCTCAAACCTATTCTTTTGTGCCTTCGCATCTAGCACATTCACCATCTCAACCCATTCGCTGAAGCCATATTGCATAGCACCAGGATTGTCAGTTTTAACCAGTGGCCCCCTGGTATAACTAACTTCGACTTGAAAGACTTTGGTGCCTGGCTTGATTGTTACATTTACACCATTAATAGTACCACTATGTCTTCTGGTTGACATGATCTGGGAGTAGTAGCTTCTAGCTTCAGATTCATTTGTAATTCTTATACTCCCAGCACCAGCAGCCAGTACAGCGGACTTGATGTCTTCATTTGAAACCTCGCCAGTTGGTTCAACAAATGTGCTAAGGTCAGCATCTCTAGACAGTGGTCTTCTTGGTTGTGGAATCCTTCTTGGTGGATTCAAAACCTTCTTCACAACCTTCTTAACATTTTCAACTCGTTTAAGAATCCCACTGGCCCTTATCTCCTTAGCCTTCACTGAAATGTTTAAACTCCTGGCATCAAATTCTGCTTCATCCTCAGGATAGTGTCTGTCCAGTTCTACATCCAGCATTTCTTTCAACTGGTGAACTATCCTGGGATCATTCTTGATTCTAACATACTCCTCCTTAGTGATACCCAAAAGATTGGCATCACTCATATCAAATAACTTGATTTGTGCAAGATGTGCCCTGGCTTCAGCTTGGTTTCTTTGTTTCATTTTCTTTCTTTCTTTGATATCATTTCCAAGTCTGGCCAGTCTTCTGCTATCACTATCTGAAACTGGAGGAAGTATATCAGCATTACCAGTTTCAAGCATTACATCAGTGGCCGGCTGGGCAGATGCTTCAACAGCCAAACCTTTACCCTTATCCAAAACAACATTCGCCCTATCACCATCATTACCAGATCCACCAACTCTTTGCTCACCAGCTTCAGTACTGTAGCCACACTTAATTCTCTTCCAGATGGAGTCCTTCCAGGTGTAACTGGTGTAAGGACTGAACTTCTTTCCCCCTTGGCAGCATCTAGACCTGCCCTAATTGCTTCCCATTCAGAGGGGTGAGATGGCAACCGGTCAAGAGGCTGCCATGACTGCATGTCCTTACACTCTTTAAAGATGCCACACATCATCCTGAAGGACCTCCAAAGGTGGTTGGTTTCTTTAGACTGGGTCAAGACATTTGCACTAACTTGTTCTTGACCAGTTTTTAGTTCATTTAAAAGCTTGGAGTCTTCGTCCAAACCAGAAACCACCTTTTCTTTTACCTCTTCATCTTTCCTCTTCAGATGCTCTACTTCAGTTGTCAGTTTCTCTATAGATTGAGCATGTAGAGATACCTGGGTGTTCAAACTCTCTATGCTGCCTCTCAACTGGTTGATCTCACTGGTAAGTGGGGCCAGATCAACCTGAGGAGTGGCCTGCTTGGTGATCTCAGACATCACCCTTTCAATCAAATGCTCTTCTCTAGCACCCAACGTATCCTCTATTTTCTAACCAACCGAAGTCATCAACTGCTCTCCAAGGCCAGTTACATCTAGACCAGGTCTTTCAATTAGTTCCTTAACCTGCCTTTCAATCTCTTTCAAGTTAACTTCTGAAGTTCTGACAGTATTTCCCAGCAAGTTGGAGATTGAACTGGTGACCTTGGAGTGAGTTAGGTCAAAGGCTTCCTTTTGAGTACCAGCCAGATTGTTGCAGCCAGTGACCAACTCATTAAGCTTTCTAAACACCAAGTCTTCATTGGATGAAAACTTGTTTATCCCCAGATTGACCACCTTAATGTTTGTTAAATGATCTTTGTGGTATCTAGAGAATGACTTGGTGTTTTTGTCAAGTGTCTTCTGAATCTCCTCCACCCTGGTAAGAAGGTTTTGGAGATCGGCTTGTAGTGAGACAACTTGACTGTCTAGTGACAAAGGAGAAGGTGTCACTGGACCAACAGCAGTTACTACTGGAGCAACTGGAGGAGGCAAACTTAAGGAAGTCTCCCCAGTTGTCAAGCCAGCAGTTGAAGATATAATTGGAGTGGTGGTTGAAGAAAGGACTGGAAAAACAAATTGTTGTTCATGCTGAGAATGCTCAGGTGTGAACAACGGTGACGGTGGGGGTGGCATTTCTCGAGCAAGTGAGAATTGCCCAGTTGGTAAAGGAGCGGAATATATTGGTAAAGATATATCTATAGGCACATTTTCTTGTGGTGGTGAAAGTGAAATTGATGCGTCTGGAAGTGAGACTGGAGATGAAGGGTCTTGAGCTTGTACAGAAGCATCAAGAATCTCTAAGTCTGTTTCAGTACCTTCAGAATCCGAAGATTCTATAAGGATTTCCTCGTCATTAACACTCATGTCCAGATCCATGAATGTAACTGAGGGCTGACCAGTTACCTGGTCAGTCTCCAGATGACCTTCCCCAGTTTCCTGGATGGGTACATCTGTTGGTAGATCAAATACCGAAGTATCTTCACCAGGGATAGATGTGATCGGGGTTGCTTCAGTTATGGTTGCTCTATCCTCAACCATAACATTAGACACACTGGAGGGTCCCTCATTATTTTGAGGCCCGCCCAGTTGCCTTTCTGACTCACCTGCAAGAGGTGCATCAGTTAAAGCGAATGCCAGTTGCATTCGTTCAGGAAGTTCGACCTCACCAGCTTCAGATACCAGTGAGTCTAGATTCCTTAGCATATCTGGAGCAGTGTACGATGAATCTGTACTATTATATGCTTCTCTGCCCAGAATTTGCTTAAAACAAATAGAGAGGAACCTTAAAAAGGGAATACAAACACCCTTGTGCCCTTCAGTTTTTGAACTAGGCTTCTATACAGAATATCTGCAAAGTCCACTCTCAATCCGTTCCACAAGCAGTAAGCCATCTCTGCTTGCGAGGAGTTAATCTGGTCAAGTCCACCAGAACTCCCACCCATGCTCTCCACCAGGTGGATGAAAAAATACCTCCATGAAGGTGTAAGGCCCTTCATGGTCATCGCACCTTTTGTCTTCAACACCCCATTCTCCAAACACTCCCTGTGTCCCATTTCAAGAAGTACTTGGCGAAAGTTTATATTTGGGGGCAAGACGACTGGAGATTCACCCTCTCTCCAGTAATTGAGGCGTAAGGCATCCCTCAATACATCGGCTGACAAGGTACACTGGATTGTTCCATCCTTTAATGTGAAACTGATGGAGGAACAATCGGAAGAAAGAACGGCAGTGTACCAAAACTCACATAAGTAGTTGTGAAACAACTTACGTGGGTTTAGAGAGAATGAGGGTCCTATTGGAGAATTCTTCAAAAACTTTTGAATTCTACCAATAAGGGTATCAGACCCTAGAGATCCTCGTAGGCTGGCCATCGGATTATTTGGATTTAGTTTGATGACCGAAGCACTACTAGGGGCACCAGGTGCCGCTTTGACATCTGGTGAGGGATTATATGGAACAGTCAAGAGATTTACATCTCTTGAACGAGATGATCTAGGTGCCATTGAAAATGAAATTGAAATTTGGGATTTAGGGTTTTGATTTGTGAAGCAAAGAGAAAAATGAAGCAATTTTGATGATTGGAAGTAAATGAAGGAATGTAAGAGAAGGAAGTAAATGAGTTCGGAGTAAATAAGGGTATTTATAAAGGGATTCAAGATCCCAATGAAACACCAAAATTATATTTTAATAAAGACAATCCTTTTTGTAGATATTTTCAACAAAGTTGGTTTGAATTTTGAAATAAAATATTGATTTGCCATATAAACATTAAATGCTTCCATGTCAGCATTAAATGCTACGATGGCTTATCTTACCCACGCGCCCACTCACTTTTTGTTTTCCCAATACAAACAGTTGTCAGGTACTAAAATGGTTTCAAACACGTCAGATCACGATATCAAGTGGTTTAAAACACTCGAGTATCATCACGTGTCACACATATTGACCAAGTATTTGTAACGTTATAAAAATAAGACAAGACTGAACCTGGTAACTGGAGGATCATTCCTGTACCAGTTTCCAACTGAAGAGTTATCCAGTTGCATTTTCAAACAAAAACGAATTTTAGTCAGAAAATTATTTTGAGTCTTTCCCCCTAAAATGATGATCCAGAAATCAATTAGTGCCAAGATAGTATCATAAAGGCGTTCGATAGCCTGGCGAGCAAAGATTATCTGGACCTCCTCAACTGGAGAACTTCATCAGTGTCACTGACGCGTTCAATAGCAAAGAAAGCTCCAGTTAAGGGTTTAACATTCCCAGTTCGCTGATGAGATGTTTAAAGGTTTTCTCATCGAGAGGTTTAGTAAAAACATCAGCTAACTGTTTGTCAGTGGGGATGAAATGAATTTCAATATCTCCTTTCATAACGTGATCTCGAATGAAATGATACCTGATGTCAATATGCTTTGTTTTTTAGTGCATCACAGGGTTGTGAGATATAGCAATAGCACTGGTGTTGTCACAAAAGATTGGGGTCTTGGTATACTTCTGACCATAATCTAGTAACTGGTTCTTGATCCAGAGAATCTGGGCATAGCAACTGGCCGCAGAAATGTACTCTGCCTCAGCAGTGGACATAGAGACTGAAGTCTGCTTCTTGCTGGTCCAACTTACCAGTTTTCCTCCAAGGAAATGACAACCACCAGTTGTTGATTTTCTATCTATCTTACAACCTGCATGATCAGAATCTGAATAACCCATTAGATCTAATCCTGAGCCTTTGGGGTACCAAAGACCAAGATTAGGACACCCTTTCAGGTATCTAAAGATACGCTTTACAGCGTGCAAATGTGATTCTTTAGGGTTAGACTGAAATCTGGCACAAAAACATGTTGCAAACATTATATCTGGTCGACTGGCAGTTAAGTACATCAGTGAACCAACCATACCTCTATAGTCAGTTATGTTAACTGGTTTGCCAGTTGGGTCAGAGTCCAAATTCAATGGTGCTGCAATAGGTGTGTTTTTCGATGGGATTGAATCATATTTGTATTTTCTTAACAAATCTCTGACATATTTTCCTTGGTTTATGAAAATTCCATTTTCAGTTTGCTTAATCTGAAGACCTAAGAAAAATGTTAATTCACCCATTAAACTCATCTCATACTCAGATGACATGATTTTAGAATACTTTTTACACATTGCATCATCAGTTGAACCAAAAATAATGTCATCAACATAAATTTGTACCAATAAGATATTACCTCTTTCTTTCAAGATAAACAAGGTAATATCTATTGCACCTCTTTGAAAGCCATTTTTAAGAAGATGTTTAGTTAAAGTATCATAACAGGCTCTTGGGGCTTGTCTTAGACCATACAATGCTTTGTTCAGTCTATAAACCCAATGAGGATGCTTCTCATCGATGAAACCTGGAGTCTGCTTAACATAAACTTCTTCTTCCAATGTTCCATTAAAGAACGCACTTTTGACATCCATCTGGAAGACCTTGAACTGCAGATGGGCTGCATAAGCCAGAAATATTCTTATGGCTTCAAGTCTTGCAACTGGAGCAAAAGTTTCATCAAAGTCAACGCCCTCTGCTTGACAATAACCCTGGGAAACTAGTCTGGCCTTGTTTCTTACAACATGGCCATCTTCATCCATTTTGTTTAGGTAGACCCATCTGGTACCAATAGGTTCTTTCTTTAACCCTGGTGGACAAGGAAAAAGCTCCCAAACATTGTTCCTTTCAAACTGGAGGAGCTCTTCTTGCATAGCTTCCACCCAGCTTGGGTCTGCCATAGCCTCGTCAATCTTCTTTGGTTCAATTAGTGATAAGAAGGTGACGTTTAAGCATTACTCACTGGTGGCTCTTCTAGTCTGAACCCCACTAGTTGGATCACCCACAATTTGTTCAATTGGATGGGCTCGAGTCCATCTAGTGTATTGACTAGGCAGGTGAACTACAATATCAGTGCAAGTCACCTGATGATCTTCTTCAGTTGCAACAGCTTCTGGAGAAGGATCAGTCCAAACAACTTCTACATCCTCATCAGAGTCAATGAGGTCTCGATTAGCATCATGAAATTCCTCATTTGAAGGCATTTCATGAAGAACTGGAGAAGTAGATGTTTGATCTGGTGCTGATATTGGAGTGGCACGTACATCAGATCCAATCACCAATTCTTGTGGTAAGTTGAAATTGATGGAGGGATAGAATGATGTGTCACTGGTGGTGTTCTTCTTCTTAACTAGTTCCAATTTGTTGTAACTGGAAGCATCTTCTGGTGAAACAACTGACCGATGAACTTGGTCAGTTTCACCAAAATTAATTGGAACGACTGGAGAAATATCAAGGCTTGGTCTCTTGTTGATTGCTTCAGTTGACTCATCAAATGTGACATGAATTGTCTCATGAACCTTTTGGAGTCTATAATTATAAACTCTAAAGGCCTTTCGAATATCTGAATAGCCTAAAAATACCCCTTCATCAGCTTTTGCATCAAACTTTCCAAGCTGACTGGAATCGTTTAGTATATAAACTGGACAACCAAATACATGGAAGTATCCAATATTTGGTTTACGATTCCTGAGTACTTCATAGGCAGTCTTCTTATGTCTCTTGATGTAGACTGACCGGTTTTGGGTGTGACAAGCAGTTGCAACTGCCTCAGCCCAAAAACTGGTGGGAAGACCAGATTCAGATAGCATACTTCTGGCTGCTTCTATCAGTGTACGATTCTTTCTTTCAACAACTCCATTTTGCTCTGGAGAGTGAACTGATGAGAAGTTTTGAGAGATGCCAGTGTCATTGCAAAATGTTTCAAGTACCTTATTTTGGAATTCAGTACCATTATCACTTCGCAACTGACAAACTTTTCGAGTATACTTGAGCTCAATTCTTTTAATGAGAGAGATGATTTCAGCAGATGCATCACTTTTGGATCTAATGAATACCACCCAGCTGTATCTGGTGAATTCATCAACCACAACTAGAGTGTACTTCTTTCCAGCTCTAGTTTGAACATTCGCTGGACCAAAGAGATCCATATGTAGCATGTGAAGAGGTTCAGTGATGCTAAAATTTTGCCTAGTTTTAAAACTGGCTCTCTTCTGCTTGCCCATCTCACACCCTGGACATGGTTTTTCTTTATTGAAAGAAATCTGAGGTATCCCATCAACCAGTTATTTGCGAGACAACTTGTTAATATTTTTGAAATTAAGATGGGATAATCTTTTATGCCATAGCCAGTTGGTGTCCTCATCAGCTTTGGTATAGAAACATTGCTCTTTTGGAGCTGGTTCTATATCCATGATGTACACATTTCCTTTTCTTGGTGCAATCATCACCACTTTCCAATCCTTGTTAAATATGGTGCCTTGTGCAATATCGAACAATACTCTGAAGCCATCATCGCAAAGTTGGCTGACACTGATCAGGTTGTATTTTAAACCATTCACAAATGTAACTCTTTTGAATTCGACTTGTCCATTATTGAGCACACCATATCCTTCAGTCTTTCCAGATTGATCGTTACCAAACGTCACTGTCGGTCCATCTTGGACAGTGAACTCTTCCAGTAGGGGCTTACATCCGGTCATAGTCTGGCCAGCAGCGCTGTCCAGATACCAGATATTCTTCTTTCGATCACCCTACACACACACAAAAATCATTAGTTCTTTTTGTGAACCCATCTTTTCTTGATGGGTTCGCTGGACTTCTCTACAGAAGTCACAGTTGACAGTTGTGGTGTTGAACTGGAGGCTGCATCTGGAGCTTTATCACCAGCTCCAGGTGCAGGAGTAAAAACAATTGGTATTTGATACTTACTCCCTTTATTTTTACCAGATTTTGTTCCAGAAGGAACATTCTTTTGTTTAGGTATTAAAGAGAGTGGATTAATATTTTGTTTGAAAACTGGAGGTAATAAACCTCCTTCCAGATTGTTAATCCGGGCAGTACAACTCTGAACCTGCCGAGACAAAAGTTGGAGTTGACTTTCCAGATTAACCAAAATATTATTTTCTTCAGGCAGTTGAACCTTGGACCTAGGTTCAACTGGTGCTTTAGTCTGTCGGGTCTTGGGCACCTTAGACTTTTGAGGTAAAGGCTTGTTACCAGTGGCCTTTTTGACTGGAGCTTTAGCCTGTTTGGCTCCAGTTTTAACCTCAATGGGGGTGGTCTCAAAGGTTTCAGTTTCAACAGCTTCAGATTGATCATAAGGTGTTTCAACCTTGAGAGCTGGAGGCAATGCATGAAGGTCTGGTATGAGAGCTGCCATCTCCAGATCTCCAGATTTCCATGCATTCTTCTGGGCATCGATAGTTCTTGAAAATGCATCATAGTTTTTGCCAGATGCTTTTACCCATGACATGATAATCTTTTGTTCTTTTTCAAGATCAGAAAATAGTTTTTGATTATCAAGTTCTAAAGCCTCAATCTTTAAAACTGATTCCTTGAAAGCCAACTGAACACTTTGCAAATCATTTAGTTGTGGTTTAACATTGTTCAGTTCAATTAGGATAGTGTCAAGATATCTTTCACTATCAGCTCTTACAGTTTCCACAAATGCCAAATCACCACTTGATGATTCCGCCAGGTCCAGTTTTAGTTCAGGGTCAACCTGGCTATCATAGTCACATACCTTCTTCAGTATGATGTCCACCCATCTTCCAGAGATGACATCTTTTTTTACCACGTGTTGCTGCTGTTGATCTTCCAAGGCCATGAAGCACATGTCCCTTTCCTCTTCTTCATCATCAGATGAGTCATCAGAGTACTCCTATTTTCCCTCAGTTTGTGCCATTAAGCACTGATCCTTTTTCTTTTCCATGGACAGGAGGGCAATCTGGGCCTTAAGCTTCTTGTATTTAGCTTTGTAGCTATCATCAGGCCGATTGAAATTAGGGACAGAGGGGCCAGTTTGGTTGTTCAACTGATTAGATCTGCATTCCTTCATAAAATGACCTTTCTTACCACACTTATAGCATGTAAGATTGGTCTTATCCAGAGAGCTGGAGCTGGAAGCATTGTTGGGGCCATTAAATCTTTTGGATTTATGCTTAAACCTATTAAAGGTTTTAGCAATCATGGCGACCAGATCATCATCGTCAGTTTCATTACAACCATCACTGTTTTCAGTGGTCAGTCCAGAGTTTAAGAAACTGTTCAACATCTCCTTCATCGAATGTACCTGGACACTCTCAGCAGACATTAAAGCAGCACAAGGTCGCTCAGTTACATTAGCAACCTTGGGACTCTGGGCATGGTTCATGGCATCTTGCTCAGCCACAAGTCTTGCAGCATTATTATCTTCAGTGAATTTGAAGGCTCCATAGAGCGATGCAAGAGTATGAGTGTGCAAGGTTTTACCTTGTCTCAAGACAAGAACCATGTTTTCCCATTTGGAAGGAAGAATATCACAAAATTTCTCAAGAAGAATATCCTTATCCTTCTCTACACCCAAACCTCTCAACTGATTGATGAGGCTAGAAAATCTGGTGTATGTACCAGTTAGACTTTCATTGGGCAAGGCAAAGAAGGATTCATACTTCTTATTCAAAGCAACTTTTCTGGTGACAATAGTGTCATCACCTCCTTCAAACTGAATAACTAACTCATCCCACATAGATTTTGCACTGGGGAACAGCACAAGTGTTGGAATTAGATCTTCAGGAACAGCCCCAAGGAATCATGTTCTTGAGTCTGGTGTCCAGATCAACAAGTCTACGATCCTCATCAGACCAATGGTCTTCTGGCTTTTCCCTTGAACCTCTTCTTCCAGTTAGATCAAGAAGAGGACTGACCCCAAGGGACATGGGTATATATGGTCCATCCTTAAGGATTTTCAACATATACCTTTCAATCCCACCAAAATGCAAAAGCATTCTAGCCTTCCATGTACCGAATGTCTCACTGTTTCCATCAACTTTTGGAACAGGAGTGTTAGAGTAGTGTACATGGACATGGTTTGGGGCAGTAGGAAGAAGAGGGTTGGTGTTAACATTTTGAAAAGGTTGTGCATTAGTATTCGAGGGGTTTTCACCTGAACCAGAACCATCTCCACCTTCAGTAGTGTTCATCTTAGCAGATCTAGGCAAGTTTATTAGCCTTCTGCTCTGATACCACTTGTAAGTCCCAACTCGATAGATGGTACTACTGAAGACACCTCTATGTCGATGGTGGAGTTACTTTGCAATATATGCACTGAACTGGAGACGACCAGTTGCAGTGTGTATATACCAAGTTCTAGATAGATTACTTATATAAAAGACAATAAGTAAAGAACAATGCAATAATACAAATAACTTGTAAGATAACTTGATGAGACAATATGTATTTTTCAATGTGTAATTTATTTATTGATTTTAAACAAATTACAAGGTTGATGCGGAACCAAGATAATACACGAATGTAAATATCCTAACAACCTATGAAATACAATTGATCTATACTCGGAATTTCTCAAGACAATCGAAACACTTAAAGTTGTGAAATGTTCCTTTTAGCGATTGAGAGAAGATTGCACAAGTTCACCAAGAATATTGCAGGTTTGCAAAGTGTGAAGTGTTTGTATGTTTTTCACTTTGTGAGTTGAACACTTGAATTCTTGGTTGTGCAATGACTTGTATTTATAGGCAAAGTTAACATTGGGATGTTAACTTTAGCCGTACAAATGTGGTTGAGAGCATTTAAGGAATAGCATTTAATTCCTTAAAAAGCAGTGTAAAGTCGCATGATAAAGCAACTTTACACAACCACCTTTATGTACCTTTTATTACTTAAATAATAAGACAAGGATTATTATCCGGGTAAAGGTACATAAAGTATACAAGTCAAATCCTCGTAATAAGTGTAAAGCTTTGTAAGGGCTTTCCACTGATGGTCTCCAGTTTGTAACTGACTAGAATGCCAACTGGACTTCGCTGCCATTGCCATTCTCTATCTTCCATTTGTTGTCTTCGACTTCAACTGGAATGATTCTTCAACTGGTCAGTTCTCAACTGGAGGAAGTCTTCAGTTGCGTTGACTGTACGGTGCAACTGGACTTCAATATATTTCTGGACAAATCTTCTTGGTTACCAGTTTTACTGGGTCACCAGATGCAACTGGTGACTGGTCAGTGTGAACTGGTGACTGGCCAGGTGAACTGGTCCTAACAGAATGTCTAAATGCTTTTTCTCTTTTGAAAGACAAGTTGACAAATGCTCCAATCATGACTTCACCAAATTGGTCTTTACCCTTTGAACTCATGTGTGATGCTAGTGATTTTGCTTTGGGGGCCGTTCTTGGCCAAAGGGATGAGAAGCATTTTCGTCTTATTTACTTTTCTAGCAAAACCCTAAACCCCGCCCAACAAAACTACACCGTGACCGAAAAAGAGTTGTTGGTGGTGGTTTACGCCTTTGATAAGTTTAGACCTTACTTGGTATTGAATAAGACTATTGTGTTCACTGATCATTCGGCATTGAAGTACTTGTTCTCGAAACAAGATGCTAAACCCCATTTGCTTCGTTGGGTCTTGCTTTTGCAAGAGTTTGATATTGAAATCAAAGACAAAAGTGGGGCTAAAAATGTCACCGCCGACCACTTGAGTAGGCTCGAAAACCCTCACCTTGAGGAGTTGAAGGAGCATGAGATTAATGATTCATTTCCCGATGAGTTTTTGATGCAGGTGGAGGATGAAGAAGCACCTTGGTACGCCGATATTGCTAACTATTTGTGTGCAGGAATTTTGCCTAAGGGGTGGTCTTCGCAACAAAGGAAGAAATTTTTCTCCGAAATCAAGCACTATTTTTGGGAAGAGCCGTATTTGTTCAAGGTGTGTGCGGATGGGATGATTAGAAGGTGTATTTGGGGTAGTGAGACTAGAAAGGTTTTGGATGAATGCCACTATGGACCCACCGGTGGGCATTATGGGCCATCGGTAACGGGTAAGAAAGTGTTTGATGCGGGCTTCTATTGGCCCACAATTTTTAAGGAAGCACAAACACTAGTTGAGACATGTGATGCGTGTCAAAGACAAGGAACCATAACCAAAATGGATGAGATGCCTCAACAATCCATCCAAGTTTGTGAAGTCTTTGATGTGTGGGGAATTGACTTCATGAGGCCCTTCCCACCATCAAACAAATGTCTCTATATCTTGGTTGCGGTCGATTATGTCTCAAAGTGGGCTGAAGCAAAAGCCTTGCCAACCAATGATGGCAAGGTGGTGATTGATTTCTTGAAGGCTTTGTTTAGCCGCTTTGGTATGCCAAGGGCTTTGATAAGTGACCGGGGCACTCATTTCGCCAATCATCAATTGGCAAAAGTCTTGAAGAGATATGGGGTCACTCACCGTTTCTCAACTTCCTATCACCCACAAACTAGTGGGCAGGTTGAGAACACCAACCGTGCTTTGAAGAGAATATTGGAGAAAACCGTTGATGGGAACCCTAAATCATGGTCAAAGAAGTTAGATGATGCCTTATGGGCGTTCCGAACCGCTTTCAAGACGCCCATTGGCACCACTCCATATCGACTTCTCTATGGCAGGACTTGCCATTTGCCGATGGAGATTGAGCACAAGGCATATTGGGCCTTGAAGGATTGCAACATGGACTCAGTAGAAGCCGGAGAAACAAGGATGTTGCAACTCCACGAGCTTGACGAGCTTAGACATGGTGCCTACGACAATTCGTTGTTGTACAAAGAAAGAACAAAGGTTTGGCACGACAAGAAGCTCAAGAGAAAAGACTTCAAAGTAGGAGATAAGGTGTTGTAGTTTCTCTCCAAGTTTAAAATCCACCAACCAAAGCTCACATCGAGGTGGAATGGACCGTTTGTCATCAAGCATGTATATCCTTCGGGATATGTTGAGTTGTTTAGAGAGGATGGAAGCTCGTTCATTGTAAATGGACATCGGTTAAAGCTCTACCATGAAGAAGAAGTTGGGGAGGGAGCCTTGGTCGAAAAGGTC
This sequence comes from Erigeron breviscapus, assembly GCA_034093135.1. Classification (NCBI taxonomy): domain Eukaryota; kingdom Viridiplantae; phylum Streptophyta; class Magnoliopsida; order Asterales; family Asteraceae; genus Erigeron; species Erigeron breviscapus. The sequence goes on along the minus strand of CM067167.1, from coordinate 160,700,335 downwards.
CAGCTTTTTGCTTGAAAAAACGAGGTTTGATCGAGTCAAGCTAATGACTCGTAAATAAATTAAGCGCTTCTCGGGAGGCAACCCGTATGTTTTCATTGTTTTTATTTGTCTCAGTACTTTTCTTTCTATTTTATGTATTTTGTTGAGATTTACAGGTGATAAGTCGGTCAGGTCGAACCGATAAGAGAAAATGTGTGTTGAAAAGTCCGAATATGGAGAAACAGGTACAAATCGCGGTGCGATTCGCAGCGCGAGTTTGAGGGTATCCAGGTCAGAAGAATTTCTCGCGGACCCGAGGTTGGTTGATCGCGGCGCGAGGTCTTCTGGTCGCGGCACGAGGTGATGCTGGTCAGGTAAGTTTTCTTTTCCCTTTTAATTAAAATCAAAAATAAAATTGAATGGGGGTAAAAATAAACCACAGGGGCCGATCCTCTTACTTCTTACCTTCATTCTTTTCCTCTCAAAATTCTTTCTTTTCCAAAATCACACACACACACACAAGGGTTTGTGATTTCTCTTTTCCCTCTCTTCATTCTTCCATAGCATCATCGTCATCATGTCAAGGGTAAGTTCTCTTCTCTTTTCTTTTTAATCTTTATTTCAATAATAATTAGGGTTTGTTTGTATCTTTAATTTTTTTTCAATTGATGCTTGTTGATTGCTTAGATAGTGTTGTATTGATGTTATGTCACTTAGTATTCAATTAGGGTTCTTAATTTTTAATTTGGGGCTTTTCTAGATTTAGTCACCTTTAATTTATTTTAATTCAAATTAGTTAAAGCATTGTTAATTAGTGATAAAACCCATTCAGAAAATCAAAAAAAAAAAAAAAATTGAAAATGTAGGCGCGACTTTGTGAGCAGTGTGCTTTTTTTGTGTCGTTTCGTTGCTCCAGCCCTTTCATTATCGCCCCGTAGTGTTCTCTTTTACTTATTTAGTATTTTTTTTGTTTGTTTTGACAGAGGCAACAGGTACCACAAAGGTATGAGGGCAACGTTTGGCCACAAGATTATGAGTTTGACTACGTGGATGAAACCTACAAGGCTCCTTCTGCAAGACAGAGCAGCATGATTAAGTCGCTGAAACCAACAACCCACCCTTGGCTTAAGTTCCCGAATGCTCCAAAAGGGGAGCGCTAGGCTTACTTGAACAGGTTGTGTGAAATTCAGGATTATGTATTGGTCGCCCATCGGACCATGGATTGGCAGATGATTCGAGAGGCGGATCTCATGGGTTATTTTGAACAGAGATTTTCGACCGAGTTCATGGATGAAAGGGCGAGTCGGTTGATACGTATACCAATGTGGAACAGAATTTTTGAGTTAAGAAAAGAGGTTGTGAAGGAGTGGTGTCAAGAGTTCTACTCCACTCTGCAGGTGCAAGACTTACCCATACAGGATCCTATGGAGGATCGGGTAATACATTTTAGGTTGGGAGGTAAGCAGCACCACTGTACTGTTGCCGAGTTTGGATACTTATGTGGAATGTTCCAGATTCAGGATTTTGAGGATGGGGAGGTATATCCGTTTGTAAACCGGAGTCAATTTGCTATTTCATTCTTTGAGGACGATGTGTCGTTTGACACATATTGGCTGAGCATTTCTGGGAAGGACAGGTTTTATTCTGGGGTTAGCAAGGTGTCGGACATTAGGTCCAAGAGACTGAGGATTCTTCACAAGAAGATCACCTATTCATTTCTCCATCGGGGAAATGCAACCGATAAGCTCACCTCTGATGATTTGTGGTTGCTTAGGCAGTTTCAGGAGCTCCCTTCTTCTGGTTGGTTCGGGTGTGCTCCGTATATTTTGGCTAGACATATGTATAAGTCTCAGGAGCATAGGTATTTGTGTGGTCATTTTGTGACCCAGATGGTAGAGAGGCTTGGTTGTGACACACCAGCGGGTAGGTCGGGTATTACTCTTTGTTTGAACACCTCCCTTATTGACACTACGGAGATGAAGAAGTCAAAGTTGATGAAGAGTACTAACCCGAGGGATTTACAGTCGGATGAGGAGCAGGAGCCGCCTGCACAGAGACAGAGGGTGGACTCGCCACCCCAGATACTGCAGCAGCAGCCTAACCCTTATCCAGCTTATGATTTTGCAGATTGGGGAACCAAGATTGATGAGATCCTGGGTAATCAGCGGGAGTTCAGGGACACTCAGGACATGATGATGGATGGACAGAGGAATGATGTGGAGCCAAGTGAACCGCCTGGGCTTCCAAAACGAGTACTGGTCTCCCTACATCAACCATTGGATCCGACCGGAGTCTCCACCTCCACCACCGCCTACTCAGGCATTTAGTCCTCCTCCCATTTTCATGCCGGCCAGCACCACTTATGGATTTTTCCGTCCACATCCTGATCAGCAGCAGCAGCCCTGTTGGGCAGGCCCGAGTTCGAGCGCAGCAGGCACTAGCGGGACAACAGGGGGCGCTCAGGATATGCCCCAATTTGGGACATATAGACATACCACTGGAGAGCGCTATTCGGGACCTGGTTTTGATTTCTACCGAGGCATATTTGGTGAGCCGGGCGATCCTGATGCTGGTGACGGTGTTCCCTCCTCTCATGACATGGAGGAGAATTGATCTATTCTATCTTCCTTCTATTTTCTGAAACTTGTGAAACTTTGAACTTTATTTCCTTTCGATTTGGTTGTAATTCCGCCGTTTAGGCGATGAGACATTTGTAGTATTTTCTTTATTATGAACTATGTAGTTGTTTTGATATTTTGCTTTTGGTGATTGTCAGGTGATTATTTCAAGTTTGCAAGTTGAATTGTGAGAGAATGCATTGGGAATTTTTGGGAACAAACAAGCGGGTTTATGCTGGCAGTCAGTTCAGCACCCACTTAAATTTTTGGGTTCAACTTTGCATTGGTGAATTCTTGCTTTCACCCGGAGGTTTTTCATTGTTCCTTTCTACATTTTGCTTTTTTCCCTTTTCCCATTGTTTGCCTTAGTTATTCGTCCATTGAGGACAATGTACAACTTAAGTGTGGGGAGGGGGATGGTAAATTGGAAAATTGAAAATTTTTGAAGTTTCTTTCCTTTACTAGCATTTTGGTTATGTTTTTAAATTTTTGAGGCTATAGGTTTTGTGCAAAGACGAGAAATAAGGACTTTGAATTTTGCTAATCTAGGATAAAACTTGAGATTGTTTACCTTTAGCTTTCCTTTCCTAGTGCTTGTGGCATTTCATCGTTCCAAGGGTTCATAGGCTTGTTCCAAACTTCAAATAATCTAGGTTGCTTGCGAATTGTACCTTAATGATGAACCTAATATGAATAATAGCTTCACTAGATGATGTATTGGTAGGCACCGCTAGAGGTTTTCCATTTGAATTTTGCAACTTGTGTGCATGAAAAGCTCGAAATGTATTAAATATGCTTGTGGTAATTTGACTTAACATATGGTTTGCACACCGGATGTCCGGTCCTTAATTCTTATGTTATAGGTTGTAGCTCTAGTCATTATGTTTGGTTTTTATATCGGGGTGTATGGGGTGCTTCGGCATCAAACGGGTGGCACATGTGGGAATGCGCATAATCTTTTTCTAATAGTCTAATGCTAATGTGGTCTTTGAGACTCGAACAAGTAAGTCCTTGGGGTAACTTCGTTTTACCTAGCTCACCTAAAGCTTCCAACTTGGGATGGGTTGTCAGAAAGTTCGTTACACTGGTCTCATCGAAAATCACGGGTGTTAAATTATAAAACTTTTTATTCTCACATGTGTTTGTGTTTAGAGCATGGTCTTTGGATATGCAACCCAACCTTGAGTTCTGGCGTATGTCTCTTAACGATACTCACGTATCCGTAGCGAACCGCTGGCCGGACGCTTAAAGTACACTTTCGTATGATCACCTGATGTGTGGATAGAGTTGCAATTCTAGACCGTAGGAGTATGTTTTGTCAAGGGACTCATAAGTATAACGTAATGAAAACCTTATGGAAAACCAATGGCGTGAGTGTTTAAGAGGACAATTATACCGATAATCATTGTGGAATATTGCTTATGTTGCCAATAATAATGTTGATGCTTGCTAGTAGATGATAGCTTAGTAGGAACGAGCTTAAGGTCAATTGGAACGATAGAAATGTTCAAGAGGTGTTAACACAAGCATAGGGAGGATTCTAATTGTAACTGAAAGATGGTTTTGCTCTAGATTAGTCGAATTTTCTGATTTCGTCTTAAACTTTGCTCATTAGTTTTTAAATGCATTTGCTTTTGGTATTCAACACCGCTTGGTTGGAAACTTCCGGATTAATTATAATTGTTTGTGACATTTTGTTTGGTTATTGAGAATTGATTTAAGTGCATACTTGCTTGAGGGCAAGCAAGGTTTAAGTGTGGGGAGGTTTGATGTGTCTCAATATATACATATTTCCCACATCTTATTTGGACATTTTAGGCATGTTTGATAGCCGTTTATACATGTTTTGTGGTGCTTTATAGTATTTGCTAGTGATTTCAGGTCTAAGGCAGGTATTTCACTCACAAATGGTAGAAAACGACTTAGGAATGGTCCATATGCTCTAATGGATGAAGCAAGGTCAAGAACAAAGCTGAAACGGCGAAACAACTCGCGGCGCGAGTTTTTGATTTGCAATCTTCTGATCGTATTTTGATGAACCTCGCGGCGCAACCCGTGGCCCTCGTGGCGCGACTTTTAGCTGACCTGACGGATTTTCTCTCTCCTGGGTATAAATACCAACACCCACTCAACCCTAAACCTAATCTTGGACACTCCAGCCTCCACACTTATTCTCCAGCCGATTTTGAAGGGTTTTCAAAGGTTTTTCATCATCCAAACTATTTTGAAGACTTGAAGATTAATCTTGGCTCTTGATTAGTGATTGTAGCTCGGTTGTAACCTCGATTTGGATTATTACTTCACCTTTGGTACACTATGTTCTCCTTTTTATTTGAATCTTTAGCTCTTTTCATTATGAGTAGCTAAATCTCTATACATCTATGAAGATGAAGTGAAACAATTAGTTATGGTTGCATAATATTTTGAATTCAAGTTGGTTTTACTTAACATTTTGTCAAGATCTTAATGAAGTGATTTCTTCTACTTAAACTTGTGTTCTTGGTGATATTTGTGTTCTTCGATAGTGGTACTAGTTGAATGCAAGTATTATTTTAGTTGTTTGTCTATAAATAACTCTTGCTAGGTCATGGTATGATAGTAAAGAATACAAGTCTAATAGAACTTACTTTGTTAAGTGGATTTAACGGTTGGTGGTACCACTTGTTGCAAGAAATTGGAATGAATAGGTGATCGAGTCGATTTTACAAACGGAGTGCACCCGGTTGTGTTTTTGTCTTATCACGATTATTATCACCAACACATATGAATTTTGAGCTTAACCTATATGCAACCTAGACTTTTTGCGTAGCGGATTCGACATATATGGCTTTTTAATTATTTGTTTACAACTCACACTCCTTTCGCGTGCTCTCGATTAATACCGGTTGAGTACTTTATTTTACTTGTTGATTACATAGTTTTCAGAATCGCAAAGTGATAATTCGGTCACACCAAACTTTTTACTTGTTTCACATTTTTACAATCTTTAGTACAACAATCAGTCCTTGTGTTCGATCCTGGTCTTGCCAGTTAGCTATATTACATACGAACGGGTACACTACCCGTAAGTGTGTGGTAGTCAGTTAGCGGTAGATCTTGTTATAAATTTTAAACTAGATTTCACACATCACCAAGCTAAGTCTTTCACTAGCTCAAACCTGCTTAACCTGAGGGAACAACGTTTTTCAAAAGAGCAAGTGTTAGCTTTAAAAGCTAAGTAAGATAACATGTGCTTAAGAAAACATTTGCCAATTCATTATATATTAACAAAAGCATTTCATAATTGTTAATATCACATAATCGTTGTAACACGTTAAGATCACCACATTCATATGGTGTCTATCATATCATACATTATCAAAAGCATCACATCAACATTAAAGTAACGTACATAAATTAACACATTAGGATCCATCGTAGCCCTAATTGTGCCTATCATCATAAAGCTTTACTTTTCATCTTTCTTTTTCTTATCTTTCTTTACTTTCTTTTACTTTGCCTAGACGTAGGCTATGTGACATAAGCCACACATACTTAGGGATGTGGGGTTGTGTGTAGGCGGCCATAAGACCTTACATGGAGTCCTCACACCCGACTTGATGGGTAGACCTTACGGTGGTCCATCGTCGTCGTTAAGGAAAGACAAAGTCAATCCAACTGAGTATACCGTTTAACTTTGCGCATGTAGTGGTTAGTTACTCCACCCGGATACACTCAAACATAACTATGCCACGGGGAAGTATCTAGATTCCCACACCACGTGACCACATACACACTAGCTCCAAAGAACTAGCATGGGTTAAGCTTAACACAACCTTACTTATGCTCGAGACTTTTTTATTATATTAGCTTAGGCTACACTTTCACCTAAACTAATCACATACATCTTTCTTTACTTTAGGGCCCTTAATCGTGCACGTATCATGGCAAACCTATAAAAGTCTAGTGACTAGGTGTTCAAGCCATGCAAGTAATCATAAGACATACATAAATCATCATATCGTCATTCCATAATAACATCATATCATTATGTTATAGTAACATAGTATCGTCATGTCATATTAGTATCACATCATCTTAACATGATAACAACATATCTTCGTATCATCACATTAACATAACATCATAGCATTGCATCATCATATCGTCAATTGCATCATATCTTTATATTAACACAACATTTTATCATATTAATATCATGTCATATTATCTATACATCATAAACATTTCATCTTATCTCATACTTTATTCCATCATATCATCATTTCATAACATATACATATCATCATTTCATCATAGCATGCATAAGGTTACCATTCATCATCAATGGTAATCATAATCAATCCCATAGTAACCTCCCATTCATTCCCGAATACATATAAACATACAAACATTCATTTGGGGAAGTTAACTTATGAAAACTATGTTTTGTTGTCCCTCATGTGATAAAAGATGTTATCTTACCTCAAACGTGCGCAAAATGACCAATATATGATCAACCGTCCTTTGCAAGTATTCCCGACAACCTATAACGAGTATATAATCAATAATCTATCCTAAATAACTTGTAGGATAGTTATGGAACCTACGGATACTTATAGGACACGTAAATACCCATTACATTAGTTAAACGGATCAAAACTAGTGAAGTGCAAGTAGTGGGCCTCACCAGAAAGTCAGTGGGTCGCACTAGAAACACTCTGACCCCAAACTGACCCTTAGTGGGTCGCACCACATTCCAGTGGGCCTCACTGGCTGCAGATTAACCAAAAACGGGATTTCCTTGTTTCATTCGTTTCGAACTCATCTCAAACCCTCAAGACCTGAAACTTTGTAGATCACTTCAAGGCATCTTTTAAGACTTAATTAACATTAAGAAACCATCAATTGATCCTTGTATTACTTACAAACATTTACCACTCGATTAATCACACGAATGACTCGAAACCGATAAACGGATTGCAATTAAAGCATACCCAACCCTTAAACCAGAGATGGGTGGACAAAATCTATCAAAGACCATTACCCTATGATCTTAGAATGAGGAATTACCTGTAGGGATGATTGAGGGATCGAAAACTAGAAGAAATCGCCACCGGATCATCTCGAAACCGCAAGAATTGAGAGAAGAGTGCTTAGGGTTTTGAGAGGGAGTTCTTTGAGTGTGAAATCTGATTATGGGAGGATTATAGGTCACGTATTTGACCTAAACCTGCTGTAACATATTTCTAAACTTGACATCTAGACCCTTCGCCTTTCTATCTTTCACTTAGTGCCCCTTAAACTCTTACGGGAAAACTTTTCATCACTTTAACTCTATCGGGAATACGTATCATTATTATTAATCACTTAACATATTACTTTGTCATAAGACATATTAAACTCTTCACTTGAACATATTTAATGAAATTAAGCATTAACACATATGCACATTAATCATATATAATGACCGTAATCATTATATGATCTTAGAATGAGGAATTACCTGTAGGGATGATTGAGGGATCGAAAACTAGAAGAAATCGCCACCGGATCATCTCGAAACCGCAAGAATTGAGAGAAGAGTGCTTAGGGTTTTGAGAGGGAGTTCTTTGAGTGTGAAATCTGATTATGGGAGGATTATAGGTCACGTATTTGACCTAAACCTGCTGTAACATATTTCTAAACTTGACATCTAGACCCTTCGCCTTTCTATCTTTCACTTAGTGCCCCTTAAACTCTTACGGGAAAACTTTTCATCACTTTAACTCGATCAGGAATACGTATCATTATTATTAATCACTTAACATATTACTTTGTCATAAGACATATTAAAATCTTCACTTGAACATATTTAATGAAATTAAGTATTAACACATATGCACATTAATCATATATAATGACCGTAGTCATTATCACATTACCATTTAAACACATAAACCTAACGGAAGGCACACGTTGACTAACGACTTGGTCAATGGTCAACATAAAAAGTTTGAGATGTTACGGTTAATATACTTATCCCATTGACCATAAGTAGTTAACCAAACAAAAAAATCTTCAAAAAAAAATTTACCAAACAAAATATAGTATTTTACTTTTGCGATCCATATCCATGAATGTAAAAGTTAAACTAAGAATGTGGAAAGGAAATGGGGGTAGTCATAACTGCAAATCTGAGAATTGGTGTGTTATACGAGGGACCCACGACAAAATGACAGAAGGATTGAATACGTATGGGAACTCAAACAAGTCAAAGTGACCAAGTAGTGGTCGTGATGTTGGATTCATAAAAGAAACTGGATATAGGTGGCGTTTCGGTTTGTATCTTTTAAAAGCATTTTTTATTTGAAACAAACTGGTTTAAAAACTAAAAGACTTGCATTGTTTAACAATATGGTAGAAATGTACACCCAAGTTCGATAGATACACATGTACTAACAAAAGACAGGTACGGGGGAGCTAAATGATGAATCCTCAACATGAGGAAAGAATGTATGAACTTGATTCCGATAAGTGCTTCTCAAGAGGGTTACAGAGAGGTATAATGTAGACAATTCAATCTTTGTTTACGGGTAAAGAAATTGAACTCATACACCAATGATCTTCACAAAGGTAAGACTTTTTCTTCGATGGATAATAAATAAAAGTGAAATGGTGACAATGGCAAGATCTGAGATGAAGACTAGCCTTAACCTTATTCCGACTCCTTTGACTAATACATATGTTGGAAACTTTTATGTTTTACATTTATTACATGTGATGAAATGAATTAACAATATGAATGAATTAACAATATGAATAGATATCTTTCATTAGAAGTTATAAAGTGAATAATGTGTTTAATAACGTGAGTTTGACCCCCTTTGCTATTAGAACAAAAATTAAGTGTGTTTACAAAGAGGAGTGTTAGTAGAATAATAACCCTAGTAAGGAGTCACACCTTAAGTTGGCAAAAAGGGTGCGACGCGCCCACGCCCGGGATCGGATGTTGGACGATAAGGCGTCGTGGCGTTTAGTGGTGCACTTTGCACTTAGTTCGCCGCTATAGAGCCGCATTTTGTTTTGGCTATACTCGGCTCGGCTTAGGCTCAGTGGTTCCACGCATAACACCTGGTGCCACAGTTGCCAGACTCCTAATATGACACCTATTCTAGGATGGAACTTTCAAGGGACCAAAGGGGGTTCTAGCCCCTCCACAAACTTTTATTTTTATTACTAATATTTTAATATACCTTTAAAATTAATTTTTATATTACATATTAGCCTCTCTAAGAAAGGTAGATCTTATGCTTCATTAAGTTCTGCCCTCTTATAATAGGATGCACCTATTGTTGTTTATGCAAGCCAACAAGTGTTTTCCACCAATCTACAATACTTCCTTAAAGAAAGTTAGATCATGCAAAATGATTAACAGTTGAAAACATAACAACAATTAACACACACACACAATTCTGTTAGCACTTGATCAACATAATTCCTTTTCATCTTTCTTCCCCCTTCATTCTCTTATTCGAGGTATATTTATGGGTGCTATGATAACTCCGACAGTACTAACTGCTGTTGTTGTTGTATCCTGAAAAACAGACGGGTTTACTTGGGTGGTCTTAAATTTGTTTTAAAGGACTTTGTTTTAACCATATCCTCAGCTAGAATGCCTTTTCTTTTGCGTTTTTTTATATATTTGTAGCTTATCTTTGTTATCTTGTATTTTGTAATTGTAGTTAACTTTCATTGTAATTTCTTGTATGTAGTTCAAATATATTTCCAATAAAATTGTATTTTCATTAATGGTGTTCTTACAACATTATTTGTAGGTGTATGGCAAATTACATTATTTATTACCTTCCGTAGTGATAAGTAATACTCCTTCCGTCCCACTAAACTTGTCCACTTTTAAACTTTCAAAGTCAATTTTTATCAACTTTGACCATAAATATTATTATTTGTGTTATATAATATTTGGTTAAAGTTATACCAATGAAACACACATTTAAAACACAATCAATTCATATAACTTTTATCAAATATTCTATAACACAAACAAAAATATTTATGGTCAAAGTTCGTAAAGTTTGACTTTAAAATTTAAAAGTAGACAAGTTTAGTGGGACGGAGAGCAACAAATAACTGATCCGACATCATAGTGTATTATGACTTTACTTGTAACGACACATCTAATTTAAGTTGTGATACAATAACATGTGAGCTTGTTTAACTTATGCCACTGTGCCCGCCAAAACAAGTTAATTTACATTCCATCCAAATTAATATTTGTGCATTTTAAATTTTTTAAAAAGAACCTAAAATCCTAACTCATTGTGTTTAAGAAACAAGTTACAAAAATCTAATTATAATATGTAAATGTAAATTAATGGAATATAATATCCAATTAACCAAAACTAGATATAATAGGAAAACGAAATAGTCATAGTGAATATGTCAGATTTGTAGTTTCCCATGACTTAAATGTAAATTAATGGACTATAATATCCAATGATGAGTTGGTGAGTGGTTTGGAGTTCCCCTGATGACCTATAGGTCTCAGGTTCGAATCTCCATTCCACCAACTTTGAGATATAGATAGTCCTTCTATGAGGGCTTGACTTGGGTATACCCTGGTTTAAGTCTGAGGGGCAGGGTTTACCCCTATTAATCGTCGTGCCCTTCGGGCGGATTAGTATTTGAAATAGGCATTTCTACTTCGAGGGAGCTCTTTAGCGCGGACCCGGTTAAGACAACGTATGCTAGACCTCTCGCTGTCAAATCGCGAAATTTCAAGCGAAATTCACCCTTAAAAAAAAAAGAAAAGAATATGCCAGATTTGTGAATGTAAATGTAGGGTACGTGATAGCAATGGGCGCGTGAGGGATAACGGTGAGGTAGTCGGGAGTGGGAAGATCGAGTGGTTGATGGTTCCATGTGAGATGTGGTGGGGAAAGGTGAAGATTTTAGGTGTGTTCCGGTCCCATGTTTTTTCTTTTGACGTGGTTATCGAGAAAGTGGGGTTTGACCGATCAGTCGTTTATCTCTTTTACATACATTAACTGCCCAACCAGCTAGCTACCTATACATACATTACCACATTAAGGATGTTTGATTTGATCTCTCTGAATTATTGAATCACTTTGATATCGATATTTATGATACTAGCCATTGTATTTGTCATTTACCACCGAACGTTTTTTACACTACTGTAGTATACTACAAACACGATTATATTAAATCTTTGAACTTAAATGTCATTTTTAAAAAAAATAACATCACTCTAACAATAATAATATAATATAATGTCTTTCTCAAATACTGCATGAATGTACAACGTAACAATGATGAAAGTTATTTTATAAAAACGCTACATACATATAATGACACAGAGGATAATAATCAACAACAAATGAAAACCAAAAATCTTTAAAGTTTGTTTGATATAAACATGATAACCTAAAAGTTTAGTGTCAAAAAACTAAGATGATACTTTGATTAGGGCAAAAGTCTATAACTAAAAACTCTATGGGAAAATGAAAAGAGACAAAAGTTAAAAGGTATTACTCGTATATTTCATCATTGATTAACTAAAAGGGTAATTGGATAAGAATTCCTTGGTTCCACGTATCATTTAGTACCCACTGGGCCACCCAGTGGTTATCATTGATTAACTATGATAGGGGGCAAAACATAAAAAGATAGAAACCTTTGAATAAATATAAAAAGAGTTTACTTCGTCTTTACTACTATAAAAAACAAATTTCTTCTCCTTTTCAATTTTTCTACCTTTAAAATAATCTAAATACCCTTAATAATATAACTAACATTATTCATTCTATTGAATACTCAAAATGCCTTTAATGAAAACCCTTAATGAAATTAATTTATTATATTGACCCTTAAATTCCTAAAATAACTACCATACACATTTACATTAATAACCTACACTACTCACCGTCGACACCAATCACCGCCATTATCACGTTACCACCATCTTCAATACAACGCGCGAGTATACCTCCAGTTCACATAAACCTATACTATCATATATTGTTTTTAAAATTAGCAAATCATATAATCAAGGGAACTGGTCATATAAATGTCATACGAGTATATTCGAAGAGGAACAAAGTAACACGTTGACATAATGATACATTAATCATTGGGGATGTGGAAACGTGTAAGAAAATAGTCGTCTTTTGATCATGAGAGACCACAACAATATGTAGGATAGTTGGCTAGTTAATAAAAAAAACAGAAGACTTATACCAAAAGGGATGTGAGCCGTGACTCGTGACTCGTGAGGATAGTTTGGGCTTACTATAAACTTTCTCCCAATTTGGGTTTATCCTTTATCAATTTGGGCTGGGCCTCGCTTATCCGGGACCTTTACTCCCTCCCAACTCTATTCGATAAGTGTTGGGGCCATTGGGCTAGGTTCAGACTGATCATTGATGTAAAATAATATATTGATATTGATATTGATATTGATATTGATAAAATAATAATGTGAAATAGAAATGAACAATATTGTTATGACCAGTGACGTTTACTACTTATGACTCACCGTCTCTGTATATAGATATAGAATCTATATCTATCTGTTGATTTGTATTGGTTCACCAAATACTAGTTTATTTTAGAGGAAGTGAAAACTGTATCATCCAGCTTCTACAACCTACATAATAATTTCATTCATCATTTTAAAACTTATTAGGGATTTCGGTCTCCAATGGCAGTGGTTAAAGATGATCAACAAACTAGCAAAAAGAAACAAACTCCTGAATCAGAGGATGATAAAAGGTACTTCTATTACAACTACTAGCTAATTATTATTATTATTATTTGCAAATTTTAATAATAATTTGTAATTGATTATTTAATGTAATAATTACAATCAGGAGAAAAAAGATGGTTCCAGGCGGTTTAATGAAGGCCATGATCAGACCTGGTGGTGGTGATGCCATGCCTTCTGATGGTGATCAGGTTTTTTTATTTTATTACTTTTTATTTTCTTTCATTTCTATGCATATATATATTTGTATAATTTCTATGCATATATATAGTTCGATTGTTAACTGAAAGTTACAGTTGAAGTAAATTAGGTTTTGTATGAAATTAAGTATACAAGGTAACCATTTAAAGAGAGAAGGTACTTGTTGTTAATTGATGTTTGTTGTGTACAGGTCATATATCATTCTACTATCCGGACACTAGATGGTGTGGTTGTTCAGTCCACTCGCTCGGAATTTGGCGGTGCGTTTGTATTATTATGCAAATTCTGTAGTTTGTGTAAATTGAGTTGTTACTTTTGATTAAAATTAAATATATTTTGATGATAACTTGCTATGAAAATGAGTTAATGTATGGCGTGTGGATTTAAAGGCTAATGTTCTGTTTAGTGGCGGCCCTGAGAATTCAAACACCCCAGCCGAGTAAAAAAAATGCCCCTAACTCCTACCAAATTCAAATATATAAACAACTGTTTTTTATAAATGATAACTAACATTATAACAAGATATTATATATGCATAATAAGATCATCATTTTATATAATAACACATTTTTTTAGCATATTATACATTATATTATAATATATATAAAAAAATTTCGAAAATTTATGCCCCCTTCAAAATAATGCCCCGGCCGGGAATCGGGTTTGCCCCCCCTCTAGGCCTCCCCTGGTTCTGTTGCAAAAGTATCATGTGGTTTGCTTGGAGTTCAGTTTTATGATCATAGGCTCACATAACGTGAATGCAATATCTTAAAGTTGCGAGTTGTTGAAAAGAAGGACAAATACAATCGTTGTTATTATTAATTCTTCGTAAAATTTATGTTCTTGTTTGATTTTGTAGATATATCTGATAGAATGTCGTTAAGATAAGTTTTATTTTCCTATTAAGAATTTTTGAACACAAATGTTTGTTGGCTGTTCCCGAGCGTTTCTTGTTTTCAGGCAATCAACAAGTTGTTTGAGAATTATATATTTTTTATTAGAACTATTCTTATGTATAATTTCCCCGTTTTAGGCAAAGGCATCCCAATAAGACAGGTTTTGGGTAAGAGCAAAATGATATTAGGACTGCTAGAAGGAATTCCTACAATGTTGAAGGGTGAAGTTGCTGTGGTAAGTGTTTGATAGTGGTAATGTATTTATGAGTATCCCTTATACTTTATTGACCCAGAGGATACCATTTTTACATTTAAATGCTTTGTGTTATTTATTTTTGTAACTTAGTTGGATCCTGATCTGATTTGCGATTTGCCTTTTACTGCTAATAGTTTATTCAGTAATTGAAGATATAATTATCACCATGTTGGATTGGTTTTGATCTTTAACACATGCTGTGGTGTGAACTATTTCAGCTAAAAATGAAGCCTGAATTGCACTATGGCGAGGATGACTGTCCAGTTTCTGTTTCTGATATCTTTCCGAAAGATGCTGAACTTAATTTTGAGATTGAGCTGATAGAGTTTTCTAAAGTCAAGGCAAGGATCACTATTAATCACTTTGACTTGCTATTTCAACATTCACTTACAAGCTGTCTACATATAGAGCATTTGCTTAGTAATATGACACTGGTGTTTGCTTATCAAACTTGATCAACTTGGTTTTATTTGCTTTGTAAATATTTTCCAGGTCATAACTGAAGATTTGGGAGTCTTGAAGAAGGTGAGTACTGTCATGAGATCTTCTGATTACTGTGTTATCTTTTTACCCGAGTCAAATTTCTTTTGTTGTAGGAAGTGAGTTGGGCGGGGTTTAGAATTAAGTTACCTTAATTTCTTCCTATTTTCATTCATTTTTATATTTAGTAATATGTAATAGTTAGTCTCTGATGACTTTTTCACAGAAAAATTGTGTAGCAGAATTTTGATCTGTCTTAGCAATGTAAATCGAAATCTGTAACTTTAATATGCAATTCACTGGACAGGTTATAGTTGAGGCACAAAGTTGGGAAAATCCGAGAGATCTTTATGAAGTAAAAGCAAGGTTCACCTGTTCTCATCCTCTCTTTCTCTCATAAACACATGCACATACACATACACATATATAAGCACATGCACTCTCTCACACGCAGAGTTGAAGAATGCCAGGTTTAAAACTAGCTGCAATACTAGTAATTTATACCAATTTACTAATGAGATGTGGCTGATTTTAGGATTTCTGCCAAGTCGGGGGATGGACATTCACTTCAATTACATACGACTGCTGAACCAATTCTGTTTACTTTTGGACAATCCGAGGTTTCTCTGTTCTTTCAATTATTATGTCATTTTTAATCTGCTTTGTTTGTCCATATTCTGGTTTTATTATTATTAAATCCATGTGATGAACAAGTCAAGATTCGTGCATGCTCATTACAGTGTTCATTATATCTATCTACCAGGTACCTAAAGGTCTTGAAATGGGTATAGGGACAATGTCACGGGGAGAAAAAGCCACGATCTATGTTACAAGTCAGTACTTAAGCCAAAGCCCTCTAATTCCCTCTATAGATAGTATTGAAGAAGTTCACTTTGAAGTGGAGCTGATCCATTTTATTCAGGTGTGCCAATGTTCTGTTCATAATTTTAAGGTTTTTTGTTATTTTTTATAATTATGGTGCAAAAGTTTTAGATAAGGATATTCCTTTGCCATTGTGTAGGTAAGGGATGTGCTAGGAGATGGAAGGTTAATAAAACGTCGCATAAAAGATGGAAAAGGTGCTGTTTCAGTCCTCAAATAAACCCTTTTGCATTGTATCTGATATTACATAGTTCCATTTAAGTCCTTCACCAAAGATTTGATTCATATCACAGTAGTTTTTCAGCAATCTGCTATTTAATTATTAAATTTTTAAAGAATTTGCTTCAAAGCAGATATCATTGAGATTATGTGATATATTTAGTCTTTCAACTATATTGGTGTAGCCTTTTAGGCTTTTAATGCCTGACAAAAATCTGTGATCCTTGTTCTTTTGAAACTATTAGGTGAATTTCCCATGGACTGCCCTCTCCAAGATAGTCGACTACGTGTCCATTACAAGGGCATGCTTGTTAATGAAGAAAAGACAGTTTTCTATGATACAAGGACTGATAATCATGGCCAGCCTTTGGAGTTCTCCTCAGGAGAAGGGCTTGTAAGTTTTCGTTTCGTATATTAGTTCATGATTGTAACTACATCGATTTGTTATTATCTATCGGCAATTGGTCATTTTCTCTAAAAACCCAATGATAAGCCTAAGTAATTTTGATCTCTTTTTGGAAGATGATCTATTGAAGAAATTTCATTTTGCGTGGTAGGTACCTGAAGGTTTTGAGATGTGTGTTCGGCTGATGTTGCCTGAGGAGATATCACTAGTTACTTGTCCCCCAGATTATGCATATGACAAGTTTACCAGGTTATTGTCAGCGAACTATTTATATATCATTTAACACAGCTTTATACTCAAAAAAATTTCTTTTGAAGTACTCTACTAATCAAGTATAATTGTGCGACTAACTAGTCTTGATGTTTGTTTGTTTTTCTTCCCCATTCTGTGATTTTAGGCCAGCTAATGTTCCTGAAGGTGCACATGTTCAATGGGAGATTGAGCTTCTAGGTTTTGAAATGCTTAAGGTAAATCAGTTGATGGTATTTCATTTCATTCAAACTAATCATGAATGAGATACTTGTGTATGCCTAAGATACTTGAGATTTATATCCCAACATAACTGCGTATCCAAAATGACAAAATTTATAGGTCATATTTTGATGTTAATGGTGTTTCTTGATGCCAATTCGGAAGGTTAATATCATTGTAGTAGTTGGTTATAAATTTGAACCAGCTGATCATACTTATAGGTCTATATGGGTTTATGCTGAATGTATTATTGCATACATGGTCTCTGTTACAGGACTGGACTGGCATGGATTTTAGAGCCATTATGGATGATGTTGAGAAGACCAAAGGCACGGTATATATTTTGTTATTATTTAACCCTGCTGCCTAGTTCAGTATTTTATATATTTATCATGGGGGAAGGAGTAGAGTAAATGAATTAATAAGATTATGAATTCTTAAATTTGATGTAGAAAACATAGTGTGGTTTTCCTTAACTTTTATGCATTCTTGATTTCCTGTTCTCTTCTTTTTTTCCAACTTCCTTCATACATATGAATAAAATTGGAAAAAATATAAAAAATTAGATGTGAATGATAGGCTGTAGAAAGATTTTTGATAAGATAATTCACAATGTCCTCTTGTTTTGTCTCCAGGGTAACAGGCTATTCAAAGAAGGAAAGTTTGCACTTGCCAAAGCAAAGTACGATAAGGTACACATCAGTGATTAAAATTTTGGCCAATTACTCGGACTCGCATCGCGGCTCGGATGTATGGTCGAGTTAGCCCGAATTGGACTACAAAATCGGTCGATGGTCAAACTCGGGTCAAATGATCAACTTTTTTCTTTTAATAGAACTTTGAAGTATCATATACATGTTTCTAAACAATTAAGCTTGTACTTTGTAGCATTATGTATGAGTTTGAAATTTCTAGTCTGTTTCTAATTTTCTATTTCATATAGTTTCAAAAATTATTATTTTTACATATAAAATCCCCAATCGGATTACTCCCCGAGTTGCCAGAAACTTCTGAATCCGACCCTGGCCGAGCTGAGTCCGAGTGGTGAGTCCCCAACCTTGGTACACATTCTGGAACATTGTGACATTATAACTAAAATGAAGTATGAAATATGGTCTTCTATATTAGTAACATTTAATTCCTGGTTGTAATATGAACTGTTTATTCTCTGTTGCAGGTTTTACGTGAGTTCAATCATGTCAATCCTCAAGATGACGAAGAAGGAAAAGAGTTCGCAAATACAAGAGTATGAATCTTAATTCATATAATGCAAGATTCAAAGACTAAATATTTTCATTTACCAAGGCAACTTATATATGTCTCGATGCTGTATAAATTAGCTTGCACTTTAAAGTTTTAACTAGACTGGGTCTGATAGCATTATCTAATCTTCTTTTGATTTCATTTTTTCGATGTATAAGAATCTGTTGAATCTGAATGTGGCGGCCTGCTACCTGAAGATGGGGGATTGTCGAAAGTCAATTGAGACATGTAATAAAGTAAGTTTGTTCTATATAATCACTGGTCTTTCTTTATATACTTGATCCACTCACAATATTAGTAATTAGTAAATAACATAAAATATTAAATCCTTAAAAGGCATGTGCTGCTGTATTTTTATTTTCTTTCTTCTTTTACAGACGCTTGTTTTATGAACTATTTTTAAACAATTGTTTCTCTTCTGTGCAGGTATTAGATGCGAATCCTGTTCATGTGAAAGCACTTTATAGAAGAGGTATGGCTTACATGGAGGCTGGTGATTATGAAGAAGCTAGGAATGATTTCAACAAGGTAACTTAATTTAATTATAAAACACCACTATAAGAATAAAATTTTGGTGGAACTCTGTTGTAATCATTCTTCTTGATGCTTAAAAAATAGATGATGACCATAGACAAGTCATCAGAAGCAAATGCAAAGGCGGCCCTTCTTAAATTGAAGCAGACAGAGCAGGTAAGCCATTTTTTATTAAGTATTGATTCCCTTCATCGGTTCATAGTAAACATTTTGATTACCAATTAAAAGTGCAGAGAAGAGTTGGGAAGATGGGTGGGTTGGGTAATGGGTCAAATCAGGTCAGTTTTTAAAGAGTAGAAGGTTGGGTTGACTCGAAAACTCTTGTATGTCTATTTCTGAAATATATACATAGTTAAGTAATAATTATGGATTTATGGTTACAAAAACAACACTATTACAATTATAATCTAAATCTATGAATAGAACGATTAAAGAGGTGGTTAAAGCTCCACTTTTGTTGACTTTCAACCCGTTAGCTCCTGTTGATTTGTTTCTTCATGATATAACCTCAATAATGGTTTAGCTTAGATCATCCTTTATAATGAGGTTTCATTTAGATAATGGTTGTATGTCTATTTCTGAAATATATACATAGTTAAGTAATAATTATGGATTTATGGTTACAAAAACAACACTATTACAATTATAATCTAAATCTATGAATAGAACGATTAAAGAGGTGGTTGTATGCAATAAAAGCTCCACTTCTTTTGACTTTCAACCTGTTAGCTCCTGTTGATTTGTTTCTTCACGATATAACCTAGATAATGGTTTAGCTTAGAGCATCCTTTATAATGAGGTTTCAGTTAAGTAGCTTCAAATGGACTTATTAAAAGTTAAACACTGCTTATAACAGGAAGTAGAGAAGAAAGCTCGTAAGCAATTCAAAGGACTATTCGACAAGAAGCCTGGTGAGATATCAGAGGTAGGACTAGATGATAAAGTTAACGAAACCACAGCCAAAGAGGACAAAGATGCCCAAGAACCGTTAATTTCTAATCAGGAAGAGAACGATGGCGTTGAAGATGAACCACCAGCTCCACCTCCTGCTCGTATGGGTTCTTTTTCACGGTTGTTGAACAGTAGTATGAACTTATTCAAGTCTCTCGGGGTAAACAGATGTTCTATATTATGAATGATAAATCTTCTAACCCCGAAATGAGTGTAGATGGTTAGCTTCAACAAATGCAAGATTATAAGCGACATAAATGGTTTGTCCTAAAGGAAGCATGTGTAATAATCTTTGTTTTGGAGTTAGAATGGCTAAAACTTTCTTGCTCTTATGTTAACCTCTTTTGTAAAACACTTGATCTTATTATTTAAAGAAAATTACATTTTTGGTCCCTCAAGTTGGCAGAATTTTCAGTTATCGTCCTTAAGTAAATTAATTACAGAAAAAACCCTGAAGTTGGTCAATTTTTTTACTTTTCACTCCGCGACTAACAGTTGTCTATTAGGTCCGTTAAGTGAGGGGCAAATTCGTCATTTCACCATGATCTCTTCTTCTTCTTCTTCCACACTCAAACACGGGCGGAAAAGTTAAACATACGCCGGAAAAGTTAAACAATACGCCGGAAAAGTTAAATTCGCAATATCTCTTTCTTTTCTTTGATTCAGAACACGAAACCGGTACGAAAAAGGTCAGAATAGAAGTCCGAACAAACCCTAACCAACAGATTTAAGATTTAACGATCGTCGGAAAATTCAAAAACTCGTCGGAAAACTAAAATGGGCAAATACTCTCACGTTTTTTCGAATCAGGACCCAAAACAAGTTGCAATCAACTCAGAATTCAAACGCGCATAAACCCTAGCCAAAAGAAATCCGAATTACATTTCGCCGGAAAAACTTGACTTCGTCGGAAAACTGTAACCGTCAACAAAAATCAACCGATCGAAAAATTAAAACCATCATTATGATCAAAATTCGACCGTGATTAAAACTTGATAAATTTCAAATTGATTTGACGAAAAACGACGACGAGATCTATGAAAGAAGTTACGAAAACTTGATAATCTGGGTTTGTGTTTGAGTGTGAAGAAGAAGAAGAAGAAATCATGGTGAAATGACGAATTTGCCCCTCACTTAACAGACCTAATAGACGGTTGTTAGTTGCGGAGTGAAAAGTGAAAAAGTTGACCAACTTCAGGGTTTTTTCTGTAATTAATTCACTTAAGGGCAATAACTGAAAATCCTGCCAACTTGAAGAACCAAAAATGTAATTTTCTCTATTATCTATATATTATTGTTCATTGGGTTCAATAAGCTGCTTTTTTTTTTTTTGAACATTCAATTTCATTAAAATTAAAAACTAGCAAGGTGCTAGTAAAGTTACAAGGGGATTACAAAAATCAGAAACAAAAAGAGGACCATTTTGTCCAGGAGAGCTGGGGTTTTTTGTTCTACAAGATAACCAAAGAAAGCTCGATGATTTGAGTTCTTTTATGGCATACCTAATCGATGGTGGAATAAGCTATTATGCCCCCAAAGTTTGATTTGGACATCCTCCTTTTTTTTTCTTACATTAGTTTCTACTGTTCATTGGATCAAGTTACCTTACATTGGTTTCTACTGTTGATTAACACATCGATTTTTGTTGTTCATTAGGTCCAATTAGGACATTGGTTTCTACTGTTCATTTGGTGCAAATAGGTACTATGCCTCCAGCCGTTCAAAAAAAAAAGAAAAGATAATATGCCTCCAAATTAAGTTATAGAAATTTCTGAACTTGTATTAAACCTTCTAAACTAATT
The DNA here is from genome assembly GCA_034093135.1 of Erigeron breviscapus. Classification (NCBI taxonomy): domain Eukaryota; kingdom Viridiplantae; phylum Streptophyta; class Magnoliopsida; order Asterales; family Asteraceae; genus Erigeron; species Erigeron breviscapus. The sequence continues at coordinate 160,678,615 of CM067167.1, read as the reverse complement.
ATAGAAATTTAAACATTACAACCATCACACAGGATCAGTTCGAGATTTAGAAGCTGCTTTAGACATCATCCGGTACTTGACCAGAAAACACCCAATAATATGACCAGCCACCACGAAAACAAAAACACCAACGTTGTACGACATCACACACAACATAAGAAGATAAACTAGAGCCATTCGGAGTCCATAAAAGGAGGCATGAATCAACCCACCAATAATTGGATTACTTCCCGGCTTGATAACTGGAAATACTGACAAGAACTCGGCGATAACAGCTAGTATAAGCACAAAGGCTAAAGCTAATATATACATACCTAATTCACCGTTTGGCCATTCTTTAAATAACATGATTACATCTTTGCTCCAATAGAAAGTCATGTGCATGACCATACAATTCATTGTATCATTGTCCATGGACATGGGCATGGCATCTTTGTCATGAGACATTTTCTTTATGTAGAAGAGAGGAGAAAGAAAGAGTTTGGTGGGTAGGTTTCTAAGTGCTTTCATGGAATTTGGGTTGTCTTTATATAGCAAAGAAAGCCAAGGAAATGGCTAACCTTAGCGAACTAGAGCTTTATGCATGATTAATAAGTTGTTAAAATCTCAATCATTTGAATTAGCCTAGTTAGGCTCATATGCTTGTTATGGTTAGGTTCCATTGTCTTGGAAGATCATATCGTGCGTTCAAAGGTGCATCGTGCATCTACATGTATAAAAGGGGGTTTGGCCCCCGCCCCTAACGTTAAAAGTTTTTCAAAACAAAGGAGACACGTTCAAGGGGAAAAATACAAAAATTACTAACGCTTCTTCATATATATATGTATTATAAACGAAGTTAAACCAAACACATAGAAGGATTATCGAGTACGTAGTATTAGGAGCACACGATACACAAGGATCGTTGTTTGTATCTTTAATTTGGTCATGACAACATATGTTATTATTATACTTGCATCCAATATTGAATTATATCGATAGTTGTGGTTTGTGATGTTATTAGTAGAGTAAAAGTTGGTTGGATGGGTAATGGTTGTCCTTTTAATTTGAAGTCAATTCTAATTTCCAGGTCAAGTTTTCACTTGCGGAAACTAAATTAAAGAAGTAAAGGTAGTTTCAACTTTCAAATGAAAAGTGACATGTAAACATACTCTTTCAATTATATGACAAAAATTACCTAATGAAAGCAGTTCATTTTGCGTGTATGACTGTATCACTAGTATTTGAGCTTTATATAATTAAAAAAAATTGGTGATAATTTTAGAATTTAATTGTACTTGTGTATCCTTACAATAAAAATTTAACTATAATCTCAATGGGTGCTTAGTTAACAAATGTTACATGTGAAAAAGGTATAAAAACCAAATGTTTAAAAAATATAAACGAATATATAATGCAAAAAAAAAAGAGAACAAAAAAATAGGATAAAAAGCAAAATATATAGCATTTGAATAAAATATATATCATTTTAAAAACTTGTAAAAAAACAAAATGTAAAGTGTAAAAAAAGGTATAAAAAAACAAATGTTATAAAAGATTAAAAAAACAGAAATTATATAAGGTTAAGGGGTAGAAATAACAAAAAGCAAACAGGAGGAGCGAAAAAGAAAAGGGAAAACAAAAGGGGACAGAAAAGAAAAAAAAAGGAAGGGGCAAAGTGCAAAACCCCAAAAACGAAATAAATAACAAAAAGCAAACAGGAGGGGCGAAAAAGAAAAGGGAACAGAAAAGAAAAAAAAAGAAAAAGGAAGGGGCAAAGTACAAAACCCCAAAAACAAAATAAATAAAAAACAAATGTTACATGTGAAAAAGGTATAAAAACCAAATGTTTAAAAAATACAAACGAATATATAATGCAAAAAAAAAAGAGAACAAAAAAATAGGATAAAAAGCAAAATATATAGCATTTGAATAAAATATATATCATTTTAAAAACTTGTAAAAAAACAAAATGTAAAGTGTAAAAAAAGGTATAAAAAAACAAATGTTATAAAAGATTAAAAAAACAGAAATTATATAAGGTTAAGGGGTAGAAATAACAAAAAGCAAACAGGAGGAGCGAAAAAGAAAAGGGAAAACAAAAGGGGACAGAAAAGAAAAAAAAAGGAAGGGGCAAAGTGCAAAACCCCAAAAACGAAATAAATAACAAAAAGCAAACAGGAGGGGCGAAAAAGAAAAGGGAAAACAAAAAGGGACAGAAAAGAAAAAAAAAGGAAGGGGCAAAGTGCAAAACCCCAAAAACGAAATAAATAAAAAACAAAAGGGGGAGGGTTTTGAACTAGCAACCTTCAACCCAAAGACAAATACACAAACCACTACACCAAAATATCACCTTTGTTGAATATTTAGTAAATATTATATTTATGTTACAACCACATATGATGACAAAAAAACATTGTTCACGTGAATTCTCTTTCAATTTTTTTCTATCTAATTTTATTTACTATTACATCAAGATTCCCTTCTACCAAACACATATTGACAGTATCAAGATATCCCACCACTAAAAACATTTTGGATTCAAGTCTCATTAGTCATTAAGGAGAAAAAAATATTAGTTTAATCTTTTTTTTCCCCAAATAAGATTCCAAATGCTTAATCAAATAATGTGGGCTGCTCCTCATCCAGTGTAGGCCGAAGCCTGCTACGATATAATGGGCCAAAGTCTAAAATGTGAGGGGGCGTAACTTTTCCTCATGAATCATGAATTCATGATCATCGAGTTTTCTCTCAATTAACTTGTTAGGAAGTTGAACGGTTGAACCAAAGGTGTGAAGCTTTTAACACGTTATTTGAAATTTGTGTTATTTTTAATTTGTAGTAATTTAAATCTTAATATTGTATGTAGGAGGCACAGTAGTAGTTTTAGGTAGTATAAAAAGAGATCATTCATTGAATAAAAAGAACTATCATTGTCGTCTTTTACGGGTTTTAGGCCCCAATACATCGACAGTGCTTTTAATGAGGGAGGTTAAGATGTAAACAACCTTAGATTTAACAATGTAAAGAAACTACTTCCAGGTTCTACCTAAATGATATAATAGGACCTTCGGCCTTTGCATAGGATAAGAATCGAACATTTGATCTCGATCTGTCTCCAAAGGTCAGAATATTTATTACTGATACAAATCACGCACTTTAAATCATTCATTGAATGAAGCTCCTATTTCTTTATGATTGTAAGGCCTACTTATTCTGTATAATCTTTTATGTGTTAAATCAGTTGTAAATTTATTACTAGTAGTTCATTGGGTAAAATTAGGGATGAGGATCGGATTTGGTTGGAGCCAAGTTATATCTATTTCCATATTCATTTAATATTAAATTTGGGCATTTATATCCATAGCTCCCGGCTGTAGCGGTTAAAATGGATATTCGTTGAATATGAGAAGAAAAGCTTTTTAAATATCAACTTTTAACTAAAATCAAAAACAGTGTGAAATACAATATATACTGAGTAATATTTATCACATCATAATATCACATCATAAGCAGTGGCGGAGCTAGCAGGGGGGCTGGAGGGTGCTCAGCCCCTGCCAACCCATCTCGTTTACTTCCGGCAAATACAACCCAATAAGTAAATCTTGAAAGTTTGTAGAAACAAGCCCCCTCCAATCACTTAAAAAATGTAAGTGTTATCAATCATAATCGAGTAACGACATTAAACAATCACTTTCTTCGTATATATTGATTTTCCGGTGCCGGAAATAGCCTTATTTCATCTTCTCCGATTAGTCATGTTTTACTCCGTATTTGTTTAAATCAAGATATTCGGTGTTTACTTTTTGTTTATTGGGAAATGGTGTCTTTGATATATTTAAATAAAGGAAAATGGGATGTCTTGGGAGTGGGACCATCATTATGTCTTCTACTCTTGTATGTTTATTACTAGGGCCGAGCATGGGTCGGTTTGGGTCGATTTTTGCCTAAAACCGAAACCCAAACCGAATGTTTCGGTTTTTGAAAACCAGAAACCGTTGGATTCGGTTTTGTTCGGTTCGGTTTATCGGTTTTTCGGTTCGGTTTGGGTCGGTTTTCGGTTTGGTTCATTTTTTTTTTTAATTACGTTTCTTGTGATACGTTATTGGAAGAAATGGCATCTGATTTTTTACTCCATACATGCTTGTTATTATAGTCCCAAAGGTATTAATATTATACAAAGCTAGTGATGATCATTGTTTACGTATATATATAAATAAATTTATAATACTTGTATAACTTGGCTTATGAATCACAATATAGTTAAATTGTAATTCTCTGACTAATATAACGCAACTTTTGTCTATCTGATTTCAGAAACATCTCCATATAACTAGTCTCGTATATATATGAGTTCCCAAACCTCACATTATTATATTGAGACATTCTTATTTATGTAAATATGTATACATTTATGTTATTTCAGTTCGGTTCGGTTTTAGTGATTGGTTTTTGCATATGAAACTGAAACCCGAACCGATCCGTTCAGTTTTTAAAAAACTAAAACCAAACCAATCGGTTTGGTTCGGTTTTGGTTTTTCGGTTCGGTTTTCGGTTTTTCGGTTTTCGGTTTTTCGGTTCGGTTTTTGCTCACCCCTATTTATTATTGTGATATATAGAGTATATATTTAAATTGAATTTACTTTAATATAATTATATTTAATTTAATTTGTATAGCTTATATGTTTGCTACAAGTATCGAAGATAAAGATGCCATATCACATTACCATGTAAACATGTATGTATCTAGACATTATCAAAATCATCCTATTTTGACACTAAAGTTCAATTTATTTTATATTGTTGTGGAAAGTTATATATAAATCAGAGGAAAATATAGTTGTTCAAAAACCATCTGAGTTAACTTTGCAACATACATAAAGTTAGAAGAATTTTTGTTTTCTTTTAAACTATAGTTGCTAATAGAAGATTGAGATTCTCTCAAAGTTGGAAGATAAAATTGGTTAAATCTTAACCTTGATCAAAATCAATGGTTAATATTAAAATTTCATAAATGAATCTTAACCTTTGATTTTGATCTAAGGGTTAATATTTTACCAATTTGGTTTCAACCCGTTAATATATTGGAATTGAGTTATCAAACAAAGATTTAAATGATTTTCTTAAAAGGAAATAGAGTAGTCGTTTATAACCTAAAACGACAGACAATATATTATACTATATATATGATATTCATCACTACGTATATAATGAAATCCAGCCCCCTCCAATCCAGAATCCTGGCTCCGCCTCTGATCATAAGTATGATCGACTTTGATCTCTTCAATATTAAAAGTTCAACAAACATATAAATATATGAATATAAATCATTTCAGATGAAAAAGGGACTATTAATGTATAAAAATTTGTCATTACGTACATCATATCCATATCAACTTCATGGTGGTTCGGATCGATGGAGTGGATATCCACCAAGACGGGCGACCATTACCATCCTTAAGCGTGAGTCAATGACATTCACTAGCTAATTGTGGGTTGATAGCATCTTGTTGTTCGTACGTACATTTGTATAACTTTAAACCTTAATATGATATATGTGAAATAAAAGAATTTTTAAATTTAGATTTGATCAGAAGATGTCATCGATCGATCGACCTAATCCTGCCCAACTTGGCCAAGGCACGATCTAAATACAAGATTTACATATCTTTTGCATGACCATTATCCGATAATTATGGATGTTTAATTACTTTTTCCTTTAATGTGCATGTACATACTTAGAAAATTATATATAATGATATTGAAAGACCATGTGTACATTTGTTTAAGTGTCAAAGAGAATGTTTGTTAGATAAAGTAACGCATCGTGGTTTTGGTAAGCATAAATATAAATATTGTATCCACACCCTTCATGTATATATCATACAACTTTAATAAAATAGCTTTTTCTTCATTATTTCTTTTCTATAGAATATATATTGTACATATATTATATATCAAATGTAATCATCTGATTAATTTGTTTGCTAAAATCACGAAAAAAAGTTGCTAGTTAGGGAGCCCGACGCAGTGCCACTGTCCACATAACTTGTTTCCATTCAATTCAAACCTAGTCAAACGTTAAATAACAACTTCATTCAATTGTAAAGGTAGGATAATGATAAATCAACCTAATTGTTGTACTTAAAGATATACCTAATAATAAGATGATGACATTTGGAAGATTCAAGGGATAAGATCAAGAAAGAGAATTAGTGGAATACACATGTCAAAGTTTTAAAGTTTAAGTTGATTTTTAGGCATATCTTTAGGTCTATTTATCATTTTCTGTATAAAAATACAATATCTACTATGCATTGATATTATTTTAGGTATATTATCTAGAACAAATGTTATAAAAAAAAAAGAAAGAAAGAGTTTAATCGATGGCCAATTTTAAAATTGAAAGCAATGCCCCCACCATTACATAGTGAGCTCTAGCTAGCGTGGGTAAATAGTTGTCTGGACCAGTAGGCTCTCAAACTAAGGGAATTTAATCGATGGCCAATTTTACACTTGACAAGGATTGAACCTCCAACCTAAAGGACAAAACCCGAGTGACTGATCATCGACCATTTTGAACCATGTGGATCATTGTCTGCTTGATTACAAGTTACAGTTTGTACATCCATTGACTGCTTAATTAATAATCAAGCGTCTTGATACCCTCATAAAATATTTTATGTGCGAAATGTAATAGGTAAACATTTTTTTGTATGCCTAGGAAATTAAGGATTTTACACAGATAATGGAAATACGTACACTAGTTAGATGGTGTACATTTAAGTTCAAGTATAACCCTCGGAAACCTACGTGATATCATACGTACATATATGGTTGATTTTAAAGGTCGCAGTGTAAATAAACGCATATTATTAAGGTTTAGTAACTCATGTTAATTAGCTAGTGTACCATTCATTACAGAGTGTGCATTATTGCATGCATTATTGCATGCGCATTATTGTTATTTTTATTGCATGTACGTACTTGTATTATTGTTATTTTTATTCATCAAAACTCAACATGATCTTGTAAAAATAATAAATTAAAGAAATTACTACTCTTTATGAATATTGTTTAAAAGCATTGCGAAATTTCTTATTTAGAATAACTTTTACGAACGCTAATATATTAGTTCATCTAGATAATTGACCGGGTTGATCAGTATATATATATATACTAATAATACATTCTTAATTAGTATATCCAAGTGTTCCATAATTTAAGCGAGAAAAAAAATGTTCGAATTGGAACCGAAGTTGTTGAAGACTTGGGCAACATCATATCATCTCTAATTTGTTTAATTTGTTTAAGATTCTCTTTATCATTTACTTTTGGCAAGTTTTGTTTTGTAATGTGCAATTAGCGACTAAAATACTTGAAATAACTAAATTCTACAGCAGTGTGTTAAAACTGTACCACTCTACTCGATCTTACTTTGAACTTCCGTTAATTAGGAAAAAGTGGTTTACTTGTTTTGCAAGTATCGTTTCTAAAGAAAATAGTTTTAAGGATCGTTCACTTATAATTTTTCCTTTTCGCCTACACTGTTCACTAGGAAGCCGTGAAAAATAGACAACCACGAAAGTGGTCTTTAATTTGTAGAGTTACCACATGAATAAGAGCTGATAAGAAAATTGGACAATTACATACAACAGTTGTCGTAATTAATTCAACTAAGAAACAATACGTACTTAACTCTTAAATCAAAAGAACCATATAGGTTTCTAGTAAGGCATGAGAATGAATGTTTGTGATTCAAGCAAGGAAGCTGGTCTCAAGTATGATATACAAGAAAAGGACTTGAAGTGCTACATTTGGGCTTCTGAAGGACTGAAGTCGTATTTTTACTCTTACATTATATTTTTGGGAGTAATATGTATTTTCTTATATTATGGGGACTATATGTGTAATTTCCAATAGGGTTTGGCTATATAAGCCAAACCCATCACCACTGTTACGGTACCACTTCTTGCAGCCATTTCTTACCGTTGAGAAAACCCTATTTTTTCGATGTAATTGTTTAATATTTTTCTGCTTATTTTCTGTATCAAACCTTGATTTTAATCATATGGTTAGTTCGTTCATTATCGCTGCAATGATGTGTGTCTATTACATATATATAACTATAATTTTTTACATGGTATCAGAGCTTAGGCTCAAATATTTATACATTTTTTGAATCAAATCATATAAATCTTCGTTTTATAAATCAATATCTCTTTATTCTTGTTTATTTTTTAGATCTGATAATCTTTTTTGCGATTAAAAACCCTAAATCTGTTTATTCTTATTTTTCTTGTTTCTGCTCTTGTGTAGGGTTTGATTCTCTTTAGAATTGTTAATCTTGCCACTTGTAGCGGTATATTACAAAATTTGTTCATCAGCACAATCTTTTTAGATCTGTGCCTGATCTTATATATCTTGTTTATCTCTCCTTTTACTAAAATCAATCCTTTGTTAAAAGGGATTGATCATTGATTGGAGTATATTTCTTGACCCTTTTATCGATTATTATTGGAATTACTGTTGACGACCCCACTGTAAGCCTCTTTTCCTACCCTTCTAGTAGCAAATTGTTTCTCACTTGGAGTGCTCTAAGTGAGGAAGGTTTGACCTATCAGTTGGGATCTCTCTTATGTTATTTTTGTAAAATGATTAATGTGCCTAATTTGTATGCCTAAAGATAGGCCTAAAAGAGATATCAAGACATGTGGCAAGATCAAAGGTAGAGATGATGAAAGAGAATGAGTGGAAAACATGTGTAATGTAATATATGGAGTAGGCCTATTTTTAGGCATATGAGTTAGGCATATATATCATTATCCGTTATTTTTTGTTCTGCTGTTTGATTTCTTGCTTCTTTGTGCTTGCTTCTTATTTGCTATGACTATATCTGTCTATTTTGAGCTTGTTATTGAATCTTCTCGTATTGTGGTTAAGTTTTATATAACTTTTGATTAATCTGCCTGTTTGTCTAATCTTTTCTTGGTAGAAGAGAGGATCCTTGAACATACTTGTCAAGACACTTGAGTGTTCTTGAATCTGGCCTCTGTTCCTGCATCCTTTAGGATCTTTTATTTTTTTGTGTTCTTGTGTTTATCTTTGATTATCTATTTTTATAAGTTGTGGTTTCATTTTTATCATGGATGATTACTTGGATGATAATTTAAGACCAGTTGGTGGTGAGTTTGAAAATGGTGTCAATATGTTTGGTACTCTTATTAGCAGTCTTGATTTTGGTGATCCTTTGTATTTGCATGCTAGTGACATTTCTGGTACACCTCTGATTAGTTTAAAACTAAAAGGCACAGAAAATTATAAAATATGGGCTTGTGCAATGGAACTTGCTTTGGAAACTAAAAACAAACTTTGTTTTATTGATGGTACTTATGAAAGACCTATTGACAATGATGTTCTTGTTAAACAATGGGATAGATGCAATTCTGTTGTTCTCTCTTGGATTCTTGGTTCTTTGTCTGATGATGTTTATCTGGGTCAAATATTTTCTAAAGATGCTATGTCTGTATGGGAAGAACTTAAGGAAACTTATGACAAAGTTGATGGCTCTATAACATTTAATCTACATCATAAAATCAACTCTCTTACTCAAAATGGAACTACTCTTGCTGATTATTATCATAGATTGAATGCTTTGTGGAGATAGTTTGAAAATGGTACTTCCTGTTTGTACTTGTAATGCTGCTAAAGGATTTCAAGAACACCATCAGTTTCTTAAGCTTATGCAGTTTCTAATGGGCTTGGATGAAATATACCTACCCATTAGAAGCAATATTTTGACTAGGGATCCTCTTCCTAGTGTTAAAACTGTTTTTGCCATTATTTCTAGGGAGGAATCTCACAGAGCCACTCCTGTTGAGGTTCATCCAAAACCTCAAAATTCTGCTTTTGTTGCTAAATCTTTTGAAAATAGGAGGAGACCTTTTGATAACAAAAACTTTGAAACTAGAAGGGGACCAAATCCAAATCTTAAATGTTCTAAGTGTCATAAACTGGGTCATACTATTGAAAGATGTTATGAAGTTGTTGGTCCACCTCCTAGTTATGGTAGCAGCTATTACAGACCCAATGGTGTGTTTGTTAAGAGAAATTCTTATCAACCTTTTGTGAAAAATCTCCTTATGAACAAATTTTTAAAACCTCTCCTAATCTGTTCCATTTAAGAGTCTTTGGATGCTTATGTTTTGCAACTGTTTTGACCAATTTTGATAAGTTTAGTAGTAGGTATGATAGATGTGTCCTAATTGGCTATGCTGATGCTATCCTTTGTATTTGCATGCTAGTGACATTTCTGGTACACCTCTGATTAGTTTAAAACTAAAAGGCACAGAAAATTATAAAATATGGGCTTGTGCAATGGAACTTGCTTTGGAAACTAAAAACAAACTTTGTTTTATTGATGGACTTATGAAAGACCTATTGACAATGATGTTCTTGTTAAACAATGGGATAGATGCAATTCTGTTGTTCTTTCTTGGATTCTTGGTTCTTTGTCTGATGATGTTTATCTGGGTCAAATATTTTCTAAAGATGCTATGTCTGTATGGGAAGAACTTAAGGAAACTTATGACAAAGTTGATGGCTCTATAACATTTAATCTACATCATAAAATCAACTCTCTTACTCAAAATGGAACTACTCTTGCTGATTATTATCATAGATTGAATGCTTTGTGGAGATAGTTTGAAAATGGTACTTCCTGTTTGTACTTGTAATGCTGCTAAAGGATTTCAAGAACACCATCAGTTTCTTAAGCTTATGCAGTTTCTAATGGGCTTGGATGAAATATACCTACCCATTAGAAGCAATATTTTGACTAGGGATCCTCTTCCTAGTGTTAAAACTGTTTTTGCCATTATTTCTAGGGAGGAATCTCACAGAGCCACTCCTGTTGAGGTTCATCCAAAACCTCAAAATTATGCTTTTGTTGCTAAATCTTTTGAAAATAGGAGGAGACCTTTTGATAACAAAAACTTTGAAACTAGAAGGGGACCAAATCCAAATCTTAAATGTTCTAAGTGTCATAAACTGGGTCATACTATTGAAAGATGTTATGAAGTTGTTGGTCCACCTCCTAGTTATGGTAGCAGCTATTACAGACCCAATGGTGTGTTTGTTAAGAGAAATTCTTATCAACCTTTTGTGAAAATCTCCTTATGAACAAATTTTTAAAACCTCTCCTAATCTGTTCCATTTAAGAGTCTTTGGATGCTTATGTTTTGCAACTGTTTTGACCAATTTTGATAAGTTTAGTAGTAGGTATGATAGATGTGTCCTAATTGGCTATGCTGATGCCAAAAAGGGATACAAACTGTTTAGCCTTGAGAATAAAACCATCCTTTATTCAAGGGATGTGAACTTTTATGAGAATATCTTTCCTCTAAAAATAAATTAGCAAAACAATAATCATTTCTCTGAAAATGAAGTTAATCATTTGAATTTCTTTGATAGTTTTTTTTATGAAAACAATAATAATAATCATCCAAGCCTCTCAAAGCCCAATGATGATAGGAGAGACATGAATGCAAGTGATGGCAGTGGATCTGCTCACCCTGGCAGCCCCTTGGCTACTGGTGATGGTGGATCTCCTCTTCACTATGTCAACCCACCTAGGGTTTCTAGTGAATTGAGGATATCATCTCATCCTGGCAGTCCATCTAGGACTGTAACACCCCAAGCCGAGGCTCGGAATATCACGGAAAACACATAGCACCAGGTGGAATTACAATAGAACAACTAAATGCAATTAAAGGATTCAGTGAATCCATACGATAAGGGGAACAAGTCTCAAAATACAACAGGAGCGAGTAAACATCAAGATTACAAATGACAACAAAAGAAGGCTATCAATCCTAAATACAATGCAACATAAGGCAAATGGATCCTTGATCCATATCAGTCCGGTCCGGGTTCAACAGTAAGCAAACAATCAAACTCCACGTCCTGAATAACCTGGTTACCTGAAAAGTGTACTAAGCATAGTCAACACAAGGTTGGTGAGTTCGTAATAATGGTCCATAAAGAACCAACATCAATAATCACAATATAAGAATAGAGGCTAGACATGACTTACAGTGAGCCTCTACATAACACAACATCGTCCAACAACAAGATTACACAAGACAAGTAAATGTGTAATGAGGAATGCATAAATGATATGAGTATCAATGCAAATGCCAAATGTATGAATAAGCAAGTATGCCTAATCCCAAGCGTGACCTTCAATCACGTATGCAACGATACCCTTCTGCCATCGCTATGGACAAGGCTGTATCTCAAAAACATCGAGATATATATGTCTATATACTCGGGGTCAGGAACTACATCCAAAATGGGTGCATACATCTATGCACCAGGATGCCGGCAAACCCCCTGCCGAGGGTCCAACAATAATGTATGCAATGCTTACAATCAAATGTAAATGCATAAATCATAAACCAACGATCGATATACGATGAATATGAATCCATAATCAATATTCGCCAAACCTGAGCCATCAATCAATAATCGTCAATCATAGACCAATAATCACCATTCATCAACATCAGCCATTAATACTTAACCAAATTATTAACCAAGTCAATCAACATATGATGAACCATACACTAACAATCGATAATCGTCAATCTTAACCCACTAATCAACATTCGACAACCATAAGCCACCAACCACAATTTAAACCAACTATACGTACATATATCTCAGAGGATTCTACTTCCTTCGAGTCTCAGATGCTTATATATAGGGTCACCCGCAGCCTTCCCACCACATCTAAAACCCGACGAAGGCATAACCGACTTTCATGTATGTACATCCATCCTAATATTTCTAGATACTTAACAATTATAAACTAAGTCATTCAATCGTGATAATCATCTCAACAATTCAATACTCAAACTAATTTAACCAATCAAACGAAAGGAAACATCACACCAATCCAACAACTAAAACAATCAACCAATCAATCAATCAATAAATACAAGTAAGCACACCAGGTTTACACTTTTCAGCCCGGATCTCAAGTGAGTAGGGAGATACGAAACTCACCTTGATCGGCAAAGAAGCTTAAGTCGAGTTAATAAGAGATTAATAGCGAGTATTAGGATCCACACGGCCACAACCTATACATATACATCATAATACCATAATGTCAACTATATAATCTTAAACAAGTAAGTTTAGCACAATTAGGTCAAGTCACAAACCCTAGACGCCTTTACAACTTAACCGTATGTGAAACAAGACGCTTTGACTCGACATTTTTTGAAATGGAAGAAGGTTCATATAAAACGAGTGTCATAACATGAAACTAGACTCTCCTACGATTCTAACGATAGGTCATACGACTTATTTGGACTTACGGATCAAAAGTTATTAACGTTTGAAAAACGACGCGCAATATTTCACAGTGACTAACCACTGCGCCGCAGTGAGCCATGGTCAAGCTCACTGCGCCGCAGTGGGCTGACCAAGTCACGACCAGACCCTAGCCACTGCGCCGCAGTGGGCTAGGCCCAAGCCACTGCGTCGCAGTGAGCCATGTCAACTCACTGCGCCGCAGTGAGCCATGGCAAGTCACTGCGCCGCAGTGAGCCATGGTCAAGCTCACTGCGCCGCAGTGAGCCTGGCAAGCTCACTGCGCCGCAGTGAGCCATGGTCAAGCTCACTGCGCCGCAGTGAGCCTGGCAAGCTCACTGCGCCGCAGTGAGCCATGGTCAAGCTCACTGCGCCGCAGTGAGCCTGGCAAGCTCACTGCGCCGCAGTGAGCCATGGTCAAGCTCACTGCGCCGCAGTGAGCCTGGCAAGCTCACTGCGCCGCAGTGACCTAACCCACTGCGCCGCAGTGAGCCATGGTCAAGCTCACTGCGCCGCAGTGGGCTGACCAAGTCACGACCAGACCCTAGCCACTGCGCCGCAGTGGGCTAGGCACTGCGCCGCAGTGGGCTAGGCCCAAGCCACTGCGCCGCAGTGGCTCCTCACTGGACCAGAACATGAGCAGCAGCAGCAACATGCTGAAACCCTAAACCAAAACCCTTAAACTCGATCCAAACCAACCCAAATCGATTTGTAAAGCCTTGTAACTTGATTTGAAGCATAAATAAACATAACCCAATCCACAAATTCGACCCAAAACATCAAAATCACCTCAAATCGTTCCAACCCTAAACGAAACCCTAATTTGACCCAAATCGCCTTTCGACTCGATTCACGACTTGAAATTGTTCAAGATGACTAGAAATGCATAAACAAACATAAATAGAAGTAAATGGGATGAATTTGACTTACCAAAACCTTCACCTAGTCTCTAACCCGAATTTGACCCGAAATGGCTAGAAATCTTGCACTTTGAAACCCAAATTTTTGATATGTTGTTAAGATGAGGTTGATGATGAAAACCCCGAACAAAATCTTGCTTAATTCCCAATATATGAGATAGAAATCTAGAGAGAGAGAGATGTGTGTTTGTGTGTGGGTCTTGGAAGAGAAAAGAGAGAGAAAGAGATAGAAAGATAGATAGATAAGAGAATGAAAGGGAGGAGGAAAGGATAAGGAGGAGCATGGGTCAAAAGTGGCTGGTGGGTCATGGACTACCCACGGGCCGACCCGCTTCTCATCATTAGCCAATTTACAATCGATTACGCAATTAAACGCCAAACAAACATATTAACGACTCGACTAACACACCACATTATCATTTAATCACAAAACGACCCAAAACTTCATTAACTTAAATTGTTAGTCCAATTGCGCGTAAAGTCAAACGGTCAAAATTCATGGATGTTACAAGGACTATTGATGAGAATGATATAAATGCTACACTTGATGAAAACCTGGACATTTCTGAGGGCAATCCTGTTATTAATGAAACTGTTCATTTGGAGATCAATCCTGTAGGTCTTAGGAGATCTAATAGAATTGGTAGAACTCCTAGAAAATATGCTGACTTCATTCTTGGTTCCAAAACTAAGCATTCTATCTCTACTTATGTGAATTATTCCAAACTTAATTCTGAAAGTATATATGTGCTTTGTTTCTAACTTAAATAAACATCTTGAACCCACTTCCTTTTCTGAGGCTAGCAAAGACCCTCTTTGGGTTGATGCTATGAATGCAGAAATGGAAGCCCTTTATAAGAATGGGACTTGGACCTTGACTGACCTTCCACCCAATAAAAAACCCATTGGTTGTAAATGGGTTTACAAGATTAAGTATAAGTCTAATGGTGATATTGATAGATACAAAGCTAGACTTGTGGCAAAAGGGTGCAGTCAAAGAGAAGGGGTTGATTTTTATGAAACCTTTTCTCCTGTTGTTAAAATGGTTACCATTAGATGCTTAATCACCATTGCCACTAAGAATAGTTAGCCCATTTTTCAGCTTGACATTAACAATGCCTTCTTATATGGTGAGATTGTGGAAGATGTTTATATGACTCCCCCTCATGGATATTTCTCTCCCACTGATCATAGGGTATGCAAGCTTGTCAAGTCCTTATATAGACTTGAACAAGCTCCTAGAAAGTGGTATGAAAAACTTACATTTGCCCTTGTTAATTATGGATTCTGTCAGAGTAGAAGTGATTATTCTCTTTACACCAAAAATGTGAATGGTGTCTTTATTGCACTTCTTGTTTATGTGGATGATATTGTGATAACTGGTAATTGTATTGAAGAAATTAACAAGTGTAAAATGTTTTTGAGTTCTAAATTTTCTATCAAATATCTTGGAAAATTAAGATATTTCTTGGGTATTGAGGTTCTTGATACCAATGAAGGGGTTTGTATGAACCAAAGAAAGTATTGTATTGACATTTTATCTAAATATGGTCTGCTTGAATGCAAACCATCTCAAACTCCTATTGAACATAATCTGAATACCAAAAATTGGTTGGTAAACTAATTTATCTTACTCTTACTAGACCTGATATTGCTTTTGTTGTTCATGTATTAAGTCAGTTTATGCATAAACCTATCTTTCTCATTTCAAGCTTGCTTTAAGAGTCTTAAGGTATCTAAAGGGCTCTCCAGGTAAGGGCATACATCTAAAAGGTAATTCTGATCTCTCCTTGACTGCTTATGTTGATTCTGATTGGGCCAAGAGGGTGACTGCCAGGAAGAGTATCACTGGATACACCCTCTTCCTTGGTGGTTCACCCATCTCTTAGAAAAGCAAAAAACAGCCTACTATCTCTAGATCCTCTGCTGAAGCAGAATTTAGAGCATTAGCTGCCATTACTTGTGAAGTTATTTGGGTTTTAAAAATTCTGAATGAGTTTGGCATTAGACAAGAAGGACCTGTTCCTATTTTTTGTGACAGCAAAGCTGCCATACAAATTAGTGCCAATCCTGTGTTTCATGAAAAAGCTAAGCACTTTGAAATTGATTTGTATTTTGTGAGAGAAAAGATTGATTTGGGTGTGATAGAGGCTGTAAAAATTGATTCTGATAATAATCTGGCTGACCTTTTCACCAAAGGTCTATCTTCAGTGACACATGAAAAACACAATAAGAAAATTGATCTTATTGATCTCTTCCACAATTAATTTGTGGGAGGGTGTTAATTTATCAAATCAATTGTGTCTTACTTGGAAAGGTTTGTGCAGGTTTCTAGTTGATCAAGGCATGAGAATGAAGGTTTGTGATTCAAGCAAGGAAGCTGGTCTCAAGTATGATATACAAGAAAAGGACTTGAAGTGCTACATTTGGGCTTCTGAAGGACTGAAGTCATATTTTTACTCTTACATTATATTTTTGGGAGTAATATGTATTTTCTTATATTATGGGGACTATATGTGTAATTTCCAATAGGGTTTGGCTATATAAGCCAAGCCCATCACCACTGTTCCGGTACCACTTCTTGCAGCCATTTCTTACCGTTGAGAACTATTTTTCCGATGTAATTGTTTAATCTTTTTCTGCTTATTTTCTGTATCAAACCTTGCTTTTAATAGTTCGTTCATTATCGCTGCAATGATGTGTGTCTATTACATATATATAACTATAAATTATTACATGATTACTAAATAAGAATTACACCACGATTAATTACATTGTTATTTTCATAAGAGGTCTAGTGGTAAAGAACTATATATGTTTCTTTACAAGAAATTTCATCTTCAAATCTTTGATAAAGAAAATAATTAACTAAAATTGACCAAAGAAAAAAAAAACTTGGTTAGAATCTTATTTTTGAGTAAAAAGTGACGGATTAGAACTTTCTAAAGCTGATAATCAACTTTATAGGTAAAGTATCAACTTTAGCCAATGGCTTAAATCCAATGGTCAAAAGTAAAATTTGATATTTAAATCTTAACCATTAGATTTAATTCAATTAAAGTTTAAAGTTGATCTAAAATTGAATCTCAATCCAAAAATGACTCATATTTTTTAATGACTCATCCGTTTACCCGTTTTACTTCATTATATCTTTTTTCCACATCAACCATAATTTGCAATTCACAATTTTTATTCATTATATATATAACAATTCACATTCCCCTCAGCTACAGTACCCCCTAGCTACAGTAACATGCTGACGTCAGTATGACGTCAGCAATTTTGTCTTTTTCTTGATAAATTTGGGTTTTAAAAATTCTGAATGAGTTTGGCATTAGACAAGAAGGACCTGTTCCTATTTTTTGTGACAGCAAAGCTGCCATACAAATTAGTGCCAATCCTGTGTTTCATGAAAAAGCTAAGCACTTTGAAATTGATTTGTATTTTGTGAGAGAAAAGATTGATTTGGGTGTGATAGAGGCTGTAAAAATTGATTCTGATAATAATCTGGCTGACCTTTTCACCAAAGGTCTATCTTCAGTGACACATGAAAAACACAATAAGAAAATTGATCTTATTGATCTCTTCCACAATTAATTTGTGGGAGGGTGTTAATTTATCAAATCAATTGTGTCTTACTTGGAAAGGTTTGTGCAGGTTTCTAGTTGATCAAGGCATGAGAATGAAGGTTTGTGATTCAAGCAAGGAAGCTGGTCTCAAGTATGATATACAAGAAAAGGACTTGAAGTGCTACATTTGGGCTTCTGAAGGACTGAAGTCATATTTTTACTCTTACATTATATTTTTGGGAGTAATATGTATTTTCTTATATTATGGGGACTATATGTGTAATTTCCAATAGGGTTTGGCTATATAAGCCAAGCCCATCACCACTGTTCCGGTACCACTTCTTGCAGCCATTTCTTACCGTTGAGAACTATTTTTCCGATGTAATTGTTTAATCTTTTTCTGCTTATTTTCTGTATCAAACCTTGCTTTTAATAGTTCGTTCATTATCGCTGCAATGATGTGTGTCTATTACATATATATAACTATAAATTATTACATGATTACTAAATAAGAATTACACCACGATTAATTACATTGTTATTTTCATAAGAGGTCTAGTGGTAAAGAACTATATATGTTTCTTTACAAGAAATTTCATCTTCAAATCTTTGATAAAGAAAATAATTAACTAAAATTGACCAAAGAAAAAAAAAACTTGGTTAGAATCTTATTTTTGAGTAAAAAGTGACGGATTAGAACTTTCTAAAGCTGATAATCAACTTTATAGGTAAAGTATCAACTTTAGCCAATGGCTTAAATCCAATGGTCAAAAGTAAAATTTGATATTTAAATCTTAACCATTAGATTTAATTCAATTAAAGTTAAAGTTGATCTAAAATTGAATCTCAATCCAAAAATGACTCATATTTTTTAATGACTCATCCGTTTACCCGTTTTACTTCATTATATCTTTTTTCCACATCAACCATAATTTGCAATTCACAATTTTTATTCATTATATATATAACAATTCACATTCCCCTCAGCTACAGTACCCCCTAGCTACAGTAACATGCTGACGTCAGTATGACGTCAGCAATTTTGTCTTTTTCTTGATTTTTTTTTTTTAAGTATACTTTTAAAGTTTCTTATTTTTTTACCACTTAACTTTTAGGTTTTTTAATTTTAGTCTAACATTTTTTTTATACAAACTTAAGTAACAAAGTTTTTAATTTTTACCAATTGAATTTTGGGTTTTTAACTTTAACTTTAATCATCAAATCTTTATTTTTTACTTTTTATCTCTTATTATAAGGTTTCTAACTTTTACCATCGAACTCTCGGTTTTTTCAACTTTATCTATCCATTACTTTCTACTTCTTATAGTAAACTTTAAGTGTCCAAACTTTTGGATAATGCTAGATGTATGTTTACGTGATGCGGCGACGATATGTCTCCCGTGACAACGTCCGAGTTAAATTTCTTGTTTAAAAATAAATCACATACTTTGTAATGAAGGTATTGAATATTCTAGCTGTTAGAAGCTCCCCAAAACAAAAGGTACATCTTTTATTCCTTACCTTTTTGACTCCGTTGTTGATTAGAAGTCGAAAGATATATTTCTTTCTTACACACACACACACACACACACACACACACACACATATATATATGAAGAGATATCCGCATAATGCAACGGTAGTATGGTGATGGCGGCGGTGATGTGGTGGTGATGGCCAATTAGTGGTGATGGTGACGACGGGTGGTGGAGTGTCGTTGACTCATGTAGGTAATTGATGTAAATGAAGTAGTGTAAAAATTTTAGGAAATACGCTCCGTCAGGGTCAGTGTGGGTTTTTGAAAACGATAGGTATGTCTCGGGTAACTTTTAAATTGTAGATATGATTTGTGTAGTTTCGAACAAACCTCGGGTGTGAGTAAAAATAGTAAGAAAAGTATTATGTGTATTTCACGTATATAGTTTTCTAACTTTTAAGTAACAATTATTATCAAGTATTATAGATATCTTCCTATAAGTACTTCTATCTTTAATTATATGTTTGAATAACAAAAATATTGTAAAAAGTGGGTCATTCTATTAACTTTTAGAGTTAATTACATGAATAATCCCTCCATTATATCACCCTACAAGTTGAATCTTTAATCTTTTGTATGTAGATATTTAGGAGAACTGATGGACATATATACATCATTGTTCTTTGACTTTTTGTAAGTTTTTTTTTACAAATTGGTCTCCATGTAAATTAGCATGTATATATTTGGTTTGACCTGCAGTCTTCTGTAAGTCAAAAAGCTCATATTTCTTGTTATGATTCAACTAGTGAATCGTAAAAGCTTGGCTTTAGGTGGTCCTATTTAATTTTATTTTTTATTTAATTTTTAACAGGCATGTGGTCCTATCGATCTCGATCTTATATTCCTTCTATAAAGCAACACCATATTTTGGTACGTATAAAGGTATAAGTATTAGAGGCCTTAATACACTACTAGAAAAAACACCTTTTGTGACAAAATTTTTTTGTGAGGACATAATGTTCTCACTAAAAGGCACTAAATGACAAAAAAAAATAATTGTGTTGAATTTTTAGTTTGACTGGACGTTTTGTGAGAACGTCCTCCCAAAACCTTATTTTTGATTTTCTTTTTAGAGTCAAAGTCAAAAAGAAAAAAAACAGGTCAGACTTTTGTTGACTAAACATATAGAGAGAACTGTTCTCACAATAACTTTTATTATATATATAGTTAAACTGAAATATCTAAATATATAAATTATATTTATATTTATACGTATTTTATATTTCTTTCAAAATTTTCAATTCCCACCAAATATATTAAAATTCCCGGTTTAATATTTTGAGAAGACTGTCCTCACAATAGCTTTTTCAGTAAAAAAATAATTTCATTTTGTGTATCTTTTAAAAATTTCAATTTCCCTCCATACCCAAAAAAAAGCCGGGTAACCTTTTGTGAGGATTGTCCTTGGAATTTTTTTTTCATATATCTTATAATTTAGAATTTATGTTTAGCAACAAAACCACCAAATGTGAAGAAGATGGATGATGATTGCTAAGAATATACATATATATACTCGTTTTTAAGTGCGTTAATAATAAGTATTAATAAAATATTTAGTTATTATAGTTTCATGATATTTCTTTCTGATAATATCTAGTTTGTCATGTTATTAAATGTACTTTATACGTGTTATTAACTATACTCGAATTGGTTCCCGGCCTATTTAGTACTTTTATATATACGAGTAGTCCTAATAACTTGCCTAACACATTGTCACGTAAACAATTACTTAATTATGCAAATTTTTAAGAATGATCATAACTAACCAACATTGTATTCTACAAGACCAAAACGTGAGAATGAGTTTAAGTGGTAACGTGACTATGTGTAATTGAAATTGAGTGATAGTCATCACTTATTTATGATTTATATTCGTTAGTGTTTCATTTTAGCTTTATCTCGTCATCATTGACTATTGGGCTTAACGGGCCCAATACACTTTCATGTTGTCTTAAATGGGCCTAATGGGCCCGTTTCCATTGTTTATCTCTTCGTTGGGCCTGTTAGGCCATTTGGGTCCATTAATTATTTTTGTGGGGCTTTCCAAACCGTTTAACCACTCGAATTGGTTCCCGACCCATTAATTACTTATGTATCCACTAGTAGTCCTAATAACTTGCCCAACACAATGTCACGTAAACAAGTACTTAATAATGCAAACTCTTAAGAATGACCATGACCAGGTTAATTAACAATTTATTGTATAGGTCCAAAGCGTGAGAATGAGTTTAAGTATTAACCTAACTACGTATGATTGAAATTGAGTGATAGCCATTACTTATGTATGATTTATATTAATTAGTATTTCATCTTAACTCTGACTCGTCATCCTTGACTATTGGGCTTATCGGGTCCAATACAACTTCGTGTGGTATTGAATGAGCCTGATGGCCCGTTTCAATTGTTTATTTCTCTGATGGTTTTATTAGGCCATTTGGGTCCATTAATTGATTCTATTCCGCTTTCTAACTTGTTTAACCACTCGAATTGGTTTCCCAACCCATTAAGTACTTATAAATCCATGAGCAACCCTAATAACTTAATTGCCGAACATATGGTCTAGAAGATTTAATCATGTAAATTTGTAAATACTAAAAACGTTTTAAGTAGGATATAATAATTAATAAAAATGTCAAAGTAAATAATTAATAACAAAATACAAATCAAATAAAATAGTATTATTATTATAAAATAATAATTTTAATTAGTAAAAAAATGGAAATTATTATTTATAAATTATATGTATATACATTATCAAAAATAAATAATTATTATCATTTAAAATAAATTATTGGTAAGTTTTATTATCAAATAATGTAAATAATAATATTAGAATTAGTTAGGCACAAAACCCCAAAAACACTTATACAAAAAAAAAAAAGAAGCCTTATATCGGGAAAATTTTAGATCTCATCTTCATTTACCTCCAAAACTCCTTTTCATCTCCAACCAAAAAACTCTTCACAACCCACCAAAAAATCCAACAAAAACCTACCAACCGGCCGGAAATCAGCCTCCGCCGCCTAATGTAACCTGCCGTCGCCGCCTTTTGTAACCTGCCGCCGCCGCTACTGTAAGGTTTGTTCGTATTTCGCGTCGCTTCCTTATAATCTGTTTTTTTTTCACCACTCAAATCCTAATCAGTTTCATTTTCTTTCTTTTCTTGTAATTAATTTTCGGTTTTTGATTTTGTTTATGATTTGCCCTGCCGCCGAAGTCTACCACGACCACTTGCCGGACCACCCACCACAACCACAATGAGTTGGTATATTTTCTTTTCTTTGCTATTTTTTCTTGTATTATTGTTTAAGCAAGGATTCTCGCTTAAGGTCTAGGGGTTAATCTTGTGTGGAAAGGGGTTTGAAATGTGTTTTATACTTGCTGGCGATTCCCTAATGGTGTGAAACTATGATGATAATTTCACGCCACCAAGTGTATTGTGTGTATTTCTGTGTGTTGTTCATTGGTCCTTAAAGGAGGCCAATGAAGGGGTATTTATAGGGGTTGAGGGTAGGTTAGCGTGTTGGTCCCCAACCGTGACGTTTGTCAAGGATAGGTCAGCTTATTGGTCCCCCAACCGTGACGTTCCTCTTGCAGGGAGACGTTTATTCGGCGTGTCGTTACGCACGTAAGCCTTTTGTCTATAGTGTAGAAGAGACAAAATCATGGCAGAGTTTGCTACATGTCGTTGTTGCTTTCGTAGCCTACTTTGGCATGTAGCCTACTTTGGCATGTAGCCTACTTTAGCATGTAGCCCTATTACCAATAGGGAATCGCCTACAAACACCCCCCAAAATCCATACACCCCTCCGGTTGTGCCATAGTGCGATTATTTGATCAAACAAATTGGCGCCATCCGTGGGACAAATTCCCTAAAACAATTCTTTTAAACCCACCCATGATCTGAATAATCAGTTACCATGGCCGACAGAAACATCAATTACTCTTCAAGAACACCCAACGCGGGAGGATCTCGGAAACCCTCCGGAGAACCAAATTTTGAAGAACAATTTTCTTTCGATACGCTTGGGTCAAACTTCAACCCACCCATTGTTACGGCAAGCAGTCACAGCGCGGCTGCAGGCGAAACTCCGAACACACAATGAACTTTGGACAGGCCTGCACCGCAGGGCTGATGTGACCAATTTATACCCATCGCCCACATCGTTATTGGCCTTTTTATTATATGTTTTTAGTCGATTTTGCTGGCATTTGGCGCGTTTATGGGTTTTGTTAGTGGTTTCAGGTTCTAAACAGGTGACGTGTCCGTTTGGTGCAAATTCGAGTAATTTTGAGGTCATGAAGTTGATTGGAGAGTTCGAGAGTCGTTAAGATGAAAAGAGATAGAAAAAATATGCAAGTCTTCATATGTTGATGTAGCTTTGGTTCAGTAATATTACACTGCGACGCAGTGGGATGTGCATTTGCCCACTGCGCCGCAGTCATCTCAAAGAAAGTGCATTGAAACCAGTATATAGCACTGCGACGCAGTGGGATGTGCATTGCCCACTGCGCCGCAGTCAGAGGATTGAAAAGCGTGGATACGACCAGTGTATAAGCACTGCGACGCAGTGGGATGTGCATTTGCCCACTGCGCCGCAGTCAGCCTTGACAAACAAGCACAAATGGGCAGTATAAAAGCACTGCGACGCAGTGGGATGTGCATTTGCCCACTGCGCCGCAGTGAGAAGCGGGACTGAAAGGTTTTTGGCAGTTTTTGCATCAGATTAAAGGGGGATATAAATAGTTTTTGAAACCTAATTCCCAAATCATCAAATCTTCTTTCTAAGAGCTGCACTTCAAGGAACACCTTCAAGGATCAATTCAAGATTTCAACATCTTCCGATTCATTGAAGATTCACGTGCACCCACTTAGATCGTATCTATTTTATTGTCTTGCAATTTCTATTCCTCAAACAATTGGTACATCATGTTCTTCCTTTACTTTGATTGTTATTTCAATTTAATTATGAGTGGCTAATATTTCAATCATCCACCTTGATGTAACTAGACGAATGATGTGATTGCTAGATGTTTTAATTCAAAGAGTTGATTTCAATTATCGTTGTGTCGAGATCTTGATGATTTAATTCCTTTATATTTATTATTATGATATTGGTGGCATGTGTGTTCTTCGTTAGTGGTACTAGTTGGATACATATGTGATTTTCAAATGGTTGCTTGTCTATGAGCAATTATCACTAGTTCATGGTGTGATAGTGAATGTCATTTTAATAAAAGGAATAATTTTGTCAACGTGTTTAGAAGAGGTTGGTGGTACCACGTTTTAATTCACATAGGCTCGATTGGTAATGTGATAATCAAGTAAACTAATTGTTGATAAGGTTGTCTAGGCATTGGTGGTACCGGCTTGGGTAATTAAACTAGCAATTTTGGTGTTTGGTGTTTTGTGAGCGGTTGGTGGTACCACGCGAGCATTTTATCCTTTCACGATTATCTTGTCAACTCTTAATGAATTTGGTCTTAATTGAATGCAATCACGTTTGAAGTCTAGCGAAGTCAAGGTGGATGATCTTTACTATTATTGTTTGCAGTTTTACCTTTACCTTTACGCGTTTGTCTTTTAAGTTATTTTAATTTAATTGTCAAAGAGAGATTCAAAGCGTTCCACCCTTTTTCCAAACTACTTTGTTAAACAATTGATTCAAACCAATCCCCGTGAACGAACCTGGACTTACTTTTTACCTCTAAATAGTCCCTTGAGAACACCGACAAGACGTAGATTTAACTTTGCAACACCTACACCATTCTCACCTATTGCTAGACCCACTCCTGATTCGGACGAGGAAGGGTTCTATTTAGACGAGTTTTTCAATCTAGAAGTTAAGTTAGAAGAGGAAATGGGAGACGAAGAAAGGGATCCGAATGATATTCGTTATGGTGAGAGGGTCCGTACTATACCTACCAACCGTGGTAGTCCTATAAGACCTCCAGCCATTGGTCATGATTTCAATCTGAAAGGTAATCATCTTAAAAGCATTGAGGAGCAACAGTTTGATGGTAAAAGGAAATGGATCCATACCAGCACTTAGAGAGGTTTGAGAAGTTGGCACGATTATACCAATATGGGAACAACCAAATGAATGTCGTTAAACTAGAAACATTTCCCATGTCCATTACCGGTGATGCTTTAGATTGGTTTAATGATCTCCCGGAAAATTCTATAACAACTTGGGACCAACTCAAGCAAGCTTTCATTGGTGAGTTTTACTCACTTAGAACTCAACGGAAGTTGGAAAACTTGATTAGGTCCTTTGATCAAGATGAAGATGAAGATGTGGTGGATGCATGGATTCGGTTTAAAGAAATGTTGAGGAATTATCCGGGCCATAACATGACTAAGGAGCAATATGTTGAGCTTTTCTTTGATGGCCTAGATAAGAAGTCCAAACGTGAGTTAGGATATGCTTTTGGTGGTGGTTTCAACAAAATTACACCCAATGAAGGTTTTGATATTTTGGAGTCCATGGCAAAGGACAATGCAAATATGGATGATGATAGATTTTTGAAGAATGAGAGAAGACTAAAGAAAGGTACTAGCCAAGGTAGGGTCGCAAAGGTTGAGGCTAGTCATGATTCTGGTATGATTGGAGAGATTAGAGCGCTGTCTGAGCGCATGGAAAAGGGATTTGCTATGCAAGAGAGTCGGTTTGGAGCACTTGAACGGGATGTAAAGGTAGTAGCCGAGGGGTGTGACCATTGTGGTAATATGCATTATTCTGAAGATTGTCCGAGTCGGGGACCCGAAGATGTGAGTTACATTCAGAATCAACCACAAGGGAGCTACCAACGCAATACCGGTTTCCAAAACCGTTCTTCAGGTAATCCTTCCTATAACTCTTCCTTTCCTACTAATAATGCTCGTTTTTCAGGTAACAGGTGGCAAGGAGACAATTATCAGAATCAGCCTCAGCAGCAGACACAGCAAGGCCAAGGATCAGGATCTTCTAATGCCTATCCAAATGACGAGTTGAGGGAGATGATGAAGCAGTTGGTTAGTAATCAGGTTGAAACCAACAATAACATTCAAATGATCAGGGAAGATACTAAGGCTTTGAGCGAGAGGTTGGATGCAATAAACGGGAAGGTGGAGATCAACATGAAGAATCAATGTGTTAACTTTAAGGATCTCGAGAGTAGGATGGCAGCTCTTGCTAGGCCCACGGGGACTCTACCGAGCAATACCCAACAGAATCCAAAGCCTCAGTCGAGTAATCAAGGATCATGGAAAAAGGATACCCAGCCTAATGTCAGAAACGAGCATGTGAATGCTATCACTACGAGGGCAGGTAACACTTATGATTCAGCTAAATCTTCACCTAATGATTCGTTTCAATCTGTGCAGGTTAATGAAGAGGAGGAGCAAGTTGATGACGAGATTGAGATGGAACCGGAACTAGCCGTGCCATCACCGGCCGTTCCATCCAAACCCGTTGCTAAACCTGTTGAGAAGCCCGCTGAGGAACCAACTGTTAAGCCATATAAGCCGAAGGTTCCATTTCCTCAGCGATTGGCGAAAAATAAGCTGAAGGAACAAATGGATAAATTTGTAAGTCACCTCAGAAAATTGCATATCAATATTCCATTTTTAGATGCAATTGTGCAGATGCCAGGATATGCAAAGTGCTTGAAGCAGATTTTGATGAATAAGAAGCATCTGGAAAGGGTGGCTACTACAGTGCTAGAGGAAGTTTGTTCAGCAGCTGTAACAGGTAAGTTGCCCGAAAAACGAGGAGATCCAGGTAGTTTTACTATTCCCTGTAAGATTGGTAACTTAACGGTAAAACGTGCCTTAAATGATTCGGGCGCAAGCATTAATCTTATGCCTTCTTCTCTTTACTCCAAGCTAAACTTAGGAACACCGAAATCTATTAACATGAAGATCAATTTGGCCGATAAGTCTGAAATAAGACCTATTGGAATATTAGAAGATGTGTTAATTCAGGTGGGAGGTTTGGTTTTTCCTGTAGATTTCATAATTATTGAAGCTGACGAGGCATTAAATGTGCCTCTTATTTTAGGGAGACCATTCCTTGCCACAGCCGATGCTAAACTTGAAGTTGGTCGTGGTAAGCTTACATTGAGAGCAGGAGATGAATCCGTTACATTTTCGAACACATGTTCTGTTTCTTTACCTAATGTTGCTAACTTTGTTGAAACTGCTTGTGTTAGTTCTTTGGATTCACAGATTGATAAATGGTTGGATGAGAAGTTAGAGGAGAAAGTGGTTGAATTGAAGTCGGCAGCAGTGCCTGGTTCTAAACCGACGGATGGACAGTGTGCTAAGATCCGAAAGCTTTATAGGCGATTGAGGTCTGCCATTTCTCATGGTAATATTAAGTTATCTGCAGAGTTGTGTTCTAGCTTATCAACAAATGAGAAAGCTGAGTTAATGATGGTTGTTGATACGTCGGAACGAGCGAATGATTGGATCCTTGATAAGGTGAAAGGTAACCGTTTCTCTCCTTTCAAGGGAAGACCGCCCAACACTTTAAGTGTGGGGGCGTCGGGGTCCCAACGTTGGTAATTATGAGAGGATCGAGTCTAGCTAAAGACTCGTAAATAAATTAAGCGCTTCTCGGGAGGCAACCCGTGTTTATTTTATCGTATTTTATTTTCTTTTTATCAGTAGATGCTTTGATATGCTTTGGAATTTGTGGTTTGTTTTGTGATGCAATGATACAGGAATTATCAATTTGATGGCTATTGTGCAACACATGTGTGGGGGGAAAACTCATTGGATTCTCTTCTCATCTTTACTTTGTGGCATCAAATTGTGATTGTGTGATGGTGTGCATATGCTGGCAGTAAGTTCAGCGCCGCTATATTTT
Organism: Erigeron breviscapus; assembly: GCA_034093135.1. Taxonomy (NCBI): domain Eukaryota; kingdom Viridiplantae; phylum Streptophyta; class Magnoliopsida; order Asterales; family Asteraceae; genus Erigeron; species Erigeron breviscapus. The sequence continues at coordinate 160,650,381 of CM067167.1, read as the reverse complement.
TGTTTGGTATGTTTGTTGCACACACATCTCTCGCACTTTCCGTTTTGGTACAACTTGTTTCTCCCGCCAAGCAAAGGGGTCTTCCTTTTTAGGAAGCACCATTTGTGACACGGGGTCGACTAACTTGTTTCAAAACGGGATGTGTCCTTACTCCGGTATGTGTTCTGATTATTCTATGTTGCTTACCCCTATTTACCTTTGTTTGACCGAATATGGACATTGAGGGCATTGTCCATCTTAAGTGTGGGGGCGTCGGGGTCCCAACGTTGGTAATTATGAGAGGATCGAGTCTAGCTAAAGACTCGTAAATAAATTAAGCGCTTCTCGGGAGGCAACCCGTGTTTATTTTATCGTATTTTATTTTCTTTTTATCAGTAGATGCTTTGATATGCTTTGGAATTTGTGGTTTGTTTTGTGATGCAATGATACAGGAATTATCAATTTGATGGCTATTGTGCAACACATGTGTGGGGGGAAAACTCATTGGATTCTCTTCTCATCTTTACTTTGTGGCATCAAATTGTGATTGTGTGATGGTGTGCATATGCTGGCAGTAAGTTCAGCGCCGCTATATTTTTGTTTGGTATGTTTGTTGCACACACATCTCTCGCACTTTCCGTTTTGGTACAACTTGTTTCTCCCGCCAAGCAAAGGGGTCTTCCTTTTTAGGAAGCACCATTTGTGACACGGGGTCGACTAACTTGTTTCAAAACGGGATGTGTCCTTACTCCGGTATGTGTTCTGATTATTCTATGTTGCTTACCCCTATTTACCTTTGTTTGACCGAATATGGACATTGAGGGCATTGTCCATCTTAAGTGTGGGGGGGGGGGTGGCAAATAGGTTTAAGCTACCGGGTACATCACTTTTGTTGTTTTGCCATTGAGATTTCTACCGGTTTTGTTGATGTGTCCCTCTCATAGGCCTTCGGATTTTATCCGAGGGTAGGAGTTTCTATTTTGAGCTCTTCACTGTGATGTGCATGTTTGGAATCGGTGTTGTCAATTTGGTGGGATAATAGAGGTTGATGTGGTTTTTAAAACTTGAGTTGAGCTTGTCCTTGTGGTAAATTGCTTTTGTCACTTAATTCATAATAATTTAATGAGCAATTTTACTACAAATTTTTCCTTGGCAAAATTTTAATCGGCGAAATGTGTTCTGAACGGTTATTGGGCTTATCCTTGTGGATTGATAACATTACTTGCATACTCTAAATTTCCCAAACACCTAAAGTTGTGAGATTCATTGTTCATATATAGATGTGCTAGTTGTTTGCGGTTTTGGTTTGATTGCCTTGTAATTTGTCCCTCTCTTAGGCTCTTGGATTTATTCGGGAGTAAGGGTTCCATTTCGAACTCTGCACTAAGATGTGCAAATTTGAGGTTAATTTATTCCATTTTCGGGTTCTTTTCTTTGATTTGAGTGTGCCGGTGATGTGTTGAGCTAGAACTTGGCCTTGTGATCGTGATGAGACCGCAGTGAGATCACTTTTGTGATTAAAGTACATCGGATGACGAATTGGCATATAGGTTTGACCCATACTTTTCTTTCTTGCTTTATTTTCACTTTTCCTTTTGTATATTCATACCCTTACTATACTTATACTCACTTACATATACATCCTTCCTTTCTTTGTAAACCTTTCTTATACACCATTTTAACTTAGCCTTTTCCATTGTATATATCCACTCATTTATGTAAACTTTACCTAATTATACATTACCATGCCGATAGTCTAATCTGGGGGGCCTTTGATTGCTGTTGGTTGGTTTGCACGGTTTGTGAGAGTTTTGGGGGTGGATTGATTGGATTATGCTTTGACTTGGGAAAGACGTAGATTGGTTTAAGTATTGGAATGTTCAAAATTGATCATATTGTGTTTTTAGACATTGTTCATCATTGTAAGAGGGTGCCTACTAGTAGAGTAAGAGTTGATTTCAATTAAAAAAAAATAAAAAAAAAAAAATAAAAAATGGAAATTGGGCTACTAGTGGGTACGTCTCATTTTTATATGTCTAGAGTTGTATTGTATCGTTAAGAATGGAGGGCTTGGTTGATTTTAAGTTGTTTGAAGTTGATACACCACATTGGTGTCGAGTTTGCTTGGTAATTTTGAAGTGTCTTAGCGGATTTGCAATTTATGGGTTGTTGGCAATCAAGGGTACGGGTTTGATTAGACTATTTTGTACATATTTCATACTTACCTTATACTTTTGATTGATTCCTTTCATTTCTAACCTACACTCCCTCACTCATTGTAAATGTCCATTATATATGCCTTAGCCTAACTATACAACCATCTTATATGCCTATTTTGATGATGTACTTGGTGCTTACGCCACGTCGGTGGAGCTATGATCCTTGTTCAAGCCTATGGTAAGATATGCATCACGACCGTGCTATGAGTAATTCTTCATATATTCAACCCCAAAAGTAAGTTCGTTGGAGTAGAATGATATTGATAGGTTCATTTGTTTCACTTGTGCATAGTCGTGTTATTGAGGCTTGTGGATTGTTCAGATATGGTCAAACATTTCGGGTTTTCATTTAAGATTAAAACCGCTTCACCCAACTTCTTTGTCTTTGACATACTTGGTGTTGCTTCTTTTTGATACTCGTAATTGTTTATTTAGCTTCTTTGCCAAGGATTACTTTTTCTTTAAATGTTGGATTTGCTTGAGGACAAGCAATGCTCAAGTGTGGGGGGATTTGATGTGACCAATTTATACCCATCGCCCACATCGTTATTGGCCTTTTTATTATATGTTTTTAGTCGATTTTGCTGGCATTTGGCGCGTTTATGGGTTTTGTTAGTGGTTTCAGGTTCTAAACAGGTGACGTGTCCGTTTGGTGCAAATTCGAGTAATTTTGAGGTCATGAAGTTGATTGGAGAGTTCGAGAGTCGTTAAGATGAAAAGAGATAGAAAAAATATGCAAGTCTTCATATGTTGATGTAGCCTTTGGTTCAGTAATATTACACTGCGACGCAGTGGTATTTGTACTGCGCCGCAGTGGCAACCACACCTAGCCACTGCGCCGCAGTCAGAGGATTGAAAAGCGTGGATACGACCAGTGTATAAGCACTGCGACGCAGTGGGATGTGCATTTGCCCACTGCGCCGCAGTCAGCCTTGACAAACAAGCACAAATGGGCAGTATAAAAGCACTGCGACGCAGTGGGATGTGCATTTGCCCACTGCGCCGCAGTGAGAAGCGGGACTGAAAGGTTTTTGGCAGTTTTTGCATCAGATTAAAGGGGGGTATAAATAGTTTTTGAAACCTAATTCCCAAATCATCAAATCTTCTTTCTAAGAGCTGCACTTCAAGGAACACCTTCAAGGATCAATTCAAGATTTCAACATCTTCCGATTCATTGAAGATTCACGTGCACCCACTTAGATCGTATCTATTTTATTGTCTTGCAATTTCTATTCCTCAAACAATTGGTACATCATGTTCTTCCTTTACTTTGATTGTTATTTCAATTTAATTATGAGTGGCTAATATTTCAATCATCCACCTTGATGTAACTAGACGAATGATGTGATTGATAGATGTTTTAATTCAAAAGTTGATTTCAATTATCGTTGTGTCGAGATCTTGATGATTTAATTCCTTTATATTTATTATTATGATATTGGTGGCATGTGTGTTCTTCGTTAGTGGTACTAGTTGGATACATATGTGATTTTCAAACGGTTGCTTGTCTATGAGCAATTATCACTAGTTCATGGTGTGATAGTGAATGTCATTTTAATAAAAGGAATAATTTTGTCAACGTATTTAGAAGCGGTTGGTGGTACCACGTTTTAATTCACATAGGCTCGATTGGTAATGTGATAATCAAGTAAACTAATTGTTGATAAGGTTGTCTAGGCATTGGTGGTACCGGCTTGGGTAATTAAACTAGCAATTTAGGTGTTTGGTGTTTTGTGAGCGGTTGGTGGTACCACGCGAGCATTTTATCCTTTCACGATTATCTTGTCAACTCTTAATGAATTTGGTCTTAATTGAATGCAATCACGTTTGAAGTCTAGCGAAGTCAAGGTGGATGATCTTTACTATTATTGTTTGCAGTTTTACCTTTACCTTTACGCGTTTGTCTTTTAAGTTATTTTAATTTAATTGTCAAAGAGAGATTCAAAGCGTTCCACCCTTTTTCCAAACTACTTTGTTAAACAATTGATTCAAACCAATCCCCGTGAACGAACCTAGACTTACTTTTTAACTATACTGCATACGATCGGGTCCACTGCCCGATAGTGCGTAGTAGTGAGTTCAAGGTATTTCTAGTTTTAAATTTTAAACTCGATTTAGCACATCAAGTTTTTGGCGCCGCTGCCGGGGATTGTGTGCCGTTTTAGTTGTTAATTTAGTGGTTTGATCCTTCCTCACGCGTGAGGAAGTTACTTGCTTTATAGTTTAGTTTTTCTTTTCTTGTCTTATCATAGGTGCAGTTGACGTGTTTGGTTAGTTGTGTTTTACAGGTCTACTTCTTAGTTGATGAACTTGCGGTCTTCGGGTTTACCTCTAAATAGATCCGCGACAATATCGTAGGGTCTAGCTTTGGACAGGCCCGCATCGCAGGGCCAAAGTCCAGATAGGTCCGTGATTACATCGCAGGGCCAAGGTCCAGACAGATCAGCGATAACATCGCATGGTCAAAGCCCGGATAGGTCCACGATTACACCTTTAGGCCAGGGTCTATTCAGGCCCGTGACGACTCCACGGAGTCAGAACACGGAGAGATCCACAATAATTCCACCAGATCAAGGCCGAAACAGACCTATACACGTGTCACTCCAGGATCGAAGTAGGTTCACACTCACACCACTTCAAGGCCAAAGCCAGGATAGACCCACGCCGCAAGGCCAAGGTCCGGACAGACCCACACCCCAGATAGACCCACAACAACCTCTTGGAACGGAGATGCAAATAGACTGTTAATCACCCCGTCCAAAGGTCGCGAAAGCTTATTATTTACACCACTTCAAGGTCAGAGCCAAGTACAGAACAGGCCGGGTTTTACTCCATCGGATCGGAGGATGTCACAGACCCTC
>CM067167.1:160554941-160644322 GCA_034093135.1 Erigeron breviscapus | reverse complement strand
GTAATTGAATGCAATCACGTTTGAAGTCTAGCGAAGTCAAGGTGGATGATCTTTACTATTATTGTTTGCAGTTTTACCTTTACCTTTACGCGTTTGTCTTTTAAGTTATTTTAATTTAATTGTCAAAGAGAGATTCAAAGCGTTCCACCCTTTTTCCAAACTACTTTGTTAAACAATTGATTCAAACCAATCCCCGTGAACGAACCTAGACTTACTTTTTAACTATACTGCATACGATCGGGTCCACTGCCCGATAGTGCGTAGTAGTGAGTTCAAGGTATTTCTAGTTTTAAATTTTAAACTCGATTTAGCACATCAAGTTTTGGCGCCGCTGCCGGGGATTGTGTGCCGTTTTAGTTGTTAATTTAGTGGTTTGATCCTTCCTCACGCGTGAGGAAGTTACTTGCTTTATAGTTTAGTTTTTCTTTTCTTGTCTTATCATAGGTGCAGTTGACGTGTTTGGTTAGTTGTGTTTTACAGGTCTACTTCTTAGTTGATGAACTTGCGGTCTTCGGGTTTACCTCTAAATAGATCCGCGACAATATCGTAGGGTCTAGCTTTGGACAGGCCCGCATCGCAGGGCCAAAGTCCAGATAGGTCCGTGATTACATCGCAGGGCCAAGGTCCAGACAGATCAGCGATAACATCGCATGGTCAAAGCCTGGATAGGTCCACGATTACACCTTTAGGCCAGGGTCTATTCAGGCCCGTGACGACTCCACGGAGTCAGAACACGGAGAGATCCACAATAATTCCACCAGATCAAGGCCGAAACAGACCTATACACGTGTCACTCCAGGATCGAAGTAGGTTCACACTCACACCACTTCAAGGCCAAAGCCAGGATAGACCCACGCCGCAAGGCCAAGGTCCGGACAGACCCACACCCCAGATAGACCCACAACAACCTCTTGGAACGGAGATGCAAATAGACTGTTAATCACCCCGTCCAAAGGTCGCGAAAGCTTATTATTTACACCACTTCAAGGTCAGAGCCAGGTACAGAACAGGCCGGGTTTTACTCCATCGGATCGGAGGATGTCACAGACCCTCGGAGACACCAACAGGGCGTCAACATCAGCGGAGCACGAAATAAACGATGCATACGTGCAAGCTAATTATGACGTCCTGAGTACAATTATGAACCGCTTAAGAGAAGCAGGCCAAATCCACAATGTTACCAGGAACCTGGAAAATGAGTATGATTCAGACTCGGTGGATGAATACATGGAGATGGAAACCCCCCCGGGAAGAATGAGCAAAAGGGCACCATCACAACAAGGGAGGCGAATTCAAGCAATCACAACCCCCGCAACAAGAACTACTGGGATACGGATAAGAGGGGCCCAAAATGCAGCAGCTAACGACGAAGAGACAACCTTTCAAAGACTACGGGGAGGGCGTTTACCCGGGTTTGACGAAGGTCCGGAAGGCAACCTGGCACCTCAACAGAACCAGGGTAGATCCAGAGGACACCACGAAGGGATCACCCGTCCCCGAAGGAATGTGATTCACCCAGACTACGATTCATATGAATGGGAGGACCCGAAGCCGGTTGACTTATCCCACCTGGTAAACACCGATAGCCCATTCTCTGCAGCCATACAAAGTCACCCACTGCCAGCGAAAATGAAATACCCTCAACATCTGGGATATTACGATGGAAAAAGCGACCCAGATGACTTCTTAAAGAAGTTTGTCGAAGCAGCCTTGATCCAAAAATGGGATATGCCAACCACATGCCACGCATTTTCCTACGCGCTGACAGATGATGCACGGGAATGGATCGATGGCCTACCCAATAACAGCATTGACAGCTTCGAGGTACCCAAGAACAAATTCAGGTCCGAGTTTAGTATGCAAAAGAAGCACATAAAAACTCATATTTATGTGCATAACATCAAGCAAAAAGAGGGCGAAAAGACAAGGGACTTTATCGTCAGGTACACTAACGAAACCCAACAAGTACGAGGACTACCGGAAAGCCAGAGAATTTCAGGGGTTTTCCATGGACTCTGCACAATAGATCTCATCGAGCACCTTAGCACGGATCTACTCGAGACATACGACGGCTTGACAGATAAAGCCCACATCTGGCTGGACGCAAGGGAAACGACAAACACCGACTACTCCTCCGGAAGAAAAAGGAAGGAGTACGGAGGCAACGGAAGATTCCCTCGATATGCAAGAGATGACAACCAATGGGCGGGAAGAGACAGGGACAGTGGGATCGATATCCTGTCCAGTCTCACGAAGACACCGAAGCAGATTCTAGCTACGGAGCGAGTTACATCCACTTTCCCGATTTCAAACAAACTCATAACAAAAAAGAAAAACATGGATAAATACTGTGAATACCACAGAGGCCATGGTCATGACACAAACAATTGCAGGAATTTAAGAAGAGCCATAGAAGAAGCAGTGGAATCGGGGAAACTGGATCACCTGGTCAAAGGAATCCGCCAGGCAACAAGGATAAAAAATGAAGTGGAGAAAGTAGAAAAAACAGCGCCAGCACAAACCCTTACGATACGCTCCGAGGTACACATAGAGCACCCAGAGGAACAGAATTATCAGTTCCTGCCACTGGGGCAGATAACACCATCCAATGGACCGATTGTCATCGAAGCCTCGATCGCAGGTGCCAAGATGAGGAACGTCCACATAGACGGAGGAAATGAGTGTGACATCCTCTACGAAAATTACTTTTCCAAGTTACCGCGAAATGTCAGGGAAAAGCTAAGAAAAGTGGAAAAACCACTAATAGGATTCACAGGGGAACGAATATGGCCAATTGGGGAGCTAAGGACAGAGGTAACAATAGGAAAATACCCGAAATGGAAAACAGAAAGGATTACCTTCTTGGTCATACCGGCAAACTCTGACAACAACACAATACTTGGAAGAGAAGCAATGGGGAAGTTCGGGATGATAGTGTCAACAATCCACTCACAAATAAAATTCCAAAGTAAGTTGGAAATAATGACATTATCATATAACGAGCGAAGAAAATCCGAAGCTCGGCAGAAGAGAGAAGCAGGAAAGCCCCGATGCAGTCAGAAACAATAACGAAGGCCCCAGAAACAGCAAAGTTCAAGAGAAGGACACGTAGAAGGAACAGAGGGGCCAGAAAGAATAACACATCAAGAAGCTTCGGGGAAAAGACGGGGGGTTAGGCAGACCTCCGTCAAAAAGTAAATTCCCTAAAAAGGCAAAGGGATAAGTCCGATTAGCTACCGGATAAGTCCCAAGAAAGAAAGCTAGCAGCTAGGAACCTTACTATGTAACGTCCTCCTGCCAATTATTTTTATAAATAAAGCTTTCAAAATATTCCTAAGATCGATCAATATATTCTAAACGCGCGTATAAAATGAAAAGAAAAAGACTTCATGTAAATGTTCAAGGGGACGCCCATTAAGACATTCATGGAGCAACAAAAAGAGCCTCCCCAAAATAAAGGGAACGACCAAACATAAAACCACTCAAAGACGGACTCGTTATAACGAAGAAGTCAAGGGTAAGGTTAAGAAATTTCATCAAAATAATATATACCAAAACCTCCCCAAACACAAAGGGAGGTCAACCAAAGTTCAAAAGTGAAATTGTCCAAAGGCACGTAGGCCACCAATACATGAAGATTGTTCAAAAGTACCACAGTTCATCAACAAAGTTTCAAAAATCCAAGATACCAAGAGGAGTCATGGAACAACCTGTAACAAATCAGAGGGAGAGGCTTCAGGGTCGGATGCTAGCTTACGAAGGTATGCAGAGTCAATGTTGGCCAGCTCATCCAAAGCAGAATCAAGACGACCAGCCGTGTCTTCAGGAATAACACGGCCCTCAAGATTAACAACACCCTCATCAGCTAGAGCACACATCAATCCCACTTCCGCACCGACCCTGTTTTCATTACAGATCTTCGACAGCAACGTACCAACTTCAGGACCATGCAGGAATGACTTGCACAAATGGGGAATAGACTTCAACAATCAGCCTTCCATACTTCCCAGATTGTGTTGCAAGTGCGTCCTGCGCTCCCTTTAGCAGCGCATCCTTTTCTCGAATCTGATCTGTAAGAGCCTCCACCTCTTTCTCCTTCTCAGCAATGACCCTCTGCACAGCTGTCCGCACGGTATCCAACTCAGACTGAAGAGCACCACAGTCCACCTCCAACTCAGTCGCCTTCACCTCAAGAGCATGCTTCTCTGACATCAGCTTCTCATATTGTTCCTTCGTTGGCCCAGATTCCTCAAAAACCTCCTTCAATCTCTCATCCAATGCACTACCAACAACAACACTGCAGAAGATTGAGCGGTTAAAGAAGGCAGAAAGCTCCGGAATCTCTATATTCATTAATCCATTAACCCATACAGAAGGAGGGATACTCTGAAGAAAGCGATGACACGAAGCAGCATCAAGAGCCTCCCCAAGAGGATCGAAGGCTGCAAAGAAAACAGATAATTAATAGCAATGAAGGAACAAGCAAGGGAAAGCTAAGAGGAACTTACAAGTAGACTGCTCAGGCACTTCAACATCCCTTGTTATCCATTTCTTCGATCGGGAACTACCGACACCCTTAGATGATTTCTTCCTCTTCCTCAAACGGCTGGCAACAGTGTCTTCTCGGGCAACATCTTCTGCATCTTCACCAATACCATAAGATACATCCACTACAACCTGCTCCTCAACAACCCGCTCCTGAGCCAAAGGAACAGGTGTCCCAGCCAGCACCTCTGCAGAAGAACCCCCCTGTACAACAGAGGACGGAGTAGAGGGTGAAGCAAGAGCCACCGGCTTGAAGACAAGGCTGGATAACGCAGGTTGCCTATCAATCAACTGTTGTTAGGTCCAGATTTACTGGACTCGCTCCAGACTTGAAGACTGGAAAGTCTCTGAAGACTTATCCAGAAATAATATTTACTGGACCCACTCCAGACTTGCTGACTGGAGCGAAGCTGAAGATTTGTCCAGAAATAATGGAAGACCAGTGAGCTATTTACTTGTATAGGAAATCTGGAATCCTCCAGATTGGTTCACTGGACTTCACCCCAGTCCAGATCTATTCTACTGAAGACATTCTCACTGAAGTCAAAGACTGAAGTTAGAATAAAGAAGACTGACAAATGGCGGAGTCCACTGGAAGTCTTACCAGATCTACGACTGGAGGTTTGTCAGTGTTCTAGACCTTACAAGTCTGAACACTGATTACGAGGTATTGACTTTTTGCCTTTACACACTTTTCAAAAGACATTCCACTTGTCTTTACCAAAAGTACATACGTGTGTAAAGGTGGTTGGTTAAAAGAATAAAGTCATATTGATGTGACTTTATCCTTGTACTTTAACCAATGCATTTAATAACCTTGTCGGTTCATTAAATGCATGCAACCATGTTTGTACGGCACAAATTCACTGGTGAATTTGTTTGCCTATAAATACAAAGTCATTTCCTTGTTAAAATTACTTTTAGCATTAAAGGTGAATTTGTCTAAATACTCTCGATCGTAACAGGGATACTTCACAACTTTAAGTATCTCGATCCAAAGAGTTTATTTGGCAAATATAGATCATTTGTAATTCATAGGTTGTTAGGATACTTACATATTTGTATTATCTTGATTCCGCACAACCTTGTATTTTATTTAACATCATAAATAAAATACACTTGAAAATATTACATTGTGTTCCACCTTTATTTATTACTTTAAGTCGTGTATTACTTTGTTTATATACTTGCATTTATATTCAAGTAATACTAGTCCAATCCAGTGCTTATTAGACTTGTTGTATTTTACACTTTGGGTTAAACCATCTAGAGAGTTTGGGACTCACAATTGGTATCAGAGCAGAAGGCTAAACAAACTTGCCTAGATCTGTTTCTTCGATGGCCACCCCAGAAAATACACAAGGAAGTTTTAATTTTGGTCCTGATCCTAATGATAATATTAATGATCAAATTAATGACCCACCCATTGTTAATAACACTAATCCACCACCTCCTGCTTCTCCACATGTGCATGTGCACTACTCAAACAATCCTGTTCCTAAATTCAGTGGGAATAGCGAGATGAATTTGGTACGTGGAAGGCTAGGATGATATTGCATATCACTGGTATTGAGAGAAACATGATGAAAATTTTAAATGAAGGACCCTATGTCCCATCATCACCTCTCAATGCTCTTCTTGATCCAACTGGATCTAGAAGAGGCAGGGAAAAAAGGGAGGAACATTGGTCTGAAGAGGAGAGGAGATTGGTAAATCTAGATACCCTTCTCAAAAACATGATCCTCGGGGCTGTTCCAGAAACCCTAATTCCCACACTAGTTCTTTTTCCCAGTGCTAAAACCATGTGGGATGAACTAGTGAACCAGTAAGAAGGAGGAGATGACACCATTGTCACCAGAAAGGTCTCCTTAAACAAGAGGTATGAGTCATTTTTTGCTCAGCCCAATGAGTCTCTCACTGGTACTTACACCAGATTTATGAGCATCATAAACCAGTTGAGAGGTCTTGGGGTTGAGAAAGACAAGGATATACTTCTGGATAAATTTTGTGATATTTTACCCACCAAATGGTCTCACATGATCCTGGTCTTACGACAAGGTAAAACTCTGCACACACACACACTCTTTCAACCTTATATGGAGCTTTCAGATACACTGAAGAAAATCAAGCTCAGAGAGTTGTGGCAGAACAAGATGCCTATAACCATGCCTCCAGTAGTCCTACTGTGGTTAGTCATACTGAACCATAAAGTACAGCACTGATATCTTCTGAGAATGTATTTTCTATGAAGAAGATGGTGCCTGAACTCATGGAATCTGGAGAATCTAGTCAAATCTCTCCAGACTGTGATGAATCTGAAAATGATGACCTGGTTGCTATGATTGCTAAAACGTTTAACCGTTTCAAAGCAAGAGCAAATAGGCCATCTGGACAATTTGCATCCAGTTCTTCAACTGATAAGACCAATCTGACATGCTTTAAGTGTGGCAGAAAAGGTCATTTCATGAAAGATTGCAAGTCCAGTCAGTTTGTATCCCAGCCTGGTCCATTTACTTCAAATAAAAAGCCTGATGATAACTATAAATCTAAATACAAAAAGCTTAAGGCTAAAATTGCTCTCATGGCACAACAAATGGAAAATAATAATAAGTGCATGATTGCAACAACTGAAGAGAAATGGGTTCCTTCTAATGACTCATCTGCTGATGAAGAAGAAGAAAGAGATTGCTGTTACATGGCTCTGGCAGACGAAGAGCACCTGGTGAAGGAAGATGTCACATCTGGAAGATAGATGGACATTGTTATCAAGAAGGTTAGTGATTATGATATGGAAACTGACCAAGAATTAAAACTGGACATTGCTGAAGCTCTTAATTCTGATTTAATATTTGTTGAAACTGTTAGATCTGACTGTGTAAATGGTCTAGAAACAGATTTTTCTGAAATAACTGTTTTAAAATCAAAATTAAAAGAACTTCAAGATATTGAACTGGCATTTCAAGCCCAGGTTCTGGTAACTGAACAATTGATTCAAGAAAAACAAGATCTTGAGATCATTTTAGAGAAAGAAAAACTGGTGATTAAATCATGGCTTGAAACCAGAAAGCCATATGATGCTGGAGTAAATCAATTTCCCACACAAAAACGTGCTTATTTAGATGGAAATACTCATGTTGCATCATTAATACCAGTAATTGATCGGTTACCAGAGGGATTCAGGCCCGTTACCATTTATGATGAGCCTGTAACTCCTAAGGACAATATTTTCCCAGTTCAATCCCCAGAGGTTAAGACTGGAGCATTCCAGATGACTGCTCCAGTTAAGAAGGTTAATCGGAATAAACCTTTGCCTCAGTCTGCTTCTAAAGAACCCCAGGTTCAAAAGAAGAAGACCAATCCCCTACCTAAGCCTCGAGTCCAGTCAACTGGAAAGGCTCAGGTGTCATCTGATGAAAATATTTTGTCAAGGTTAGAGAGCCAATTTCAATTACTGACTCGTCAATTTCAAAGTTTTAATGCAAGATTAAACTTTATTGAGGGTACTTCATCTGGCCCTAGAAAAAATACCAAACCTTTTTCCAAGAAAGATAAATATATTTCTCCAGTTGAGAAAAAGAAAAAGGTTTCAAAACTATCAACCCCAGTGGTCTTTTCAACTAAGACTACTGTTGAAGAAAGTGAACTCAACCAGATACCTGCAGGGACCTATAAGGGAGGGTCCAGTGAACCCATCAGTCGATGGGTTCCCAAATCTAACTGATAATATCTGGTGGATGTGCAAGGCGATCGAAAGATACTCTCAAAAGAGGAAAAGATTTACCCTAATTCTCTTACCCTCCTCTCCAAGTTTCTACCCTCTATATAAATAGAGGAGGTGCCACACGGCACAGGATCATTCAACACATTTGAAACCCTAATCATTGATACATTCGACTTCCGAATCCCTAACTCTCACAAATAAACCCTAAGCCTTACGGATCGGTGAAGGGTTAACAATCATAGGCGTAAAGCGGCCTACGGCCCTCTGACCGCAAGGGAATCGCCAACTAACACCCAAAACCCCCCCACATCTTCGGTTGAGCCATAGTGCGATTATTTGATCAAACAAATTGGCGCCTTCCGTGGGACCTACAACACAAATTCTCTTTTCGAGCCCACCCGTGATCAGAATAATCAGCTGCAATGGCCAACAGTGAAATCAGTTTTTTATCATGTTCCCGCAACACGAGGGGACCTCAGATGCCCTCAGAAGGACCGAATCCGGAGGGACAATTTCCCTTCGACGCATATGTGTCGAATCTGGATCCACAAATCGCTATTATCGATGGCGGAATCGTGGTGGCTGGGGAGACGCTGGGTCTGCGAGAACAGAGCCTAGGCCGAACCATGCTTGCACCACAAGGTCGGGATCCACGCAGGTCTGCACCCATGGTGCCATACCCACAATGTCAGAAGCCTGGGCCAACCTCCACGAATCAAGGAGTGCTACAAACCCTCGAAAACACCTCCGCGACAGATGAGTTGCGCGAAAAGGCCGAAATGACCCAGAGCGACCCGGACGATCCTAACAGAGTGATGATGCCGACAGACCAAGAATCGTACAAGACACACAAACGGATTGGTTATGACTCATCTGGACCGACAATCGGTCAAGACCTGAAGGAACCGCCCCACTAGAGCAAGGCCCAGGCAAATCCACCCTTACGATGCCTCGCAGTCAAAATGAGTGTGGATCGAGCCGTACTTCTTCAGACTCAGAAAAAGCACAACCACATAAGGCTACACTTCAGACCGGCGGACCACTAGTAAAGTAGTCGGGGGTAATACACCAGCCTGGAAATCAGGGACTAACGTTAGTAGACAGAGAGATCACTGACGCATACGTACAAGCAAATTATGATGTGTTGTGTGCAATAATTAGGCGCTTAAGGGACACGGGCCAGGTGTATGAACCAGAACTCATAGCCCATCACACCTACGATGCAGGGGGAATACAAGAAGGACCGGGGCAGAACATCTCCGCTGAGTTACCAATCACGGGACAAAGCTCCCCGAATGCACAAAGGGACCTCCACAGAGGTGAAATACAGAATCCCCAAACAGGAATTCTGGAACGCAGACCTGGGCAAGGATATCAGACCCAGGGTCGGCCCAGACAAAAAGCTGGATTAAGGGAAACAGGTGGAGACGGTGACCGGAGATCCCCCTCACCCGAATGGAAATCCAGGGACATGGCACATCTAGCGAGTGCAGGCAGCCCATTTACTAGTAGTATACAAAACCACCCCGATGCCAGCAAACATGAAATACCCCCAGAACCTAGAATATTATGATGGTAAAGGAGACCCAGATGATTTCTTGAATAAGTTTATCGGAGTAGCAATGATCCAGAGATGGGACATGCCAACCACCTGCCACGCTTTCTCCTGCTCCTTGGCCAACGATGCAAGGGAATGGATCGATAGCCTACCGGCAGGCTCGATAAATAATTTTGAAATCCTAAAAAACAAGTTCAGATCACAATTCAATACACAGAAGAAACATCGGAAGACACATGTGTCGGCACACAACATAAAGCGACATAGCGAAGAAACACTTAGGGATTTTATTGCAAGATACACACATGAAACCCAGGAGATAAGTGGACTGCCGGAAAGCCAGAGGATATCAGGACTCATTCATGGGCTATGAGAAGTCGAGTTAGTTGAACACCTCACGACGAACCTGCCAGAAACATACGATGAACTAACAATTAAAGCTCACGTTTGGATAGACGTCAAAGGGGCGACCGGAACGGAGTACGCCCTAGGAAAAAGGAAAAGAGATCCGGCGGACAGCGGAACCGAAGGCCCTGTCAAAAATCCCAGGTGGAGAAGCAAAGCCAAAGAAGGCAGGAGAATAATACTGTTGAAATTAACAAAGTCACCAAAGGACATCCTCGCAACGGAATGGGTGGCGCAAACATTTCCAGCCCCACCAAGATTAACAACCCGAAAAAGGGATCGAGGAAAATATTGCGCATTTCACAAAGATTACGGACACGACACGGACCTGTGTCGAAATCTCCAGCAGGCCATAGAAGAAGCAATAACTGCTGTAAAACTGCAGCACCTTGAAAGGAAGTTAGACGAAGCAGCAATAAAAGCGGAAATAAAAAACATATCAAGAGACCTACCGCAAGAACAAATCCCCACAATGAGAAAAGGACTGCCAATTAAAGAACGGAGCCACCATGATGAAAACCTAACAAATGAGGTCAGGAAGAGGCCAGAGTCAAGAGAAGTACCGACTTGGCCCTCAAAAGGGGAGCCACAGATAACAGAAGAGGATGGATTACAAGTAAGAATCCAATCATCTGACCCTTTGAAAAGGATTCCAACATGGGAAGGAAACACGGCTGCACCGGCAGATGGGAAAACCGATACAGTTATACCCAGGTGACAGCTCGCTCCGTACGAAAGTACGTTTCCCGAGGAGGCAAACGAAATTTTTGCATGAAACAGAAAAGACTCTAAATGAACACGGAGCAACAAATGAAAGCTAGCAGTTAGGAACTTTACTATGTAATGTCCTCCTGCCAATTATTTTCATGGAAATAAAAGCTTTCAAAGATCGATCAAAAACAAAAACGCGCGTAATAAAAATATATATATGCATGTATAACAAAAGACTTTATGAGAAGTTAAGGGGACGCCCGACAACGCTTCCATAAAGCAACGTCATAAGACGACTGCCATAAGACATCTACGTCATAAGGCGACTGTCATAAGACAACTACGTCATAAGACGACTGCCATAAGACATCCACGTCATAAGGCGACTGTCATAAGACAACTACGTCATAAGACGACTGCCATAAGACATCCACGTCATAAGGCGACTGTCATAAGACAACCACGTCATAAGGCGACTGCCATAACACAACAATGTCATAAGACGACTGCCATAAGACACACGTCATAAGGCGACTGTCATAAGACAACAACGTCATAAGGCGACTGCCATAAGACACACGTCATAGGCGACTGTCATAAGACAACAACGTCATAAGGCGACTGTCATAAGACAACAACGTCATAAGACGACTGCCATGAGACAACAACGTCATAAGGCGACTGTCATAAGACAACTAAGTCATAAGACGACTGACATAAGACAACAACGTCATAAGGCGACTGTCATAAGACAATTAAGTCATAAGACGACTGCCATAAGACATCCACGTCATAAGGCGACTGTCATAAGACAACCACGTCATAAGGCGACTGCCATAACACAACAATGTCATAAGGCGAATGCCATAAGACAACAACGTCATAAGGCGACTGCCATAAGACAACCACGAGAAATTTTACCAAAACAACACCTACAAGAGACTGCCAAAAGATGAAGAATTTACAAGATCAAGAAATAGCAGCAACATCAAATAAGTACCAGCAATAGCAGATAAAGGGAAGTAGCAAAAGATCATAATCAACAAGCAAATAAACAAGTCCAAAATACAAGAAAATCTATGAAGAAGGAATCTGCATCAGCTGAGTAGGGGACGCATCAGGGTCTGAGGAAAGAGCGTGGAGATAGGAAGAATGCATATCCTCCAGATCACTCATAGCCTTATTCAGAGGACCCGCAGTATCTTTCACAAGCTCGGAACCGCTAAGAGTTATACGGCCTTCCGCAGCAAGGGTGCGGATTAACTCCGACTCAGCATCCATCCTATTGGCATTACACAAGTCTGAAACCCTCTTTCCAACCTCAGCACCATTCAAAAAAGACTTGCAAACATGAGGAATTACGTCGACAACAAGCTTCCTATACCTCTCCTTCAGGTCCACAAAAACAGAACGATCATCCCCCAACAAAGCATCCTTAGCAGATAACTCTTCCTTCAGCACATTGATTTCATCCCCCTTAGCCCGAACCCCCTCTCGAACAGATTCAAGCTCTGCAGTCAAACTACCCAACTTAACTTCCAACTCTGACACCTTGAACTCCAGAGATGGCTTCTCTGCTTTGAGCTTATCAATCTGCTCAGTTGTAGGACCACCATCCTCTGAAAGCTCGCGCAACCTCGAATCCAATACATTCCCAATTATAGAAGCACAGAAGGAAAACTGGTTGAACAATTCAGAAAGCCTCGCCAAATCCATACCCTTCAGATCTGAAACCCATCCAGAAGGAGCAACAGACCCAATGCTTTGATGACAAGATCGACCATCCGGAGCCTGAAGGAAAGGGTTAAACCCTGCAAAAACACATATAGATAAGAAAACCGAAAATTTGAAGATCAGATATGCAAAGGAAACACATACCAAGGTTTTCCCCTGCATCCTCGGGTCGCCTCGCCCTCTTCTTGGACAAAGTCACACCAGGCCTCTTCGCATAAGTTTTCTTTCTGCTCCTGAGGCGGCCAGCGACGGTGCCCTGTTCATCAACAGATTGATCGCAATTTTCCCCACTGGTAGGGCAGTCAGACACTTCAACAACGGGGCGATCAGCTGGGTCACTTTCATACAGAATGGTCTCTCCTGCCGACAAATCGCTTCCAACCCAGCACGGTCAACGGCCTGAGCATCAGAGCCCTTGGCAGAGGTCTCCGAACCTGAAGCCGCAACAGATGGAGTAGCTTTCACAATAAGCTGGGCAAGAAATGACTGCCTATTGATCATCTGTTTGAACGCCATTACTGCAAGAAGAAGAACGACAGGTGACACAAAAAAAAAAACAGGAAGAGCCAACGGCACACAGCGGGTAAAATCCTAAAAACACAGACAAACACCAATATCAGGAGGGGAGTTGATCAAATCAGAAATATAGCCAAGAAGTCATCGCTACCCCCATTCCACAAAAATAATAATAATAAAAGGGGGAAAGAGAGCGGGGCAACGACAACTAAGGATTACAGAATCAAGCAGCAAGACACAATCAAAGGAACACTAAAATAGGGTTGAGAAGATAACAGAGAAACCTGGATCTAAAGACCTCATTGGTCAAAGACAATACTAGGGTTTCAAGTTGTAAAACTCAAATACATCCCTATTCATACTACGATATGAGAAGAAGATTTGAAGAATAAATCAAGATTGGAAGTACATACCTAAACAAAAGAACGACGGCGAAAGGAAGAAAGAAATACGGGAGAATTGCTGAAGAAGATATCGCCTCTAAGAAAGGTAAAAGCTTTATATTTTAATACCGTCTGAAAAGAAATATATATTGGGAGTATTTATAGCTAAAGTTGTTAGATAAATCCCAACCGTTCAAGTAACATTACGGGATAAGTATTCGAATATTTCAATCAATATACGTTGTTTCTGGTGGACCTCCGAAAGGATGGCCTGGGAAGCGACCCTTGTTTTTGAAGTCTAATAAGAGAGTCTACAGATAGCCTCTCCAATTAGACTGGGGGGCTTGATGATATACCCTATACGGAGCTTTACCTCCATAATCGAAGAAGATACCTTCGAACAGGTAAAAATGCCTATACGGAGCACTGCCTCCGTATGCAAAAATAATCCCGGAGCACCTAAGTTAAAGTTACGTAGCTTCGGAGGAATATACATAAGAGAAAACATATGCTTAGGTCCGACTATTCCGGACACAACTCATTATTATCATAAATCTTCCTAAAAGATAGAAGATATTCTCAAAAGAGGAAGAGATTTACCCTAATTCTCTTACCCTCCTCTCCAAGTTTCTTACCCTCTATATAAATAGAGGAGGTGCCACACGGCACAGGATCATTCAACACATTTGAAACCCTAATCATTGATACATTCGACTTCTGAATCCCTAACTCTCACAAATAAACCCTATGCCTTACAGATCGGCGAAGGGTTAACAATCATGGGCGTAAAGCTTCCCATGACCCTCTGAACGGAAGAGAATCGCCAACTAACACCCAAAACCCCCCTCACATATTCGGTTGAGCCATAGTGCAATTATTTGATCAAACAAAGACTTTGAATTTATCCAGCGAGTATCTGCAAGCTCAACCTTACGGCGGAGGCGCTCTTGGCATTGGACCCTATTCCAGCTCCGCCTTCAGTAGTGGCTCCTGAACCTTCCGTGCTCCCTCCATGATCTATTTGTGTTTAACTATTTTCAAACTTGGATGAATGTATGGCCTTTGTTGGCCTTTAGAACAATTATTTTCATGTTTGTACTGCTTTCTTTTAATTGCCTTTGGCACTGGTCTGTAAATCCTTTTAGGGTTAAAACAATTTCCATCCTTCTCTCCTTTTTTTATCTAAGTATGATGTTGGATCCTTTTGTGTTATATGCATGTTTTTATTATCATTTTTCTTGACTAAACCCTGGCCAAATACTTTCTTAGGCTTATTGTTGATGCCAAGTTATTTGGGCTTCTACGGCTTCTATAGTACACTCATTCCTAGCCGGAGCATTTGGGAAGAGTTGCCGCAAGGTGTCTAGGGAGCTTGTCCCCGTTCACACCAGCAGGTTTAAGCCTGCGACATCAGGTTGCGATCCTACATGTCTAAGTTATGGTGACTTGGGTGTATCAGCCATAACCTCTTAATTGTTAGAGCTCTTATCATTTATATTTTTATGCCTGGTTGCATTATTTTCATAGAAGGGAAACAATATACCTTCAAAAGAGAACTTTTGGCCATAACCTTTTCATTCATTTTGTAAGCACAATATAAGTGTTAGGCCTATTATAATGGCCGCTGGAGCCTTACAAGAGAAAATACCTTATAATCATTTTCATTCATACATAACATTTCTTTAATTGGCTGCCGTTCTAAGTTCTTGGCAAGGCTTCTCCTTGGGGGGTTGCGAGCTTATATGCTCCATTCACACAGGCTTCAATCACTTCATATGGTCCTTCCCATTGAGGACCCAATTTTCCTTGTTTTTCTGCTTTGCTGACATCGTAGTTTCGGAACACGTATTCCCCTGGTAGAAATGTTTCCTTCTGTACCCTTTGGTCATAGTACTTTTTCATTTGTTTTTTGTAAGCAGCTTCTCTTATGGCTACTACTTCTCTTCATTCTTCTAATAATTCTAAGTTTATCCTGAGTTGGTCTCCATTTTCTTCTTCAGTAACCGCTCGACGTAGCATCGACACACTGGCTTTTGCGGGTATCATTGCTTCTGAGCCATACACCAGACTGAATGGTGTTTCCCTGTTACTTACTTTTGGAATTGTTTGAATGGCCCACAGGACTTGATGTAACTCTCCAACCCATCCTTCTTGGCATCTTCCTAGTCTCATTTTGATTCCATTCACAATTTCTCTGTTGGTTACTTCTACCTGTCCGTTGTCTTGCGGGTGTGCCACGGAGGTAAAAGATTGTTGGATTTCTAGGTTTTCATAAAAGCTTTTGAATGCTCCTTCACAAAACTGCTTGCCGTTGTCACTTACAATTACTCTTGGTATTCCGAACCTTGTCACTACTTGCTCCCACACGAATCTTTCCATTTGTTTTCCTGAGATTGTAGCCAAGGGTTTGGCCTCCACCCACTTGGTAAAATAATCAACTGCCACTACCAAAAACTTTAGTTTTCCTGGTGCTTTTGGGAAGGGGCCCACAATTTCAATTCCCCACTTTAGGAATGGCCACACGGGGGTGACCGGAATCATTTCACTTTTGGAAGCCTTGGGTACTGGAGCGTGTATTTGGCATGAGTCACAATTCTAGATTTCTTCTGCTGCATCTCTATGCATAGATGGCCAGTAATAGCCTAGCATTGTAGCTTTAGCCACTACTGTCCTCGGTCCGGAGTGTAATCCACATGCTCCATGATGGATTTCCCTTATGACTTCTCTTGCTTGCCTTGGGCCTACACATCGGAGGAGTGGTCCCAGGTATGACGTCCTATACAGCGTCCCATCCCTTAACACGTATTGAGGGGCTTTAATTCTTAACTTTCTTGCTTGATCTCTGTCTGCTGGGACCGTTCCTTCCGCCAAGTATTGTACTATCGGAGTCATCCAATTTTCTCCTTCCTCTTCAATTGGAGTAGCTATTATTTCTTCTTCGATTGAACTTATTTCTAACATTTCCACCAGTACTTGTTTAGTGAGATGTGCAAATGAAGTGGATGCAAGCTTGCTCAATGCATCAACTATTTTGTTCTTGTTTCTGCTTATGTTTTCTATCCGGAAAGACTTGAATTGTTGTCTCATTTCTCTCACTTTCTCTAAGTATTTCTTCATTATGGGCTCTTTTGCTTCGTATGTTCCATCTACTTGGAAGGCTACAATTTGTGAATCCACAACTGCATGTATATGTTCTACTCTCGTCTTTTTTGCAATTCAGAGGCCTGCAAGATGGGCCTCATATTCTGCTACATTGTTTGATGCTTTAAACTGGAACCATAGAGCATAAGTGAATTCTTGCCCCTCCGGGTTTGTGAGTATCAATCCTGCTCCGGATGCATCTGTAAGTCCCTATTGTCGTATAGATCGTAAATAAGACGTGATTCGTTATGTCAAGAGTGCGGAATCCTCTTGAGATAACTAGATTGCTATTGCCTTTTGTCAATTAATGAGCAATTAATCGACCTAAGGTTATACACGAAGTGTAAGTTCGTGTAGGAGTATTCACGAGCAACAATTCGACGTAATTTCACCAATTCGTTACTTAATTCGTAACTAGGTTCGGTATTTATACTTGTATAGTTATAGTTCGTGTGGGCTTGGGCTACACACGAAGTGGACCAAGCGGATTCACCAAAACCACCTTGCCTTCGTGCTGACATCAGCACGAAGCCAATACAACGTGCTGATGACGTCAGCACGAGGTGCGTTTCCTTGAACCTTTATTTTGACTTGTACACAACGTCCAACCATCGTTTAAGTGTTCTACGACACTTATAACCTTGGCTCTACATCCTTGTACCTGCAAAACAATAAATATAACACACAAACATAACAATTATCATAAACACATCTCACATTGAAGTTCAAACGTAATCATTAAACACAAACATATGTCCTAACGACTTATTATTCAACGATTACATATAAATTCCTAAGAACAAAAACGTTAACCAAATCTACGTTGCTACTGTCACACAAATCTGCATCTACAGACTCCCCCTTGACATTAGCGACTAGATTTCTTTAACTTGAACTTCAAGCTTGATCATCAAAAAGTAGTCTACGACTATTTGCATGAATTCTCTGAGCTAAACAAACTCCTAGAATCTTGCGATAGCGTACCACTTCAGTCTTCCAAAATCTAACAGCTGAACAAGGTGTCTCAATCAATCTTCTTTGATCACCTCTTGACAAATTGACAACTTGCATTGGATCATACATGCGAAACAGCATCTTGTTCTTTGAATCATCAACAAACATTTGTGTTTCACCTGACTTGATATCTATCTGCCAATAAGTCATTGTCGTCCGCATATCTTGATCCCATTTGATAGCAGGAACCCTTTTAACACATTTGATCGGTCTCTGAACAAGATCAATAGTGCCATCTGGCTTTTTAATCTTCTTCATAGGTCTAGGTTTAATCAACCTATCTTCAGGTTTCAAACCTCTATCACCAAAATGCCATCTTCTTTTCTCTCTGAAATCTTTCCCAGAAATAATTAGCATTTCCATCATTCTGAAGATTAACAAACCATCTCTTTCCCAAATCCATCAAATCTGATTCATTTAAACTTTGGAAATGTCTTAAACTTACTGACATGTACTGACAACCCTCTTTTCTCTTGATAACAAATAAGCTAATTCTTTGATCATAGAACCAACTTTGTATCACTGAGAAATAAGTAGGTGCATCCATGTCTGAGATATATTCCCAAAACACTGATGGCTTGAAACAGTTACCCATCGGTAAGCCAGTACAACTTCTATGTGCTGGAACTCAACGATCAATACAAAAGTTAGGATCTTGCTTTGCGGGAGGTAGATTATATTCTCTTATATCAAACTCTCGCGTAGCATCAATTTCCCAGCCAAGATCAACAATATAATCATGTTCTTCATGAACTATCTTTGCAAATACTTTGAATTTTAACTTTGCAGCATTCTTCGGTTCATCTGGACTGTCTCTGACTGGATTAAGTCTGAAATGTTCCTCTTCACCTCTTGGTTCTGTTGGAATGTCACCAAACACTCTATCAAAATCATAAGGTTTATTCATCAATTCTGTCCATGCTGGATTAGGAACGAGTTCACCTTCCAAATCTTCTTGAGTAATACTGTCTAGATCATCATCAGTATCATCAATATCGTCCAAAGCACCTATCTTTTGAAGCTTATCTGCAATTTATATTTCAAACATACAAAGATAAAGAACATAAAATATATAATCAATCACAAATATAAAACAAGTATAAATACACAAAACAAGATAAAATAATATTATATCATAAATATAATGTAACTACTTAATACATTAATATTTATCTTATAATCATTATTAATCATTTTAAGTACAAAAATCATTAACGCCCAGGTTGATAACCTGAATCATTCAGTATCATCAATATCGTCCAAAGCACCTATCTTTTGAAGCTTATCTGCAATTTATATTTCAAACATACAAAGATAAAGAACATAAAATATATAATCAATCACAAATATAAAACAAGTATAAATACACAAAACAAGATAAAATAATATTATATCATAAATATAATGTAACTACTTAATACATTAATATTTATCTTATAATCATTATTAATTCATTTCAAGTACAAAAATCATTAACGCCCAGGTTGATAATCTGAATCTTCAGTATCATCAGAACTAGAATCAAAATTAGACGGCAAACGACTCAAAATCTTTTGTCGTCTTTATTTCGACGATCTGAATCTGACCATTGATCACTATCAAGGTCAATTTTAGCATGATCAACCTCCGTATTAAGATTTCCCCATATATGTTGTTTGATCCAAGAATCGTTTAATGGCTCTGACCTAGGGTTTATGAGTGGTTTAGGTGTTTTAGTAGGCGATTCCCTTCCGGTCAAAGGGCTGTAGGCCGCTTTACGTCTTAATGTGTAGGGTTATTTCTCAAGAGGTGAATGAATCCCCTTGGATGTAAAGCCTTCCCTATATATAGGGGTTAAGAGACTTGGAGAGGAGGAAAAGAGTTGGGGTAAATCTTTTCCTTCCTTAAAGATATCTTTTATCTTTTTTAGAAGATTCGTGATAGTCTCATGTCCGAATTGCTCGGGTGTTTGATATATCATCCCTTTATAGGAGATTTAGATGAATACGGAAGGTTCCGGTCATATCCAGAGCTTTGAGATGATTCTGGTTACGGAGGTCCTTTCCTGCGAAGGCTGTTGCCCCGTACCTGTTAGACGAATATTATAACGAAATACGGAGGTCCTCTGGTATCGGAGGTAAAGCTCTATACACGGTACATCATCAAGCCCCCAGTCTAATAAGATAGGCATCTGAGGGCTGTCTTGTTAGACTTAAAAATCTCAAGGGTTATAAAAGGTAAATAAGTCTTTAAGAAGGAAAAATACCTTATATTACCTGTCTTGTCGATCCGATCATTTCCCCAATCTGTGCATCTGCTCTGCCCTAATTTTTTGTTCTTCAGGTCAGTCATCCTCCTTTAATTTCTTCCTTCGTTATCTGTAGAAATGGCTAAAGTAGGTCGTAATGAACTTTCCTCTGTGGTCACATCCGAGGGGTTGGGATGGTTTTGCTCTACCTACCTTTCGTCTTTAGACAAGGCGGTTCGCTTACCGTCCCCTGAGGAAACCGTTGCCAATCCTCCTCAGGGTTTTGTGGGTCTGTATATTGCCCATGTTACCCGAGGCAACTTAATATTTCCTTTTTTCCCCCTTTTTCCTGGACGTAATTAGCCATTATAACTGTCCCTTCTCCTTTATGCATCCGAATGGTGTTGCCCGCATTATTGGTTTTGAGATCCTTTGTCGCGCATATGGTGGTGAGGCTACTGTTGATTTATTTTCTGCCTTCTTTGATTTGTGTGATGCTGGTGAGTGGGTAACTATCCAGAAGAAACCCAAAGTCGATTGCTTTTTGCCGGGTAGTACGGACGTTAGGGGGTGGAAAAATGAGTTTGTTTTCATTGAGAGTTCTGTGATCCCTGAGGCCTACTCATCGTTATTGGTTGGCGAAAAGCCGACTAAGTTCAAAGAGTCGGCACCTGCCTATGTTCTTGATTTGCCCCTGTACCGCCAGATTATTGAAGATCCTGTCAAATTGGATCATTATCCCGATGTTGTGTTGTATCAAGCTGGTGTTTTGAAGCAGTGGCCTGAAGGAGTTGATTCCAGGATCCTTGTTGGAGGAAAGGGTAAGTATAGTCGTCTTCAGTGGGGTTTCCCCTGTCTTATCAGCTTTTACGTTTTCTGATATGTTTGTTATTCTCCAGAGGTTACATTGGCTGAGTTTGTGAAGGGCCCGTTGTTGGAGTGTCAGCCCAAGTTGTCTGTTATTTCTGCAAAGCTACTTGCTGGGAAGACTGTGGAGCCTGAAGTTGTCGATACTGAGAAGGAGGTTGCTGCTGAAGCTACCCCTTCTAAAAAGAGGAAGGCTCCATCTAAGGCTCCAAAAGAAAAGACGAAGCTTCAGTCCATCTTTGATGTGCATCTACTCTGCCCTAATTTTTTGTTCTTCAGGTCAGTCATCCTCCTTTAATTTCTTCCTTCGTTATCTGTAGAAATGGCTAAAGTAGGTCGTAATGAACTTTCCTCTGTGGTCACATCCGAGGGGTTGGGATGGTTTTGCTCTACCTACCTTTCGTCTTTAGACAAGGCGGTTCGCTTACCGTCCCCTGAGGAAACCGTTGCCAATCCTCCTCAGGGTTTTGTGGGTCTGTATATTGCCCATGTTACCCGAGGCAACTTAATATTTCCTTTTTTCCCCCTTTTTCCTGGACGTAATTAGCCATTATAACTGTCCCTTCTCCTTTATGCATCCGAATGGTGTTGCCCGCATTATTGGTTTTGAGATCCTTTGTCGCGCATATGGTGGTGAGGCTACTGTTGATTTATTTTCTGCCTTCTTTGATTTGTGTGATGCTGGTGAGTGGGTAACTATCCAGAAGAAACCCCGTACTTCCTTGTGATTTTTCAGGAAATACAATTTGTTTGTCGGACTTATATTGTATTTAAACAATTTTGTCCTTATTTGTTATACTCTCTGCATTTTGATTATATTATATCGGCGTGACGCCAAGACTTATATCTTAATGCTTGAGTTTTAACCGGGCTTATATCTATGTTTAAGATTTTGCCATGGTTTTGTTGGATTTAATGAGCGTCCTCTTACTCCAACTTTTTATGTATATATTTGTTATTACTTGTACGTACTCATAATTATATTGCGAAAGGTTGCGACCCTGTTCGCTTAATTCTGGTTTTATTAAAGGTTGTTCCGAAGTAGTTATATATTGTTGGTGCATATCCCTTGGTGACAAGAGCATTCTAGATGTGTCATGTATTATATATATTTCAAGTCTTGTAATTTATCTTGTAATTACCGTTTGTCGATAATATTACCTGGGCATATATTGTTGATCATGTTGGGATCCTTTTATGTTTATATGTTTGTTTATTATTTATGTTTTGCAGGTTCTTGACATGAATGTAAACATTACATGTAATGAGTTATTAAGATAATATTGTTTCTGCGCTTTACAGCAGTAGAAATATTATCTTAATATACTTCTAATGGAGGATTAAGTTAATGATTGTTTCTGCGTATTTACAGCAGTAGAGACATTAACTTAATGTACACTTCCAATAGGTAATACAGACAATGTGTTTATGCGTATTTACAGCAGTAGAAACATTGTTTGAGCTAATGATTGTTTCTGCGTATTTACAGCAGTAGAAACATTAGCTGAGTTAATGTTGTTTCTGTGTCTTGACAGCAGTAGAAACATTAACTGAGTTAATGTTGTTTCTGTGTCTTGACAGCAGTAGAAACATTAGCTGAGTTAATGTTATTTCTGCGTCTTGACAGCAGTAGAAACATTGTGAGCTAATGTTGTTTCTGCGTCTGACAGCAGTAGAAACATTAACTCAAATATTCCTAAGTGTTATTTGAGGGTTCTTGGGAACGAGCAAATAGTTGCTTGTGGAAAGAACACTCAAATGGTCATTTGAGGGTTCTTGGGAACGAGCAAATAGTTGCTTGTGGAGAGAACACTCAAACAGTTTGAGAGTTTCTGTGGAAACAAGCAAAAGCATGCTTGTACACAAGAACTCTCAAACAAGGCCAAAACCCTAATGGGCTTATGGGCTTGACATGAGAACATTACATGTAATGAGGATTAAGTTAATGATTGTTTCTGCGTATTTACAGCAGTAGAGACATTAACTTAATGTACACTTCCAATAGGTAATACAGACAATGTGTTTATGCGTATTTATAGCAGTAGAAACATTGTCTGAGCTAATGATTGTTTCTGCGTATTTACAGCAGTAGAAACATTAGCTGAGTTAATGTTATTTCTGTGTCTTGACAGCAGTAGAAACATTAACTCAGTTAATGTTATTTCTGCGTATTACAGCAGTAGAAACATTGTTTGAGCTAATGATTGTTTCTGCGTATTTACAGCAGTAGAAACATTAGCTGAGTTAATGTTATTTCTGTGTCTTGACAGCAGTAGAAACATTAGCTGAGTTAATGTTATTTCTGTGTCTTGACAGCAGTAGAAACATTAACTCAAATATTCCTAAGTGTTATTTGAGGGTTCTTGGGAACGAGCAAAATAGTTGCTTGTGGAAAGAACACTCAATCCAATAGGATTTGAGAGTTTTTGTCACTTTCCTATAAATAGAGGGTGTGTGCATGCGTGTTCCAACAAGAATATAGAGAGAGAAACTATAAGAACACACATATAGTTGTCTTGTGGGTAGTACTCGATCTCACGCACGAACCGCAAACACACACCCGGTTTGGACGGCTTGTAGACTGCAGATTATCACGTTGGTTGATAAAGTGCGTCCGGAGAGCCGTTTCACTATCGTAACCAAATACGAGTGTTTATGTTCACGCAAAGATATATATATATATATATATATATATATATATATATATATATATATATATATCATAAAAGCTAGATATAAAAACCGTGGGTTATCTCGAGGAATTTCCGCACCTCGACATATCCTTAAGTCAATCTCGGTTTGGTAAGACCCGAGGGACTTACATATATGTGTGGGAGCTTTTTGTTGCCTTTTAGTGGTAGAATCGGCGAAGGTTGGTTGCATTCCATGGTCTTCCGACTGATTTGTCTTCCATGTCAACCAGATCGTAAGCTCCATTGCCATAGGCTTGAGCCACTTTGTACGGTCCTTCCCATGTTTGGCTGAGCTTACCTTGATCTCCTTCCTTGCTCTGACTATTGAGCCTTAGCACATAGTCTCCTGGTTTGAAGGTTGATTTCCGCACCCTTTTATTGTAGTAGTTCTCTACTTTTTGCCTGTAGGATGCTGCTCTTATTGCTGCTATTTCCCTTCGTTCATCCAGGATGTCCAAATTTAGTCGAAGGTTCTCTTCATTGTTTTCTGTTTCTAGGTTGGATACCCTGCATGTTGATACTTGGAGCTCCGTTGGCAGGACTGCTTTAGATCCGTATACAATACTAAAGGGAGTCTCCTTCGTTCCCATGTCCTGAGTCCCCATAGGACCAGTGGTATTTCATCTACCCATTCTTTCCGGATGGGGCCCAACCTTTTTTCTATGCCTTTTACAAGGTCTCTATTTGTTACTTCAACCATTCCGTTACCCTGTAGGTGGTACACGGATGTGAAGTTCTGCTGGATTTTTAGCCAGTTGCATAATTCGGGGAAGGTGCCCTCCGAAAATTGCTTTCCATTGTCAGAGATGATTATGTGTGGTACTCCGAATCTGCACATGATATGTTCGAAGACGAATTTTTCGATGTTCTTCCCCGTTATTTCTATCAATGGTTTTGCTTCTACCCACTTGGTGAAGTAATATATTGCAACGACCAAAAATTTATGTCCTGATGCTGCTAATGGAAGTGGCCCGACTATGTCGATCCCCCATTGCGCAAATGGCCATGCTGAGATGACGGAGGTCATATCTTGTTTTGGCATTCTGCTAACATTTGCATGTAGTTGGCAGTTTACGCATATTTGCAGTATTGCTGAGGCATCCTGGTGCATTGTTGGCCAGTAATATCCAAGTCTTAGTATGTTTGCTACTACTGACTTTGGGCCAGCATGGTGTCCGCAGATTCCTCCGTGCATCTCGGTGATAGTTGTATTGGCTTCTTTTGGCCCCACACACCTTAAACACGACGTTAGGAAAGCCTTTTTATATAATATTCCGTCTATGATTTTGAATTGTGGTTCCTTGATTTGTATTTTCCTGGCCTCATTTTTATCTTCCGGCAGGAGTCCACTTATTAGGTATTCTCTAATGGGTTTCATCCAGTTGTTGGAATCTTCTTTTATTATGTCCAACACTTCTTTTTCACTTATTGATCTGTCATTGAGTACTTCAATCAAGACGTCCTTGGCTAGGTGGGAGAAGGTGAGAGATGCCAGTTTGCTTAATGCATCTGCTTTTTGGTTCTGATTTCTCCTTATGTGCTCTATTTCAAATGATCCGAAGCAGTTTATAAGTTCATGGACTTTCTCCAGGTAATGTTTGATTGTTGGCTGCTTTGCCTTGAATTCCCCTTGAACTTGCTTTGCCACTAGCTGGGAATCTACGTATGCGTGAATGTGGCGAACCTTCATCTCTCTTGCTATACAGAGTCCTGCTAGCAGTGCTTCGTATTCTGCTTTGTTATTTGTTGTTTCGAACTCAAACCTTAGGGCATATGTATATTCTTTCTTGTCAGGCCCTATCAGCATCAATCCAGCTCCGGCGCCGCTTTTGCTTGAGGCCCCATCTGTATATAGCTGCCATTCATCGCGGTCTTGATCCTCAGTGATGGTCAGTGTGCTTGAGTGACTCGTAGCTCCGATTTCTTTGTTATGTTGTGTTTATGTGATGAAGTCTACTAGCACCTGTCCTTTCACTGAACTTCGCGCTCTGAATTCGATGTCGTGTTCTCCGAGCTCGATGGCCCATTTGGTCATTCTTCCTGATTTCTCCGGTTTTAGTAACACCTGTTTAATTGGTTTGTCTGTTAGGACAACTATGTTGTGAGCTTGAAAATACCTTCGCAGTCTTCTGGTGGTGTGGACTAATGCCAGGACTAACTTTTCAAGCTCCGGGTACCGTATTTCTGCTCCTTGCAGTATTCTGCTAACGAAGTAGATCGGTATTTGCTTCTTATCTCTTTCCCCTAATAATACGGAGCTCACGTATTCCGCAGATGACGCTATATATATGTATAGCGTCTCTCCTGCTATTGGAGATGTCAAGGTTGGTAGCTCCGCAATGTACTTCTTCATTTGTTCGAAGGCTTCGTCAACTTCGATGGTCCATTTAAAGGTCTTCTTGTCGATGCACCCTTTAAGTGTTTTGAAGAACGGGAGTTGCTTTTCTGCTCCTCTGGACAAAAATCTGCTCAGCGCTGCCAACTTTCCATTCAGGCTCTGTACCTCTTTTATGGATGTTGGTGGGAGCATTTGTGAGAGTTTGTTTACTTTGGACGGGTTTGCTTGTATCCCCTTCTTCGTTATGTAGTATCCGAGGAACTTTCCTTCTTCTACTTCGTATGAGCAATTCTTCGGGTTCAAATTCATGTTAATGCTTCTTAGCGTTTTAAAGGTTTCCTGTGTGTCCAATAGCAGTTCATCCTCGCTCCTACTCTTGATGACCAAATCGTCAACATAGGCATCCAAGTTTCTCCCTAACTGATGTTGGAAAGCCTTATCGACCAATCGCTGATACGTAGCTCCTGCATTCTTCAAACCAAACGGCATTTTTGTGTAACAATATATTCCTTTGCTGGTATAAAACGATGTTTTTTCTTGTCAGGCCCTATCAGCATCAATCCAGCTCCGGCGCCGCTTTTGCTTGAGGCCCCATCTGTATATAGCTGCCATTCATCGCGGTCTTGATCCTCAGTGATGGTCAGTGTGCTTGAGTGACTCGTAGCTCCGATTTCTTTGTTATGTTGTGTTTATGTGATGAAGTCTACTAGCACCTGTCCTTTCACTGAACTTCGCGCTCTGAATTCGATGTCGTGTTCTCCGAGCTCGATGGCCCATTTGGTCATTCTTCCTGATTTCTCCGGTTTTAGTAACACCTGTTTAATTGGTTTGTCTGTTAGGACAACTATGTTGTGAGCTTGAAAATACCTTCGCAGTCTTCTGGTGGTGTGGACTAATGCCAGGACTAACTTTTCAAGCTCCGGGTACCGTATTTCTGCTCCTTGCAGTATTCTGCTAACGAAGTAGATCGGTATTTGCTTCTTATCTCTTTCCCCTAATAATACGGAGCTCACGTATTCCGCAGATGACGCTATATATATGTATAGCGTCTCTCCTGCTATTGGAGATGTCAAGGTTGGTAGCTCCGCAATGTACTTCTTCATTTGTTCGAAGGCTTCGTCAACTTCGATGGTCCATTTAAAGGTCTTCTTGTCGATGCACCCTTTAAGTGTTTTGAAGAACGGGAGTTGCTTTTCTGCTCCTCTGGACAAAAATCTGCTCAGCGCTGCCAACTTTCCATTCAGGCTCTGTACCTCTTTTATGGATGTTGGTGGGAGCATTTGTGAGAGTTTGTTTACTTTGGACGGGTTTGCTTGTATCCCCTTCTTCGTTATGTAGTATCCGAGGAACTTTCCTTCTTCTACTTCGTATGAGCAATTCTTCGGGTTCAAATTCATGTTAATGCTTCTTAGCGTTTTAAAGGTTTCCTGTGTGTCCAATAGCAGTTCATCCTCGCTCCTACTCTTGATGACCAAATCGTCAACATAGGCATCCAAGTTTCTCCCTAACTGATGTTGGAAAGCCTTATCGACCAATCGCTGATACGTAGCTCCTGCATTCTTCAAACCAAACGGCATTTTTGTGTAACAATATATTCCTTTGCTGGTATAAAACGATGTTTTTTCTTTGTCACCCTTGGCTATCTGTATCTGATGGTAGCCTTTATACGCGTCCAGGAAGCACTTCAGTCTGAAATCTGCTACAGATTTGACCTTCCAGTCGATCTCCGGCAAGGGGTAGCAATCTTTTGGCGTGGCTTTGTTTATGTTTGTGAAGTCTACGCACATTCGCCACCCCCCGTCGCTTTTCCTTACCATGACCGGATTGGCTACCCATGTCGGGTATACCGACTCTTTTACTATCCCTGCTTTTAAAAGCTCGTCTACTTCTTTGAGTGCAGCCTGATCTCTTTCCGCAGCTAAGGATCTCTTCTTCTGGTGGATCGGAGTCAAGTGTTTGTGTTCATTCAACCTGTGCTCCGTTGTGAATTCTTCACCCTGTATCGATATCTTTCGCGGGACTCCTGTCATTTTGGAGTATTCCCATGCGAAGTGTTAGGACCAGTTTACTGGTAAACTGGCCAGTCTCCAGTTGCACCTGGAGACCCAGAAAATTTGTCCAGAAATATATTGAAGTCCAGTTGCATCGTACAGTTAACGCAACTGAAGACTTCCTCCAGTTGAGAACTGACCAGTTGAAGAATCCTTCCAGTTGAAGTCGAAGACAACAAGTGGAAGATAGAGAATGACAATGGCAGCGAAGCCCAGTTGACATTCTAGTCAGTTACAAACTGGAGACCGTCAGTGGAAAGCTCTTACAAAGCTTTACACTGATTACGAGGAATTGACTTTTGTGCTTTATGTGCTTTTACCCGGATAATAAGATTTATCTTATTATTTAAGTACAAAAAGGTACATAAAGCTGGTTGGATAAAGTTGCTTTATACTGCAACTTTACACTGCATTTTAAGGAATTAAATGCTATTCCTTAAATGCTCTCAACCACATTTGTACGGCCAAAGTTAACATCCCAATGTTAACTTTGCCTATAAATATAAGTCATTGCACAACAAGAATAATATGTGATAAAACTCTTCAAAAGTTGAACACTTCACACTTTGCAAACCTGCAATATTCTTGGTGAACTTGTGCAATATTCTTTCAATCGTAAAAAGGAACATTTCACAACTTTAAGTGTTTTGATTGTTTAGAGAAATTCCAAGTGTAGATCAATTGTAGTTCATAGGTTGTTAGGATATTTACATACTTGTATTATCTTGGTTCCGCAACAACCTTGTAATTTATTTAAAGTTAATAAATAAATTACACTTGAAAATTACATATTGTCTCACCAATTTATTTTATAAGTATTTTGTATTATTGCATTATTCTTTACTTATTGTCACTTAAATAAGTAATCTATCTAGAACTTGGTATATACTCCTGTAACTGGTCATCTCCAGTTCAGTGCTTATATTGCAAAGTAACTCCACCATCGACATTGAGGTGTCTTCAGGTAGTACCATCTATTGAGTTGGAACTTACAAGTGGTATCAGAGCAGAAGGCTACTAAACTTGCCTAGATCTGCTAAGATGAACACTACTGAAGGTGGAGATGGTTCTGGTCAAGGTGAAAACCCTTTGAATACTAATACACCACCTCATCAAAATGCTAATTCTAACCCTCCTCCTCCTACTGCCCCAAATCACGTCATGTACATTATTCTAACACTCTTGTTCCAAAATTTGATGGAAACAGTGAGACCTTTGGTACATGGAAGGCCAGAATGCTTTTGCATTTCGGTGGGATAGAGAGGTATATGTTGAAAATCCTTAAGGATGGACCATATATACCTATGTCTCTTGGGGTAAGTCCTCTTCTAGATCCAACTGGAAGAAGAGGTTCTAGAGAAAAGCTCGAAGACCATTGGTCTGATGAGGATCGTAGACTTGTAGATCTGGACACCAGACTCAAGAACATGATCCTTGGAGCTGTTCCTGAAGATCTAATTCCAACACTTATGTTGTTCCCTAGTGCAAAGTCAATGTGGGATGAATTAGTTATTCAGTTTGAAGGAGGTGATGACACTATTGTCACCAGGAAAGTTGCCTTGAACAAGAAGTATGAATCCTTCTTTGCTCTACCAATGAAAGTCTAACTGGTACATACACCAGATTTTCTAGCCTCATTAATCAGCTGAGAGGCTTGGGTGTAGAGAAGGATAAGGATATTCTTCTTGAGAAGTTTTGTGATATTCTTCCTTCCAAATGGGAAAACATGGTTCTTGTCTTAAGACAAGGTAAAACCTTGCACTGCCATACTCTTGCATCGCTCTATGAGCCTTCAGATTCACTGAAGATAATAATGCTGCAAGACTGGTGGCTGAGCAAGATGCCATGAACCATGCCCAGAGTCCCAAGGTTGCTAGTGTAACTGAGCGACCTTGTGCTGCTTTAATGTCTGCAGAGAGTGTCCAGGCACACTCAATGAAGGAGATGTTAAACAGTTTCTTGAACTCTGGCCTGACCACTGAAATCAGTGATGGTTGTAATGAAACTGACGATGATGATCTGGTAGCCATGATTGCTAAAACCTTTAACAGGTTTAAGCATAAATCTAAAAGATTTAATGGCCCAAACAATGCTTCCAGCTCCAGCTCTCTGGATAAAACCAATCTTACATGCTATAAATGCGGTAAGAAAGGTCATTTTATGAAGGAATGCAGATCTAGTCAGATGAACAACCAAACTGGACCCCCTGTCCCTAATTTCAATCGGCCTGATGATAGCTACAAAGCTAAATATAAAAAGCTTAAGGCCCAGATTGCCCTCCTGTCCATGGAAAAAGAAAAGGATCAGTGCTTAATGGCACAAACTGAGGGAAAATGGGAGTACTCTGATGACTCATCAGCTGATGAAGAAGAGGAAATGGACATGTGTTTCATGGCCTTGGAAGATCAACAGCAGCATGTGGCAAAAGAAGATGTCATCACTGGAAGATGGGTGGACATCATTTTGAAGAAGGTATGTGATTATGACAATCAGGTTGACCCTGAACTGAAACTGGACCTTGCTGAATCATTAAGTGGTGATTTGGCTTTTGTGGAAACTGTTAGAGCAGATAGTGAAAGATATCTTGACACTATCTTAATTGAACTAAACAATGTTAAACCACAACTGAATGATTTACAAAGTGTCCAGTTGGCTCTCAAGGAGTCAGTTTTAAAAATTGAGGGAACAGGCGTCCGCTTGCACTGAACGAAACGGTAGCATGCACTAGGGGCGAATATCTCACAATTAGTCGGAGGCCACAACGCGGGGAAGGGAGAATCCGATACAGTAATATCCCTTCGGGAGTGCGCATGAGGACGAGGCAAACTGCGTCATTATTTATGAATTGAACACACAGACCCTGAAGCAGGAACAGCGCAATGAATGTTCTTCGGGCTTTCGAGTTCCTCGACAAACCCCCCAAGGTAACAGTTTTGTACGTCTTCTCGTGCGGGATAAGACGTTCCAGTCACCAGAGTGATCTAAAGTGAACCCCGGCGGTGACCGGGACAAAGATCGAGAATGGCAATAAAAGCGTATATGCATACGGCGCTAAGGGAATAGTATGGTGGCAATGAGGGAACGTGCCCTTGACCATTTTCCTACCATCCATCTCCTCATCTGCTTTCCCTTCTGCCCCCGCCCTTATCAACTAACCGCCATGAGGGTACATGAAGTAGTAAAGAAAATGAGATCGACCGGAACGTGAACCATTAGTTGGCCGTTATATGGTATAGCCTTAATATAGACGACGACGGTGAGGGAACACTCTAGTAACTAGCCAGCCCAGGACCGCAAACAAGCTCAATCAAGGAAAACGTTCAACCTGTGAAACGGCGCCGGGAAAATCTATTTGCTAATACACACACAGGCGCTACGAAAACAAATTATAAATTACACAGGGTAGGGCGCAAACACCTAAGCGGACAATGTTAAATCTAACATCCAAGGAGAGACCCCCCCGCGGTAGACGAGGGAACAAGACAAGCGCACAGCCACACCCCGTTTCAACTCGTTGGTGTAGTGAAAAATGAAGGGAACAAAATAAGGATAAGTTAAGAAGTCTAAGGAAAACAAAGACTAAAACTCCAGCTGAACCAAGGTCCAAGGTTCAGCAGCCTGATGAAAACAATATTTTATTTAAACTGGAAAGTCAACTCCAACTTTTGTCTCGACAGGTTCAGAGTTGTACTGCCCGGATTAAAAATCTGGAAGGAGGTTCATCACCTTCAGTTTTAAAACAAAATATTAAAACCCCCTTCAAAACTAAAACAAAGAATGTTCCATCTGGAACTAAAACTGATAAGAAAAAGGGGAGCAGGTATCAAATACCAATCATTTTTACTCCTGCACCTGGATCTGGTGAAAAAGGTCTAGATGTAGTCTTCAGTTTACCTCCACAACAATCAACTATGACTTCTGTAGAGAAGTCCAGTGAACCCATCAAGAAAAGATGGGTTCACAAAAATAACTGATGATTTTTGTGGGTGTGCAGGGCGATCGAAAGAAGAATATCTGGTATCTGGACAGCGCTGCTGGCCGGACTATGACCGGATGTAAGCCCCTGCTTGAAGAGTTCACTGTCCAAGATGGACCGACAGTGACGTTTGGTAATGATCAAAGTGGAAAGACTGAAGGATATGGTGTGCTCAATAATGGACAAGTCGAATTCAAGAAAGTTGCATTTGTGAATGGTTTGAAATACAACCTGATCAGTGTCAGCCAACTTTGTGATGATGGCTTCAGAGTTTTGTTCGATATTGCTCAAGGCACCATATTTAACAAGGATTGGAAAGTGGTGATGGTTTCACCAAAAAAAGGTAATGTGTACATCATGGATATGGAACCAGCTCCAAAAGAGCAGTGCTTCTATACCAAAGCTGATGAGGACACCAACTGGCCGTGGCATAAAAGATTATCCCATCTTACTTTCAAAAATATTAACAAGTTGTCTCGCAAACAACTGGTTGATGGGATACCACAGATTTCTTTAAATAAAGAAAAGCCATGTCCAGGGTGTGAGATGGGCAAGCAGAAAAGGGCCAGTTTCAAAACTAGGCAAACTTTAGCATCACTGAACCTCTTCACATGCTACATATGGATCTCTTTGGTCCAGTGAATGTTCAAACTAGAGAACTGGGAAGAAATACACTCTAGTTGTGGTCGATGAATTCACCAGATACTGTTGGGTGGGATTCCTCAGATCCAAAAGTGATGCACCTGCTGAAATCATCTCTCTCATCAAGAGAATTGAACTCAAGTATACTCGAAAAGTCTGTCAGTTGCGAAGTGATAATGGTACTGAATTTCGAAATAAGGTACTTGAAACATTTTGCAATGACACTGGCATCTCTCAAAACTTCTCATCAGCACACTCTTCAGAGCAGAATGGAGTTGTGGAAAGAAAGAATCGCACACTGATAGAAGCAGCCAGAAGTATGCTATCTGAATCAGGTCTTCCCACCAGTTTCTGGGCTGAAGCAGTTGCAACTGCTTGTCACACCCAAAACCGGTCAGTCTACATCAAGAGACATAAGAAGACTGCCTATGAAGTACTCAGGAATCGTAAACCAAATATTGGATATTTTCATGTATTTGGTTGTCCAGTTTATATCTTAAACGATTCCAGTCAGCTTGGAAAGTTTGATGCAAAAGCTGATGAAGGGGTATTTTTAGGTTATTTAGATATTCGAAAGGCCTTTAGAGTTTATAATTATAGACTCCAAAAGGTTCATGAGACAATTCATGTCACATTCGACGAATCAACTGAAGCAATCAACAAGAGACCA
Source organism: Erigeron breviscapus (assembly GCA_034093135.1). Taxonomy (NCBI): domain Eukaryota; kingdom Viridiplantae; phylum Streptophyta; class Magnoliopsida; order Asterales; family Asteraceae; genus Erigeron; species Erigeron breviscapus. The sequence continues at coordinate 160,611,130 of CM067167.1, read as the reverse complement.
AGCCTTGATATTACTCCAGTCGTTCCAATAAATTTTGGCAAAACTGACCAAGTTCATCAGTCAGTTATTTCACCAAAAGATGTTTCCAGTTACAACAAATTGGAACCAGTTAAGAAGAAGAACACCACCAGTGACACATCATTCTATCCCTCCATCAATTTCAACTTACCACAAGAATTGATGATTAGATCTGATGTACGTGCCACTCCAATATCAGCACTAGTTCAAACTCCAACTTCTCCAGTTCTTCAAGAAATGCCTTTGAATGAAGAATTTCATGATGCAAATCGTGACCTCATTGACTCTGATGAGGATGTAGAAGTAGTTTGGACCGATCCTCCTCCAGAAGCTACTGCAACTGAAGAAGATCGCCAGGTGACTTGCATTGATATTGTTTTACACCAGCCTAGTCAATACACTAGATGGACTCGAGCACATCCAATTGAACAGATTGTGGGAGATCCAAATAGTGGGGTTCAGACTAGAAGAGCCACCAATGAGCAATGCTTAAACGTCACCTTCTTATCACTAATTGAACCAAAGAAGATTGACGAGGCTATGGCAGACCCAAGCTGGGTGGAAGCTATGCAAGAAGAGCTCGTCCAGTTTGAAAGGAACAATGTTTGGGAGCTTGTTCCTTGTCCACCAGGGTTAAAGAAAGAACCTATTGGTACAAGATGGGTCTACCGAAACAAGATGGATGAAGATGGCCATGTCGTAAGAAACAATGCCAGATTAGTTGCCCAGGGTTATTGTCAAGCAGAAGGCGTTGACTTTGATGAAACTTTTGCTCCAGTTGCAAGACTTGAAGCCATCAGAATATTTCTGGCTTATGCAGCCCATCTGCAGTTCAAGGTCTTCCAGATGGATGTCAAAAGTGCGTTCCTTAATGGAACATTGGAAGAAGTTGTGTATGTTAAGCAAACTCCAGGCTTCATCGATGAGAAGCATCCTCATTGGATTTATAGATTGAACAAAGCTTTGTATGGTCTAAGACAAGCCCCAAGAGCCTGGTATGATACTTTAACTAAACATCTTCTTAAAAATGGCTTTCAAAGAGGTGCAATAGATAATACCTTATTTATCTTGAAAAAAAGAGGTAATATCTTATTGGTACAAATTTATGTTGATGACATTATATTTGGTTCAACTGATGATGCAATGTGTAAAAAGTTTTCTAAAATCATGTCATCTGAGTATGAGATGAGTTTAATGGGAGAATTAACATTTTTCTTAGGTCTTCAGATTAAGCAAACTGAAAATGGAATTTTCATAAACCAAGGAAAATATGTCAGAGATTTGTTAAGAAAATACAAATATGATTCAATCCCATCAAAAAACACACCTATTGCAGCACCATTAAATTTGGACTCTGACCCAACTGGCAAACCAGTGAACATAACTGACTATCGTGGTATGGTTGGTTCACTGATGTATTTAACTGCCAGTCGACCAGATATAATGTTTGCAACATGTCTATGTGCCAGGTTTCAGGCTAACCCAAAAGAATCACACTTGCACGCTGTTAAGCGTATCTTTAGATACCTGAAAGGGTGTCCTAATCTTGGTCTTTGGTACCCCAAAGGCTCAGGATTAGATCTAATGGGTTATTCAGATTCAGATCATGCAGGTTGTAAGATAGATAGAAAATCAACAACTGGTGGTTGTCATTTCCTTGGAGGAAAACTGGTAAGTTGGACCAGCAAGAAGCAGACTTCAGTCTCTATCTCCACTGCTAAGGCAGAGTACATTTCTGCGACCAGTTGATGTGCCCAGTTACTAGATTATGGTCAAAAGTATACAAGGACCCCAATCTTTTGTGACAACACCAGTGCAATGCAATATCTCACAACCCAGTGATGCACTCCAAGACAAAGCATATTGACATCAGGTATCATTTTATTCGTGATCATGTTATGAAAGGAGACATTGAAATTCATTTCATCCCCACTGACAAACAGCTCGCTGATGTTTTTACAAAACCTCTTGATGAGAAAACCTTTAAATATCTCATCAGCGAACTGGGAATGTTAAATCCTTAAAACTAGAGATTTCTTTGTTATTGAACGCGTCAGTGACACTGATGAAGTTCTCCAGTTGAGGAGGTCCAGGTAATCTTTGCTTGCCAGGCTATCGAACGCCTTTGTGATACTATCCTGGCACTAATAGATTTCTGGATCATCATTTTAGGGGGAAAGACTCAAAAATAATTTTCTGACTAAAATTCGTTTTTGTTTGAAAATGGCAACTGGAGAACTCTCCAGTTGGAAACTGGCACTGGACTAATCCTCCAGTGACCAGATTCAGTCTTGTCTTATTTTTTATAACGTTAGAAATACTTGGTCAATATTTGTGAAACGTGATGGTACTCGAGTGTTTTAAACCACTTGGTATCGTCATCTGACGTGTTTAAAGTCATTTTGGTAAATGAACACTGTTTGTATTGGGAAAATTAATGTTAGTGGGCGCGTGGGTAAGATAAGTCGTCGTAGCATTTAATGCTGACACAATTAATTATGTTTTTATTTCAAAATTCAAACTTATTTTGTAAAAATATCTACAAAATTGATTTTGTTGATAAAATATAATTTTTGGTATTACATTGGGATCTTGAATTCCTTATAAATACCCTTATTTGCTCCGAACACATTTACTTTCCTTCAAATTCTTTCATTTACTTCCCAATCATCTAAAATTGCTTCATTTCTCTCTCTGCTTCATAAATCAAGAACCCTAATTCCTAAATTTCAATTTCATTTTCAAATGGCTCCTAAATCATCCCGTTCAAGAGATGTAAATCTCTTAACTGTTCCATATGCTCCTTCACCAGATGTCAAACCGGCATCTGGTGCTCCTAGTAACACTTCGCTCATCAAAGTTAATCCAAATAATCCGATGGCGAGTTTACAAGGATCTCAAGGGTCCAATACCCTTATTGGAAGAATTCAAAAAATTTTGAAGGATTCTCCAATAGGACCCTCATTCTCTCTAAACCCACGCAAGATGTTTCACGACTACTTGTGTGAGTTTTGGTACACTGCCACTCTTTCTTCCGATTGTTCTTCCATCACTTTTACATTAAAAGGTGGAACAATCCAGTGTACCTTATCCGCTGACGTGTTGAGGGATGCCTTACACCTCAACTACTGGAGAGAGGGTGAATCTCCAGTTGTCTTACCCCCAAACGTTAATTTTTGCCAAGTCCTCCTTGAAATGGGACATAAGGAGTGCTTGGAGAAAGGGGTTTTGAAGACAAAGGGTGCGATGACCATGAAGGGTCTTACACCTTCATGGAGGTATTTTTTCATCCACCTGGTGGAGAGTATGGGTGGGAGTTCTGGTGGTCTTGACCAGATTAACTCCGCACAAGCAGAGATGGCATACTGCTTGTGGAATGGATTGAGAGTAGACTTTGCTGATATCCTGTTTAGAAGCCTAGTACAAAAACTGAAGGGCACCAGGGGAGTTTGTATCCCTTCTCAAGGTTTCTCTCTCTCTGCTCTCAACAAATTCTGGACAGTGAAGCATACTTAAGTACAGATTCACCTTATATTGTCCCAGATTTGTTAAGGAATTTAGACTCTCTAGTATCTGAAGCTGGAGAGGTCGAGATTCCAGATCGAATGCAGCAGACATTCGCCAAAACTGATGCACCAATTCTAGGTGAGTCAGAAAGACAACCGGGTGGGCCTCAAAATAATGAGGGACCCTCCAGTTCGTCTAATGTTATGGTTGAGGATAGAGCAACCATAACTGAGGCAACTCCAATAACATCTATCCCTGGTAAAGATACCTCGGTATCTGATCCTCCAACAGATGCACCCAACCAAGAAACTGGGGAAGGTCATCTGGAGACTGACCCTTCTGGTCAGCCCTCAGTTACATTCATGGATCTGGACATGAATGTTAATGACGAGGAAATCCTTATAGAGTCTTCGGATTCTGAAGGTACTGCTTCAGACTTGGAGATTTTTGATTCTGTTGTACAAGATCAAAACCCTTCATCTCCAGTCTCGCTTCCAGATGCATCAATTTCACTTTCACCATCCCAACAAAATGAACCTACAGATATTCCATTCCCAACTTATAACTATATGTCTGGAAACAGACGTATGGCACTTTCACCATCTGGGCAATTCTCACTCCTTCGAGAAATGCCACCCCCACCGCCGCGTTGTTCACACCTGAGCATTCTCAGCATGAACAACACATTGAACTTCCAGTCCTTTCTTCTACCACCACTCCTACTATTTCTTCAACTGCTGGACTAACAACTGGGAAGACTTCTCTAAGTTTGCCTCCTCCAGTTGCTCCAGTAGAAACTGCTGCTGGTCCAGTGACACCTTCTCCTCCGTCACTGGACAGTCAAGTTGTCTCTGTACAAGCCGATCTCCAAAACCTTCTCACCAGGGTGGAGGAGATTCAAAAGACACTTGACAAAAACACCAAGTCTTTCTCCAGATACCACAAGGATCACTTGACCAATATTAAAGTGGTTGATCTGGGGATTAACAAGTTTTCATCTAATGAAGACTTGGTGTTGAAGAAGCTGAATGTGTTGGTCACTGGCTGCAACAATCTGGCAAGTACTTTAAAAGAAGCCTTTGACCTCACTCAGTCCAAGGTCACAACCTCAATCTCCAACTTACTGGGCAACACTGTTAGAACATCAGAAGTGGACTTAAGGGAGATTGAAAAACAGGTAAAAGAACTAGTTGACAAGCCTGGGTTGAATGTGACTGAACTTGGGCAGCAGTTAATGACTTCAGTTGGTCAGAAGATAGATGATACGCTGGGTGCTAGAGAACAACAATTGATTGAAAAGGTGATGTCTGAGATCACCAAGCTAGCCACTCCTCAGGTTGATCTGGCCCCACTCACAAATGAGATCAACCAGTTGAGGGGCAGCATTGATAACTTGAACACCCAGGTTTCACTTCATGCTCAATCTTTGGATAAACTGACAACTGAAGTAGAAAGTTTGAAGAAGAAGGATGAAGAAGTGAAGGATAAGGTGGTTTCTGGTTTGGATGAAGATTCCAAGATTTTAAATGAATTGAAAACTGGTCAGGAACAAGTTGCAGCTAATGTTCTGACCCAGTCTAAAGAAACCAACCACCTATGGAGATCTTTCAGGATGATGTGCACGATCTTCAAAGAATGCAAGAACATGCAATCGTGGCAGCCTCTTGACCGGTTGCCAGCTCACCATTCTGAATAGGAAGTGATTAGGGCAGGTTTAGATGCTGCCAAGGGGGAAAGAAGTGCAGTTCTTGTACAAACTCAAACTGAAAGAAATCCATCTGGAAGTCAAGCAGGTAGGGAAATGGTTGTAGCTGCCAGTACTGAAGCTGGTGAGCAAAGAACTGGTGAAACTGGTGATATAAGTGTTAGGGGGAATGTTGTGGATAAAGGAAAAGGTTTGGCATCTGATGTATCTGCCCAGCCGGCCACTGATGTACCAATGTTAGAAACTGGCAATGCTGATGTACTTCCTCCAATTTCTGAAAGTGTAAGCAAACAACTGGCTAGACTTGGTAATCAAATAAAAGAAAGAAAGAAAATGAAACAAGCCAACCAAGTTGAAGCCAGAGCACATCTTGCACAGATCAAGCTGCTTGATATTAGTGATGCTCATCTTTTGGGAATCACTAAGGAGGAGTATGCCAGAGTAAAGAATGATCCCAGGATAGTTGACCAGTTGAAAGAAATGCTTGATGTTGAACTGGACAGACACTATCCTGATGATGAAGCTGAATTTGATGCCAGAAGCTTGAATATATCAGTGGAGAAGGCTAAAGAGAATAGGGCCAGTGGGATTCTAAAAAGAATTGAACATGTTAAGAAGGTTGGGAAAAGGGTATTGAATCCACTAAGGAGGATCCCTCAACCAAGAAGACCACTGACAAGAGATGCTGACCTTAAACCTTCATTGAACCAGCTGGTGAAGTATCAAATGATGACATCAAGTCTGTTGTACTGGCTGATGGAGCTGGGAGTATTAAAATAACAAATGAATCTGAAGCAAGAAGCTATTACTCCCAGGTCATGGCAACCAGAAGACCACTGACAAGAGATGCTGACCTTAAACCTTCATTGAACCAGCTGGTGAAGTATCAAATGATGACATCAAGTCTGTTGTACTGGCTGATGGAGCTGGGAGTATTAAAATAACAAATGAATCTGAAGCAAGAAGCTATTACTCCCAGGTCATGGCAACCAGAAGACATAGTGGGACTATCAATGATGTTAATGTAACAATTAATCCAGGCACCAAGCACTTTCAAGTTGAAGTTAGTTATACCAGAGGGCCACTGGTTAAAACTGACAATCCTGGTGCAATGCAGTATGGGTTCACTGAATGGGTTGAAATGGTAAATGTTTTGGATGCAAAGGCACAAAAGAATAGGTTTGAGAAAGCATGGGTGAACTTCTTAAAGGGCAAGATTCAACACAAAGAAAATCTGGAGCTAAAGTTGAATATTGATCCTAAAGACTCTTAGCCTATCTCTTCAGTGACCAAGAGAAGAAGAACTGGCGAAGGGCCATCTCATTAAGTTCTCTTTTCAGTTATCTACTTGTAATTTTATTTACATTCTGTAACTTGTATAAATTTCATTTCCTTGTATAAATGAAGTTACCAGTTTGTAACCACAAGGTAGATAATAGATTAGATCTAACAAACTTAAAAGAAAGGCATTTATTGATCTATAAAAATGCCTTGGAAAACTTAGATAGATTTAATCGAACAAGTCTCTCCAATTCACACTTGTACAGGTACAAGAACTGAAAAAGACTTGGCTATATTTCTAGACAAATAGGGGAAATTTGTTAGGACCAGTTTACTGGTAAACTGGCCAGTCTCCAGTTGCACCTGGAGACCCAGAAGATTTGTCTAGAAATATATTGAAGTCCAGTTGCATCGTACAGTTAACGCAACTGAAGACTTCCTCCAGTTGAGAACTGACCAGTTGAAGAATCCTTCCAGTTGAAGTCGAAGACAACAAGTGGAAGATAGAGAATGACAATGGCAGCGAAGCCCAGTTGACATTCTAGTCAGTTACAAACTGGAGACCGTCAGTGAAAAGCTCTTACAAAGCTTTACACTGATTACGAGGAATTGACTTTTGTGCTTTATGTGCTTTTACCCGGATAATAAGATTTATCTTATTATTTAAGTACAAAAAGGTACATAAAGCTGGTTGAATAAAGTTGCTTTATACTGCAACTTTACACTGCATTTTAAGGAATTAAATGCTATTCCTTAAATGCTCTCAACCACATTTGTACGGCCAAAGTTAACATCCCAATGTTAACTTTGCCTATAAATACAAGTCATTGCACAACAAGAATAATAAGTGATAAAACTCTTCAAAAGTTGAACACTTCACACTTTGCAAACCTGCAATATTCTTGGTGAACTTGTGCAATATTCTTTCAATCGTAAAAAGGAACATTTCACAACTTTAAGTGTTTCGATTGTTTAGAGAAATTCCAAGTGTAGATCAATTGTAGTTCATAGGTTGTTAGGATATTTACATACTTGTATTATCTTGGTTCCGCAACAACCTTGTAATTTATTTAAAGTTAATAAATAAATTACACTTGAAAATTACATATTGTCTCACCTATTTATTTTATAAGTATTTTGTATTATTGCATTGTTCTTTACTTATTGTCACTTAAATAAGTAATCTATCTAGAACTTGGTATATACTCCTGTAACTGGTCGTCTCCAGTTCAGTGCTTATATTGCAAAGTAACTCCACCATCGACATTGAGGTGTCTTCAGGTAGTACCATCTATTGAGTTGGGACTTACACGAAGACATCCATATTTCCTTCTAGTAGTTTTCGAAGTTTTAGTTTGAATTCCTTTGGTAATTGTTTCCCTATTGCGACCAACTGCTCCGGGAATGCTGGGTTTATCGCGATTCCTTCTTCTTTATCTTGCTCCGCTGTTGCTGGGATTGTAACTTTCGTTTCTTCCTTGGCTCTTTTTACACCATGGACATGTCTCCCAGCGTCGCGTCTGGATTCTATCGTCCCTACCCCTTCTGGGGTTAGGAACTTGACCATTGAATGGATTGTTGACGCGACAATTCCCAGCTTCCTCATGGCGGGTCTGCCTAATAGCATGTTATAGGGGGAAGGTGACCTTACTATAACGAAATCGAGCCCCTCTGTTCTGACAGTGGGTGGTTGTCCAATTTCGACAGCCAGGTTTATCATTCCTATTGGCCAGATCTGCTATCCTGCGAATCCTATCAGTGGTGTCTTGGTAGAGGTCATCAGGTTCCTTATCTGATCAGGGAGTTGCAAAAAGAAGTGCTCATAATGAACGTCGCATTCGCTACCCCCATCGATATACACCCTGTGAACCAAGATGTTGCAGACGGTTACTTGTATTACCAACGGGTCTTCCGAGAACGTGTTGGTTTCCTTAGAGTCGAAAATTATATCTTCTGCTGCAATACTATCCTCTGCGCTTTTTCTTTTAACCCCTTTTTCGGAAAGACTCTGAGGTGGCCTATAGCTACCGCCCCTTGTCTCTCTTGCTCCGGGGTTGAGGTCGGCCATCTTACTCTCTCTTTTTTTTATCAAGGGTGGGCTCGGTAGTTGTTTGGTCCCACGGATGGCGCCAATTTGTTTGATCCAAGAATCGTTCAATGGCTCCGACCTAGGGTTTATGAGTGGTTTAGGTGTTTTGGTAGGCGATTCCCTTCCGGTCAAAGGGTTGTAGGCCGCTTTACGCCTTAATGTGTAGGGTTATTTCTCAAGAGGTGAATAAATCCCCTTGGATGTAAAGTCGTCCCTATATATAGGGGTTAAGAGACTTGGAGAGGAGGAAAAGGAGTTAGGGTAAATCTTTTCCTTCCTTAAAGATATCTTTTATCTTTTTGAGAAGATTCGTGATAGTCTTATGTCTGAATTGCTCGGGTGTTTGATATATCATCCCTTTATAGGAGATTTAGATGAATACGGAAGGTTCCGGTCATATCCGGAGCTTTGAGATGATTTTGGTTACGGAGGTCCTTTCCTGCGAAGGTTGTTGCTCCGTACCTGTTAGACGAATATTATTACAAAATACAGAGGTCCTCTGGTATCAGAGGTAAAGCTCCGTACACGGTACATCATCATATGTGAAGCTGCATCAACCCTATGATGAGGATCATTCCCAAACTTTTCATCCAGTTCCCATTCTAGTCTTTCCTCTTCTGATCTCACACTTAATGGATTGTGATAATCAGGACTTTTACTTGAATAACTAGATTTAGAGTTACCTGAATTGGAATCTTCCTCATCTGAAAAATTATCTTGATCATCAGGATCTGCATCAGGAGCAACCATCACAGGTTTTCCTTTCTGAGTCCCAGAAGTACTAGCACCAGTTGTACCAGCAATCTCTGACTCTCTTTATCTTGGCGAGTCCTCCTGAATCTGTGCAGTCTCTGAAGCCATTAACTCTGCAACATCAGCATCTTCATCTTGACCTCGATTCTCTGGCTCACTAACATCTCTGGGTTGGTCTTGAGTTGGATCTTGATCTTCATGATCATCATCACTTCTTTTTCTTGCTAACTCATCATCTTTACAACCAAGTCCATCTTTATCTCCCCCTTGAGACAAGAATCGATCAAGTTTATCACCAAGAGAATGAACAAGTGCAGTCATTTTGTCCATCTCTTTTTGATGTTCTTCAGCCTGAATATTCAATCTCTTCTCCAGGCTAACAAACGAACCTCTAACAACTTCTTCTCAGAAATCACACGATTCAGCTGAACTTACAAAGGAAGCGCTGAACCTGAAGTAGAAGCAATGTTAGAAGTAGAAGCAGGCGGTAGCATCGTAGTCTCAAATGAAGGCATACGAGCATTAAAAGTTCCTGATGGAGGCATCTGCGATCTTTGTAATGGTGACAGCAGACGATCCATTACAGTAGCAACTGGAACTAACGCCTGAACTGGAGTAGAACGAGACCTAGGAGCAGGAACTGTCGGCTCTTGCTCTGTACGAACTGTTGACTCTTGATCTCTAGTAGTCGTAACAGCCGTAGCATCAGTGACAACTCTAGCTTGAGAACCTTTTCCTTTAATTAAAAACTTGGTTCTCGGCCTTTTCTCTCCAACAGAAGTACCAACAGAAGTAGTAGACACCGAAACAGGTACATCAGTAATAGAAGCTCTGAAAGCAGCAACTGAGGGTGCATCAACTGGAATGGGTGTATGAGACATCTCCATAGCAGCATGATACTCAGCAAACTCCCTATCAATTTCTGACTGAGGTCGCTGAAGAGCTTGCAACTTCTCCACAGCATCAATCCCTTTTCCTTGTCTTCTTCTTCTCTTTGGTGGTCTATCTGCATCATCATCTGAACCCGAATCATCATTATCATCAACATTCGGTTCAGAAGGACCAGCAACATCTACTGGAGCAGAAATAGAAGTAGAAACTCCAGTAGTCGGTGGCACAAGATTTGTTGGATCATCAATATCCTCCACAAGAGCATCCATTTCTGGATCATTATCTAGATCATCAGTAAACAAAGGAACTTCATTCAATCCCTCAAACTGATCATCTTGCTCTTCCTGGGGATCAACTTGACCTTGAGCATCATCACCAGTAGTAACAACATGTTCTTCATCTTCCCAACCTTGTCTTGGAGCAACATAATCAGGATTAATCAAGTGTCCAAACAATGGTGGATTATTGACATGAGCAGGAATGCCATCACCATTAGCATGTTTCATCATATCATTGAACACGCGATGAGTAAGACGACCCAAATTAAAAGTCTCTCCATCAAACAGTAAATCAGCTGCTTTATGCCGAATGATTATCATCACAAATCTTGGAAAAAGAAAGAACTTCTTTTCATTCCCATAACCACTCAACTGCTTAACAAAATTGTCATAAATGTACTGAGAAAAGATGTAAGGCTTGTTCAATACAAGAGCAACTAACTGAGAAGTCGTCTGCATATTCATTTGATCATAACCGGCACTTCGATGACTAAGGGACCTCAACAAATAGTAGGCAAGCAATCTCCATTTGCCTCTAATACTAGTCTTGGGATAAGGATGCTTAATAGCATTGACGTACCCCATACGTCTAAGAGCACCATCTACAAAGCTTTCTTCAAACTCTGTCTGACCTTGCTCAATCTCGACACTTCCTAAGTCCAAAATCGTCCTCAACTCTCCTGCAGAAAACTTGATATTACGTCCCTAAACTGTAGTGCGAATGATAATGTGATCACCCACTGGCACTAATCTAGCTGAGTTCCAGAACTGAGTAATATAGCTTATTATCAAAGGAGGGTTCTCGGTAAGAGCAAATCGAATACGCGAGCGCGCAAGATAATGTAGGACACCATGAAACTCTTCAGTGCATCCTTGCTGAGCAATGCTGATATCAATAGCAGCATTATGTTCCTTAACAAAGACACGAGCACCTGCACCTTGTCCTGCCATACCTGCACAAAACAAAAGGAAAACGAAAATAAAAAATTAAAAAATTTCTGATCTGCTTCGTGGTGACGTCAGCACGAGGGTAAAACCTTTTCGTGATGACGTCAGCACGAGCTGACCATCGAAAACCCAGAAATTAATCAAAAACATCTTCATATCAACATCAAAATGGATCACAAGTCTATTTTAATGTCAATCTTGAACTTGTTTTATGAATTTCAAACCCAGAAATTAATCAAAAACATCTTCATATCAACATCAAAATGGATCACAAGTCTATTTTAATGTCAATCTTGAACTTGTTTTATGAATTTCAAACCCAGAAATCAAATTCGAAGTCGACTTCGTGCTGACGTAAGCACAAAGTTCATCGTGTGAACAGTATCCGCAAAGCAAAATCTTCAATTAATCTTGATTAGACACATGTAAATTCAATCCATGTTCAGATTTAAGTTTAATATACATGTTTTAATCCAGTTTTAAGTTCAATTTCAGTCCAAATCATCAATAATCAAAGATCTAAAAGTCCAATTTAGTCAAGTTACTGTTCACGCGAAGAAAATTTGAAAATCGGGCATTATAACGGCTTAAATTCAATGAAATTCCAAGTTAAAACATCAATAAACTATCCTAGATCATGAATTTACCAACAAATCTAGATGAAAAACATGAAAAGTAGATGAATTAGTCGATTTATGGGACGGATAAATAGTTCGCACGAAGAGGGGAGTTGTTAGATATATAAATGTAGTAGGTGATTTGTACACTTTATGTTACTTTGTACTTAGAATGTAAAGTTGTAAGTATGGAAGGGGGCATAGTGTAAAATGTATAGAAGTATATAAACCCTCTCCATAATGTAAGTTGAAAACCTTTGAACACATAATACAATCTAATCTTTCACTGAATCTCTCTCTACTCTCTCTCTAGAAACCGCCATTAACACTCACTTAAACACACACTAAAAGCTTGAATTCTAATCTCTACAATTGGTATCAGAGCACAATCAGAGTTGCTGAACGATCTATAAGCTTACTACAAGCTTAATTTGTGCTTAATTCTGAATTTGAGTTGTTTTTCTGAAAAGTCCATTTGCAGAGCTCACTGTTTCAGTGATTCCTGCAAATTAAGTGTGTTTTTGATTAAAATTTGTTCACCGTTCGATTTACAATTAGTTTATCTTCCTTCGCCATCAATTTCAGAAGCTAATTTCAACATTTGAGTCACTTTTGATCGAGCTCTACAAATCGCATGTTTGTGAGGGTTTGAGTACCAGTTGAAATTAGCATCTAATTTGTTTGAGGATTTGTGCGCATTGATTTTCTAAACATTTTGATATAAAGTTCGAGTTCTAATTCGCAAAAATGAAGAAGATATCGAAGATTTTAAGTCTTCTCTGCAAATAGAGGTTTGGTTGAACAAAGAAGATAACCTAACCGACTATTTTGTCGTGTTGTGGTTACTAGCATTTGCAGAAGTCGTTGGCTAAAAAGTGGTTCTTACTTGAACTATTTGCAGAGCATTTTGCTCGGCAAATACGTATTTCAGAATTTGGCTAAGTACTGGAAGTTCACTTACTCTAGTTGCAGAACTTTAAGTTCGGCAAATAGCTATTTTCAAGAAAGTTGGTTAAGTGAGAAGTTCACTTGTTCTATTTGCAGAGCTCATTGCTCGGCAAATAAGTGTTTCAAGGATTTTTGAACAAGTGTTGAGGTTACTTGTACTATTTGCAGAGCTAGTTGCTCGGCATTTAGTTGTTTTGAGATTTCTTGATTTAGGACTGGTGCTAATTGCATTGTTTGCAGAAGACTTAGCTCGGCAAACAAGTGTTTTTGATAGTGGTGACTAAGGACAAGTTCAATTTGTACTATTTGCAGAGATATTTGCTCGGCATTTAGTTGAATTTGTGTCTTCGATCAAGAGACTTGCTAAAATGTACTGTTTGCAGAGATAATTGCTCGGCATTCAGTTGTTTTTATGTTCTTGTGTCACTTATACTATTTGCAGAGCATTTAGCTCGGCATTTAGTTGTTTTTAAGAATCTCAAATCAAAATTTTTCAAGAAAATTTCTCAAAACCATTTTTCATCGATATTCTTCGTCTGGGAAAGAAAATCATAATTTTCAAAATTTTCAAAATTCTCACTTGTTCTATTTGCAGAGGTTTAAGCTCTGCATTTAGTTGAATTTGAAAATTTCTCAAGTTTTTCCAAAGACTTTTAATTGATTGATATGGCATCAAGGGAAGCTCTAGCTCTTGGTTCTGAAGGAAGACCACCTGTTTTATTCAGAGGATCGTATCCTCAATGGAAGAAGAGATTTTTGAACTGGATAGACAGGCAAAAGAATGGAAAACTGCTCAGGAAATCATACAAAGAAGGTCCTGAAATCCCAAAGAACCCAGTGAATGGAGAAATTTTACCTGAAGAAAGTTGGAACACTGATCAAAGAAACAGAGTTGAGGCAGACCAAAGTGCAATTGCCTTTCTTTACCAAGCACTTCCAGATGACATTTACTGCAATGTTGATTCCTACGAAACAGGAAAAGACATATGGGATGAGGTGGAAAAGCAGATGGAAGGATCTGATGTATCAAACACCATCAGGTTGTCGACTGTTCTGAATATGTATGAAACATTCAAACAACAGAAAGGTGAACCACTGAATGAAGTTTACATCAGATACTGCAATGTCATCAATGAGCTGAGAAAGAATGATGTAAAGAGAACCAATATGGAACTCAACATCAAATTCATCAAGAATTTGGAAGAAGAATGGCAAGTGTATGGTACACAACTCAACCAACAGTCAGATTTTGCAAAGCTCACCATTCACACACTGTTTGAGAAGCTTCAACTGAATGTAGAAGAGGTAAAGAGAATTCAGAAGAAGAAAGAAGAGAGTGTTCAGCCAGATCCATTGGCTTTGGTTGCAGAAAAGAAAACTTCAAGGATGTCAAGACACAGCCTTATTGAAGTTCAGACTGATTCTGATTCGAGTGATATGAGTGATTCTGATCTGGATGAGAACCAAAAACAGATGTACAAAGAACTCGCTTATTTCACTAAGGCTTTCAAGAAGAAATTGAGAATTTGAAATCTGAAAAATCTGCAGTCTCTTTTACTCAAAACTCCAAACTGCATCTTGAGAAACAAGAACTTGAGACCAAAGTTCTTGAACTAAGCAAGACTGTCCGACAACTTCAAGTGGAAAAGACCAATGAAATGTTCCGAGCAAATGCTTTGGCTGAAGACATTGAGTTGTTGAATGTCAAGATGAAAGAATCTATCCCTGATGTGACGGAATTTGAAAACAAAATTTCTGACCTAAAATATGAATGTTGTATAAAAGATTCTCTTAAACAAAAACTTGATAAAGAAAATGATGACTTGAAAGCTGAAATCAAAACTTATCAAGAAAAGTTGTATAAGATCAATCGTTCATATCAACAAATCTTTTTAAATAGGCCAAGAAATTCTGAAACAATATTCACATCAGGGTTGGGTTATAACAATCCAAAATGTTTGCTTGAAGCACAAAAAGAAGTCCCACCACTATACATCGAATCGTATTTGAGATGTGGGATGACCGACCAATTCGTGAGACCAACGAATAGTGATTATGAGGCTGAAGATTTTTTAGAAAAGGGTGCAAAAGTCTATTTTAACTATTCGTTAATGGACGACTCATATGATTTTTTCAGTCACCCTTCACATAAAATTGAGAAAGAAAAAGACGAAAAAGAAACTCATGAGGCCATAATCCCTGAAATTCTTGAGTGTTTTAAAGAAAAACCTTTAGAAGAAAATTTTCCAATTCCAAAAGCTGAAAACTTGAGACCCTATGTCCCACAAAGTGTTTTGGAAAAGGTGATAGAGGATTTACAACAGTCTCTTGAGGAAAAGCAATCTTTAATAAAAAATTTGAAGACTCAAAATCACTATGTCAATGACCCACCCAAGAATCAAGTAAATGATTGTGATCACCCCGATTGTCCCGTTTGTGAGGTCATGGCCACACCAACTTTACCAAGCACTTCCAGATGACATTTACTGCAATGTTGATTCCTACGAAACAGGAAAAGACATATGGGATGAGGTGGAAAAGCAGATGGAAGGATCTGATGTATCAAACACCATCAGGTTGTCGACTGTTCTGAATATGTATGAAACATTCAAACAACAGAAAGGTGAACCACTGAATGAAGTTTACATCAGATACTGCAATGTCATCAATGAGCTGAGAAAGAATGATGTAAAGAGAACCAATATGGAACTCAACATCAAATTCATCAAGAATTTGGAAGAAGAATGGCAAGTGTATGGTACACAACTCAACCAACAGTCAGATTTTGCAAAGCTCACCATTCACACACTGTTTGAGAAGCTTCAACTGAATGTAGAAGAGGTAAAGAGAATTCAGAAGAAGAAAGAAGAGAGTGTTCAGCCAGATCCATTGGCTTTGGTTGCAGAAAAGAAAACTTCAAGGATGTCAAGACACAGCTTATTGAAGTTCAGACTGATTCTGATCTGGATGAGAAACAAAAACAGATGTACAAAGAACTCGCTTATTTCACTAAGGCTTTCAAGAAGAAACCAACAAACAATCAGCTTAGGACTTCATCAGTGTCTTCTTATGCTAGAAATGCGGATGCTCCTAAGTGTGAACAGAAGAAAGTTTTTGCTGGTGGTGAGAAGAAGTTTGAGAATCAGAAAAAGTTTGAGAAGAAGGTCATGGACAAGAGATCAGATGACAGAAAATGCTATAACTGTGGCTTGACTGGACATTTTGCAATCAATTGTACCAAGCCTCGACAGAAGAACTCCGAATATTATAAGTACAAACTGTTGCTGGCAAGACAAGAGGAAAGCGGAATTGCTCTTCTTGCTGAGGATGACAAGTGGTTACATCTTTCAGATGAGGAGACAGACGAGCTTGCAGCAAACGTGTGCTTCATGACGAAGATAAAGAAGTCGAAGGAGTTGGAGGAAGATGAAGACAGCTCTTCTGAAGTCGAGGATGAGGTAATTTCTTTTCCCAAATCTGTTTTAAAATATTACATGGATATGTCTGATACTGCAAGAAAAGACTGCAGGGAGTTGAGTAAAAAGAATTTGCAATTAAAGAAAGATTTGGAGGACAAAGAAAAGGATTTTCAAATTAAAATTGATTCACTTCAAAAAGAAATTGAGAATTTGAAATCTGAAAAATCTGCAGTCTCTTTTACTCAAAACTCCAAACTGCATCTTGAGAAACAAGAACTTGAGACCAAAGTTCTTGAACTAAGCAAGACTGTCCGACAACTTCAAGTGGAAAAGACCAATGAAATGTTCCGAGCAAATGCTTTGGCTGAAAGACATTGAGTTGTTGAATGTCAAGATGAAAGAATCTATCCCTGATGTGACGGAATTTGAAAACAAAATTTCTGACCTAAAATATGAATGTTGTATAAAAGATTCTCTTAAACAAAAACTTGATAAAGAAAATGATGACTTGAAAGCTGAAATCAAAACTTATCAAGAAAAGTTGTATAAGATCAATCGTTCATATCAACAAATCTTTTTAAATAGGCCAAGAAATTCTGAAACAATATTCACATCAGGGTTGGGTTATAACAATCCAAAATGTTTGCTTGAAGCACAAAAAGAAGTCCCACCACTATACATCGAATCGTATTTGAGATGTGGGATGACCGACCAATTCGTGAGACCAACGAATAGTGATTATGAGGCTGAAGATTTTTTAGAAAAGGGTGCAAAAGTCTATTTTAACTATTCGTTAATGGACGACTCATATGATTTTTTCAGTCACCCTTCACATAAAATTGAGAAAGAAAAAGACGAAAAAGAAACTCATGAGGCCATAATCCCTGAAATTCTTGAGTGTTTTAAAGAAAAACCTTTAGAAGAAAATTTTCCAATTCCAAAAGCTGAAAACTTGAGACCCTATGTCCCACAAAGTGTTTTGGAAAAGGTGATAGAGGATTTACAACAGTCTCTTGAGGAAAAGCAATCTTTAACAAACAAAGACCAAACCATCACCAAAGTGTGTTTCAAAACTCAAGACCACCCAATCACCTAAGACTATCTCAAGTCCAAAACCAAAGACTAACCAGATACCCAAGATTGTTTCAAAACTAAAGTCCAATCAAATACCAAAGACCATTCAACAAACAAAGACCAAACCATCACCAAAGTGTGTTTCAAAACTCAAGACCACCCAATCACCTAAGACTATCTCAAGTCCAAAACCAAAGACTAACCAGATACCCAAGATTGTTTCAAAACTAAAGTCCAATCAAATACCAAAGACCATTCAACAAACAAAGACCAAACCATCACCAAAGTGTGTTTCAAAACTAAAGACCAATCAAATACCAAAGACCATTCAACAAACAAAGACCAAACCATCACCAAAGTGTGTTTCAAAACTAAAGTCCAATCAAATACCAAAGACCATTCAACAAACAAAGACCAAACCATCACCAAAGTGTGTTTCAAAACTAAAGTCCAATCAAATACCAAAGACCATTCAACAAACAAAGACCAAACCATCACCAAAGTGTGTTTCAAAACTAAAGTCCAATCAAATACCAAAGACCATTCAACAAACAAAGACCAAACCATCACCAAAGTGTGTTTCAAAACTCAAGACCACCCAATCACCTAAGACTATCTCAAGTCCAAAACCAAAGACTAACCAGATACCCAAGATTGTTTCAAAACTAAAGTCCAATCAAATACCAAAGACCATTCAACAAACAAAGACCAAACCATCACCAAAGTGATGCTTTCAAACTAAAGTTTGAAAAAGAGAGAGAAATGAGATTAAATGTGCTAAAGGAACTCAATGAATTAAAAGTTGAATTCTTGAGTGTTTTAAAGAAAAACCTTTAGAAGAAAATTTTCCAATTCCAAAAGCTGAAAACTTGAGACCCTATGTCCCACAAAGTGTTTTGGAAAAGGTGATAGAGGATTTACAACAGTCTCTTGAGGAAAAGCAATCTTTAATAAAAAATTTGAAGACTCAAAATCACTATGTCAATGACCCACCCAAGAATCAAGTAAATGATTGTGATCACCCCGATTGTCCCGTTTGTGAGGTCATGGCCACACCAACTTTACCAAGCAAGTCTGTGAGTCATGATGTGAAAACTTCACAAACTGCATGCTCTGTCTGTGAAATTGTGAATGAATCTGTACAAACTGAGTGTGTAGGTGTACATGTTTCTGTTCAAACTGAAGGTGATTTAGATGATGGTCATGATGTTGATGATTGTTTCTTTCCGATTAATTCTGAAATTGAGACCTTCACCAAATTTTCTGAAGGAACTTTATCATACTTGAATGACATTGATGCTTTCAAACTAAAGTTTGAAAAAGAGAGAGAAATGAGATTAAATGTGCTAAAGGAACTCAATGAATTAAAAGTTGAATTCGAATTTCAGAAAATAGCACTTCAATTTCATACAGAAAACGAAAAAGCATCAATTCCATTCAAGAAAAGTCCATGTCCAATGAAGAAAAGTGAACTGAGTGTGAAGTTGGAAACTGATGAAATGTCAACATTTTTGGAAGATAATCATGATTTTGAACCCGAATTTGAAAAACTTTTTGTCAAAAAGGAGGAAAAACTTGATTTAAATCTAAAGAAGATTTCAAAGTCATACTCTTCACATTCTTCATCCGATAAGTTCCAAAGACCAAAGACCAACCCATTACCCAAGACTGACTCAAAACCAAAGACTAACCAGATACCCAAGATTGTTTCAAAACTAAAGTCCAATCAAATACCAAAGACCATTCAACAAACAAAGACCAAACCATCACCAAAGTGTGTTTCAAAACTCAAGACCACCCAATCACCTAAGACTATCTCAAGTCCAAAACCAAAGAAAGGTCCCAATGTCACAATGAAATCAAAGACTTCTAGGCAAACACAGATGCACAAGGTCAAATCTGAACCCAAGGCACAAAAAGAAGTCAAACCAAACAGTGGTCCGAAGACTGTTAAGAAAGAAACTTTCTCGTTAGGTAACAAACAATCTCAGCAGGTTAAGTATTCTAGTTTCCCTAGGTACTCTCAGAAGAATCCTACATGCACTTTTCATAGGGTTAGAGATACTGTTACAGGCATGACTAAATACAAAGACCAGTATGGATGGTTGTCACCTAATAACATTAAGAAAGTGAATAAGACCACAGAACCCATCAAGAAGAAACCTGTTAAGAACAAAGTTGACAAATTGTTTGCTAACTCAAAACATGTTCGTGTTTCAGGTGACGTGTGCTTAGCTAGTAGCAGTAGATGGATCCCTAAGGATAGATTTTTGAATGCTTCTAGTAAAGTTCAGCTTGATGGAAAACCTGTAAAAGTCAAACAAGTGTGGATTGTCCGTAGATCAACTTCATTAGATAATGCTTCTACATCTAGGACTAGTCCTGCTTGTATCAAAACATGAGTTTAACATTTTACATTTTGTTTGTGTGTATGTCGTATTTGTATTTTGAACATTTGTGTGTGCTTGTTTGTCATTTGAATAAATTGTTTATTTGTGTGTTATATTGCTTAATTTTTAATGTGTACTTGCATGTTATCCACCTAACCTGCAAGGACCCAATCTACATGGGTACCTAAACCATATTCCCTGTCCTTGCAGGAATTTCTCATTTGTGTTTGGTATGTCGACTCGGGATGTTCTCGCCATATGACTGGAACCAAATCAATTCTTTCGAATTTTGTTGAAAAGTTTATGGGAACTGTCAGATTCGGAAACGATCATATCGCTCCTATTCTTGGTTATGGAGACATTGTCAAAAATGGAGTCACTATAAAGAGAGTTTCCTACGTTGAAGGACTTGGACACAATCTCTTTAGTGTTGGTCAATTTTGTGACAATGATCTTCAAGTGTTATTCAGGAGATATGAATGCAAAGTGCAGACAGAAGATGGTGTGGATATTCTGACTGGAACAAGAGATAATAATCTGTTCACAATTGATCTCAACAACATCCCAGAACACCTCAACAGAATGGAGTAGTTGAACGTCGAAATCGAACTCTTGTTGAAGCAGCTAGAACAATGCTTGCCTATTCGAAGTTGCCACCGAATCTATGGGCGGAAGCTGTTGCTACTGCTTGTTTTACACAAAACAGATCAATTATAAACAAGAGGTTTGATAAAACTCCGTATGAGGTGATCAACAAAAGAAAGCCCAATGTGAACTTCTTGCACATTTTTGGATGTGTATGTTATGTTCTTAATGATCGAGATAATCTGGGCAAATTTGAACCAAAAGGCGATGAGGCATATTTCATCGGTTATTCAAGAGAATCGATTGCATATCGAGTATATAACCGAAGAACCAAGAGAATTGACGAAAGTATGAATGTTAGATTTGATGAACTCTCAGGAATGGTTCTTGAACAACACAGTTCAAGACCCGAACTTCAAAGTCCACAAGCTTCCGCACCCAAAACTACTTCAAATGTCAAATCATTCTCAACTCCAACACCACATGATTTGGATATCTTGTTCGAAGAATTTTTCAAAGTTTCCAAAGAAGTTCCTGAATCAGAAGTACATCTCGATGAACCATCAAGTTCAAATTCGAAAGAGATGAATCCCAATGAGTCTTCACCAACACAATCATCGGATGTTAGTTCAACATCTGATTCTCCTCCACCTACTGATAATTCCGACTTGCATACTCAACCTCCTGTTATCTCTCAAGTGACAAATCCATCAACCAACCCAGAAGTTTATGAACAAGACAACTTTGTTGAACCAATTGCTACTTCACTTGAACAATTGACAGAACAACATACTCCTGATTTTATTGATTCTGAAGAATCTGGTGATCCAATTGACCCAATTCCTCACACAACCAAATGGACTAGAGCTCATCCGATTTCTCAAGTCATTGGTAATCCAACAACAGGAATTCAGACAAGATCTGCTTCCGCAAATGAATGTTTGTTTGTGAATTTCCTGAGCATTGTTGAACCAATTGCTACTTCACTTGAACAATTGACAGAACAACATACTCCTGATTTTATTGATTCTGAAGAATCTGGTGATCCAATTGACCCAATTCCTCACACAACCAAATGGACTAGAGCTCATCCGATTTCTCAAGTCATTGGTAATCCAACAACAGGAATTCAGACAAGATCTGCTTCCGCAAATGAATGTTTGTTTGTGAATTTCCTGAGCATTGTTGAACCAAAGACAGTAACTGAAGCTCTAAGTTGTCCAGATTGGGTGAAAGCTATGCAGGAGGAACTGAATCAATTTGAACGCCTTGAGGTATGGAAATTGGTTCCCAATCCTTACAAGAACAAGGAGCCAATTAAAACCAAGTGGATCTTCAAGAATAAAAAGGATGAAACTGGAGTTGTTGTACGCAACAAAGCACGATTGGTTGCAAAGGGATATTGCCAACAAGATGGAATTGACTACGATGAGACATTCGCACCAGTTGCACGAATTGAGGCCATTCGGATGTTTCTTGCCTATGCTGCCTACAAGAACTTCACAGTCTACCAGATGGATGTTAAAACTGCCTTCTTGAATGGAATACTCAAAGAAGAAGTGTACGTTGAACAACCAGAAGGTTTTGTGAGTTCCAAACATCCAGAATATGTTTACAGGTTAGACAAGGCATTATATGGTCTGAAACAAGCGCCTCGTGCATGGTATGATGCTCTATCTTCTTATCTTGTGAAATCTGGTTTTAGTAAAGGTTCGATTGACACTACCTTGTTTATAAAACGACAAGGAAGTGACATCATTCTAATCCAGATTTATGTTGACGACATAATTTTCGGGTCAACTAACCCTAAATACTGCAAGAATTTCTCTGCTTTAATGATCAAGAAATTTGAAATGAGCATGATGGGTGAATTAAACTTTTTCCTTGGTCTACAAGTAAAACAGTTGTCAAATGGTACTTTTATTTGTCAATCTAAGTACATTCTTGACATGTTGAAAAAGTTTGATATGATGGATTGTCAAACAATTGGAACACCAATGGAATCTCGAACAAAGATTAATGCTGACTTAAATGGAAAATCTTTTGATCAAAAGAAATATCGCAGTATGATAGGGTCACTCATGTATTTGACTGCAAGTCGCCCGGATATTATGTTCGCCACATGCATGTGTGCCAGGTACCAGGCCAATCCCAAGGAAAGTCATTTCCAGGCCGTTAAACGGATCTTCCGATACCTGAAAGGCACAGTGAACCTTGGTCTCTGGTATCCAAGGGATTTTTTTTTTTTTTTTTTTTTTTTTTTTTTTTTTTTTTTTTTTTTTTTTTTTTTTTTTTTTTTTTTTTTTTTTTTTTTTTTTTTTTTTTTTTTTTTTTTTTTTTTTTTTTTTTTTTTTTTTTTTTTTTTTTTTTTTTTTTTTTTTTTTTTTTTTTTTTTTTTTTTTTTTTTTTTTTTTTTTTTTTTTTTTTTTTTTTTTTTTTTTTTTTTTTTTTTTTTTTTTTTTTTTTTTTTTTTTTTTTTTTTTTTTTTTTTTTTTTTTTTTTTTTTTTTTTTTTTTTTTTTTTTTTTTTTTTTTTTTTTTTTTTTTTTTTTTTTTTTTTTTTTTTTTTTTTTTTTTTTTTTTTTTTTTTTTTTTTTTTTTTTTTTTTTTTTTTTTTTTTTTTTTTTTTTTTTTTTTTTTTTTTTTTTTTTTTTTTTTTTTTTTTTTTTTTTTTTTTTTTTTTTTTTTTTTTTTTTTTTTTTTTTTTTTTTTTTTTTTTTTTTTTTTTTTTTTTTTTTTTTTTTTTTTTTTTTTTTTTTTTTTTTTTTTTTTTTTTTTTTTTTTTTTTTTTTTTTTTTTTTTTTTTTTTTTTTTTTTTTTTTTTTTTTTTTTTTTTTTTTTTTTTTTTTTTTTTTTTTTTTTTTTTTTTTTTTTTTTTTTTTTTTTTTTTTTTTTTTTTTTTTTTTTTTTTTTTTTTTTTTTTTTTTTTTTTTTTTTTTTTTTTTTTTTTTTTTTTTTTTTTTTTTTTTTTTTTTTTTTTTTTTTTTTTTTTTTTTTTTTTTTTTTTTTTTTTTTTTTTTTTTTTTTTTTTTTTTTTTTTTTTTTTTTTTTTTTTTTTTTTTTTTTTTTTTTTTTTTTTTTTTTTTTTTTTTTTTTTTTTTTTTTTTTTTTTTTTTTTTTTTTTTTTTTTTTTTTTTTTTTTTTTTTTTTTTTTTTTTTTTTTTTTTTTTTTTTTTTTTTTTTTTTTTTTTTTTTTTTTTTTTTTTTTTTTTTTTTTTTTTTTTTTTTTTTTTTTTTTTTTTTTTTTTTTTTTTTTTTTTTTTTTTTTTTTTTTTTTTTTTTTTTTTTTTTTTTTTTTTTTTTTTTTTTTTTTTTTTTTTTTTTTTTTTTTTTTTTTTTTTTTTTTTTTTTTTTTTTTTTTTTTTTTTTTTTTTTTTTTTTTTTTTTTTTTTTTTTTTTTTTTTTTTTTTTTTTTTTTTTTTTTTTTTTTTTTTTTTTTTTTTTTTTTTTTTTTTTTTTTTTTTTTTTTTTTTTTTTTTTTTTTTTTTTTTTTTTTTTTTTTTTTTTTTTTTTTTTTTTTTTTTTTTTTTTTTTTTTTTTTTTTTTTTTTTTTTTTTTTTTTTTTTTTTTTTTTTTTTTTTTTTTTTTTTTTTTTTTTTTTTTTTTTTTTTTTTTTTTTTTTTTTTTTTTTTTTTTTTTTTTTTTTTTTTTTTTTTTTTTTTTTTTTTTTTTTTTTTTTTTTTTTTTTTTTTTTTTTTTTTTTTTTTTTTTTTTTTTTTTTTTTTTTTTTTTTTTTTTTTTTTTTTTTTTTTTTTTTTTTTTTTTTTTTTTTTTTTTTTTTTTTTTTTTTTTTTTTTTTTTTTTTTTTTTTTTTTTTTTTTTTTTTTTTTTTTTTTTTTTTTTTTTTTTTTTTTTTTTTTTTTTTTTTTTTTTTTTTTTTTTTTTTTTTTTTTTTTTTTTTTTTTTTTTTTTTTTTTTTTTTTTTTTTTTTTTTTTTTTTTTTTTTTTTTTTTTTTTTTTTTTTTTTTTTTTTTTTTTTTTTTTTTTTTTTTTTTTTTTTTTTTTTTTTTTTTTTTTTTTTTTTTTTTTTTTTTTTTTTTTTTTTTTTTTTTTTTTTTTTTTTTTTTTTTTTTTTTTTTTTTTTTTTTTTTTTTTTTTTTTTTTTTTTTTTTTTTTTTCTTCTATGTTAATTTGTTATTATTTTTGATGTTGTTAGTTTCAGCCCGAATATTATGTTCGCCACATGCATGTGTGCCAGGTACCAGGCCAATCCCAAGGAAAGTCATTTCCAGGCCGTTAAACGGATCTTCCGATACCTGAAAGGCACAGTGAACCTTGGTCTCTGGTATCCAAGGGATACCGGGTTTCAGTTAATTGCATATTCGGATGCTGACCATGCAGGTTGTAAGCTTGATCGAAAGAGTACTTCTGGAAGTGTACAGTTTTTAGGGATAGATTGGTCAGTTGGTCTTCAAAGAAACAGAACTGTGTATCCACATCTACTGCAGAAGCTGAATACGTTGTTGCAGCAAGTTGTTGTTCACAGGTTCTTTGGATGAAGACACAGTTGACTGATTATGGATTTCAATTTAACAGAATTCCCATATACTGTGATTCTAAGAGTGCAATTGCTATTTCTTGCAATCCTGTACAGCACACAAAGACCAAGCACATAGATGTTCGGTACCATTTTCTTAAAGATCATGTCGAGAAAGGTAACATCGAACTCTATTTTGTCCCAACAGACTACCAACTTGCTGATATTTTCACCAAACCTTTGGATGAAAACAGGTTCAATTTTCTGAAAACCAAGTTGGGAATGCTTGATTTACAAACTTAACTGCTTTCATGCCATGTTTTCTATGTCCATTTTCTGTTTCAAACATTGATGTGTTTTAATTGTTATTACATGCAATGTTTGAGGGGGAGAAAAAGGGTAGAATGCATGATTTTAGGGGGAGTTTGTAAATTTAGTATAGTCGAATATGCTGTATTTGAGGGGGAGTGTGCAATGCATGAAAATGTTTGTTTACTTGTTAATTGTTTGCTTTAGTTGTTTAAATTTTTTTTCTTTTATTATTTGTATGTGTGTTTGTTATTTTAAAATTGAAAAATCAAAATACAAAATTAGAAAATCCTAAAATAATAAAAAGATTTTTTTTTGTTTGTTTTAATTTTTTTTAATCTGTGATAATTTTTTTATTTTTTTCTTCTATGTTAATTTGTTATTATTTTTGATGTTGTTAGTTTCAGCCCAAAACCATTATGAGCCCAAATTGATGTTTAAGCCCAAAACCATTTTGAACCCATCAACCATGATTGAGCCCATGACCAGTCGAGATCCGGGTTGACACGCGGGTCATACCCGGACCCGCAACCCGGATTTGAAGTTTAAAAGGGGAAATGGGCGGGTCAACCATTTACTTTTCAAATTCAAACCAAAAGTTCAAGTTTTTTTTTCTCTCTCGAACTGTTCAAATCAAAGTCACATCAATCAATCAAAGTGTTCATATTTTTCATAATAAACTCAAAGGGTGTAATCTGGTGATCATAGTTGTTGACTAAATTCTTCGTCTATCTTCATTCGATCATTGTTTTTGAGGTAAGATTTCAAGTTTCATTTTGATCTCCAACTGTTTGATTAAAAGCATGAATGAACTGGTTTTGAATTTTATGCATGTTTGATGATTGATTGGTGTTTAAGATGCATGATTAGGTAATGTATGTATTGTTTATATGTTTGTATGACTTAATCTGCATGAGAATAGATGTGTCTGGGTAGGATTTGAACAAGGGCTGGGTAAATGATGAGTTTTTGATGATAAGTACCATTTGCAGAGCATTTTGCTCGGCAAATGGGCACTTTGTTCTTGATAATTTTCAAATCATCATTTTTCATGGTAAACTTGTTGTTAATTGTCCCAAATGATGTTTGAATCAAAAGTGCCATTTGCAGAGCATTTTGCTCGGCAAACAGTTCATTTTGGAATTTCAAAGTCCAAGACTTCAACCAATTCTTCAAAACAACTGTTTGCAGAGCTTTGAGCTCGGCAAATAGGGTGTTTTGATTTCCAAGTTTTTCAAGTCTTAAAAACAACTGTTTGCAGAGCTTTTTGCTCGGCAAACAGTACAAAATGAGAATTTTCTCAAAGTTTTAAAATCAACTGTTTGCAGAGCATTTTGCTCGGCAAACAGTACAAAATGAGAATTTTCTCAAAGTTTTAAAATCAACTGTTTGCAGAGCATTTTGCTCGGCAAACAGTACAAAATGAGAATTTTCTCAAAGTTTTAAAATCAACTGTTTGCAGAGCATTTTGCTCGGCAAACAGTACAAAATGAGAATTTTCTCAAAGTTTTAAAATCAACTGTTTGCAGAGCATTTTGCTCGGCAAACAGTACAAAATGAGAATTTTCTCAAAGTTTTAAAATCAACTGTTTGCAGAGCATTTTGCTCGGCAAACAGTACAAAATGAGAATTTTCTCAAAGTTTTAAAATCAACTGTTTGCAGAGCATTTTGCTCGGCAAACAGTACAAAATGAGAATTTTCTCAAAGTTTTAAAATCAACTGTTTGCAGAGCATTTTGCTCGGCAAACAGTACAAAATGAAAATTTTCACAAAATCTTAAATTCAACTGTTTGCAGAGCATTTTGCTCGGCAAACAGTACAAAATGAGAATTTTCTCAAAGTTTTAAAATCAACTGTTTGCAGAGCATTTTGCTCGGCAAACAGTACAAAATGAGAATTTTCTCAAAGTTTTAAAATCAACTGTTTGCAGAGCTTTTTGCTCGGCAAACAGTACAAAATGAGAATTTTCTCAAAGTTTTAAAATCAACTGTTTGCAGAGCTTTTTGCTCGGCAAACAGTACAAAATGAGAATTTTCTCAAAGTTTTAAAATCAACTGTTTGCAGAGCATTTTGCTCGGCAAACAGTACAAAATGAGAATTTTCTCAAAGTTTTAAAATCAACTGTTTGCAGAGCATTTTGCTCGGCAAACAGTACAAAATGAGAATTTTCTCAAAGTTTTAAAATCAACTGTTTGCAGAGCTTTTTGCTCGGCAAACAGTACAAAATGAGAATTTTCTCAAAGTTTTAAAATCAACTGTTTGCAGAGCATTTTGCTCGGCAAACAGTACAAAATGAGAATTTTCTCAAAGTTTTAAAATCAACTGTTTGCAGAGCTTTTTGCTCGGCAAACAGTACAAAATGAGAATTTTCTCAAAGTTTTAAAATCAACTGTTTGCAGAGCATTTTGCTCGGCAAACAGTACAAAATGAGAATTTTCTCAAAGTTTTAAAATCAACTGTTTGCAGAGCATTTTGCTCGGCAAACAGTACAAAATGAGAATTTTCTCAAAGTTTTAAAATCAACTGTTTGCAGAGCTTTTTGCTCGGCAAACAGTACAAAATGAGAATTTTCTCAAAGTTTTAAAATCAACTGTTTGCAGAGCATTTTGCTCGGCAAACAGTACAAAATGAGAATTTTCTCAAAGTTTTAAAATCAACTGTTTGCAGAGCATTTTGCTCGGCAAACAGTACAAAATGAGAATTTTCTCAAAGTTTTTAAAATCAACTGTTTGCAGAGCTTTGAGCTCTGCATTTACATGTTTCAACTCCAATACAAATTAGAATTACAAAGTTTTTTTTCTTTATTTATTTTTTCTATGTTTCTTTTATTATTATTTGTGCTGTGTTTTAAAATGTTTATTTGTATATGTGTATTGTGTATGTAAATATATAGTATTTCATAAGTGTTTAGAGTGAGAGGCAAGGTATCGAACGCCTTTGTGTACTACTTTGTTCTCTCATTTTTAATATATATGCAAAACATTGTCTGTGTAATAAATGTGTTTCTTAAAAGTTGGTATATTTTGTTATTTTTTTGTGTTTAACATGTCTTTTCTGGTCAAATACTTTGGTCAGTTTGTCTTTAACAGAAAACAAAATAATAAAGAACAAAGATGGCAATGTTCAGAGAAGGAGATTCAATGAAAATGCAAGCTAATCAAGCATTACATATTCCTTTTGCTTGCAAATTTCCTATCATTCCAGAGATTCTCAGCTATCATCCACTAAATAATGCTTTAACTGGAGGTGCACTTGTACCTGAGAAGTATGTCTTCGAGCTGTGGGAATCAATTGAATATGTGCGAGGAAGTAAAAGGCACAACACAGCAGACTACTTCAAATACTCATTAGAATCAGAAGCTGAAATCTTCAACTGTAGATTGACTCTGGATGATTTTAGAACAATTGTTGGATTTCCTGTTCTGGAAGAATACGAAGAACTCCCATCTGTAGAAGAAATGTTGGCTGGAGTTCATTCGTTGGGGTATGAAGGAGATTTGAATACAATGAGAGACTTCAGAAGAAGTAATGTAGCCACTCTATGGCATACAATGTACAATATTCTGTCAACTTGCCTGATGCCATCACAGAAGGGTATTGATCTGATGACCAGAGATTCATTGGCAATCTACTATGCAGTCACTCACAACGTGCAGTGTGACTTTGCGGCAATTATATGGAAAAAGCTGATTCAAGTTGTTAAGGGGAAGAATAAACAAGACAGAAAGTACATTCCCTTCATCAGATTTTTCACTCTGGTTATCGAAGATACACTTGATAATTCAGAAGAGATTCCAAAGTTGGAAAATAGTTTCAAATGTGTGATTGCCTTGTATAAATCCAACGTAAGAGGCACAAGTTGTGAAACAGTAAGACCTTTTCCGATTCCACCATTTTTGATAAACCTGGTTCCTGCTCAGAGTCCTCACCTTAGGGCTTATCTTGAGTGGTTAGTCTTAGCGATGGGGTCTGAAAGCCGACAGACTCCTTCCCAAGCTGAGCATAGGTCACCAAGTGAGGGTCCTAGTGTGTCAAAAAGAAAAAGAGGGGTTAGAGATGAAAGGGCCTCTGAGCAGAGGAAAAGAAAAACAAAAAGAGTTATTTTTGAGCAAGATGTTGCTACACCTGAACCAATTTCATCACCTGTTTCGCAATCTACACCAACCGTTAACCTTTCACAATCTTCACCTTCGCAATCAACGCCTTTACCATCCGTTGTTTCACCGAATCCACCAACCTTTACACCACCTCATTCTACACCTGTATTTGATTCAACACCGATTGCTTCAGCTTTACCTAATGAACCAACTCCACCACCAGGGAGACGACTTAAGATGGCTGCTAGAAGTGTTCTAAAGCAGAAATCAAAGAAGAAGAAACGAAAACATAAGTCGTCTAAATCTGCAAGACAAACAATTGAATCTACTTCTGCAGATATAACTGAACAACCTGGTGCCTCGGCGGAGTTTGATGTTGAACAGGCAACAAATATTGTGCATAATGTTGAATCTGAGATTGAGACTGAGCATGTGAGCACTGGCGATGATGTTGTGATGGAAGAAAGAGCAGAGGGTGAAAATGTTGAAAGTTCTAGATTTCAAACCAAAGTTGATGCTGCTATTTTAGATCTAGTAACTGAAGCAGTTAACAAGGCAGTTGCCCAAATCTTTGAAGACACTGCTGAAGAAATCTTGGATGAAGATGTGGTGATGGAAGAAAGAGCAGAGGGTGAAAATGTTGAAAGTTCTAGATTTCAAACCAAAGTTGATGCTGCTATTTTAGATCTAGTAACTGAAGCAGTTAACAAGGCAGTTGCCCAAATCTTTGAAGACACTGCTGAAGAAATCTTGGATGAAGATGTGGTGATGGAAGAAAGAGCAGAGGTTGAAAATGTTGAAAGTTCTAGATTTCAAACCAAAGTTGATGCTGCTATTTTAGATCTAGTAACTGAAGCAGTTAACAAGGCAGTTGCCCAAATCTTTGAAGACACTGCTGAAGAAATCTTGGATGAAGATGTGGTGATGGAAGAAAGAGCAGAGGTTGAAAATGTTGAAAGTTCTAGATTTCAAACCAAAGTTGATGCTGCTATTTTAGATCTAGTAACTGAAGCAGTTAACAAGGCAGTTGCCCAAATCTTTGAAGACACTGCTGAAGAAATCTTGGATGAAGATGTGGTGATGGAAGAAAGAGCAGAGGGTGAAAATGTTGAAAGTTCTAGATTTCAAACCAAAGTTGATGCTGCTATTTTAGATCTAGTAACTGAAGCAGTTAACAAGGCAGTTGCCCAAATCTTTGAAGACACTGCTGAAGAAATCTTGGATGAAGATGTGGTGATGGAAGAAAGAGCAGAGGTGAAAATGTTGAAAGTTCTAGATTTCAAACCAAAGTTGATGCTGCTATTTTAGATCTAGTAACTGAAGCAGTTAACAAGGCAGTTGCCCAAATCTTTGAAGACACTGCTGAAGAAATCTTGGATGAAGATGTGGTGATGGAAGAAAGAGCAGAGGGTGAAAATGTTGAAAGTTCTAGATTTCAAACCAAAGTTGATGCTGCTATTTTAGATCTAGTAACTGAAGCAGTTAACAAGGCAGTTGCCCAAATCTTTGAAGACACTGCTGAAGAAATCTTGGATGAAGATGTGGTGATGGAAGAAAGAGCAGAGGTTGAAAATGTTGAAAGTTCTAGATTTCAAACCAAAGTTGATGCTGCTATTTTAGATCTAGTAACTGAAGCAGTTAACAAGGCAGTTGCCCAAATCTTTGAAGACACTGCTGAAGAAATCTTGGATGAAGATGTGGTGATGGAAGAAAGAGCAGAGGTTGAAAATGTTGAAAGTTCTAGATTTCAAACCAAAGTTGATGCTGCTATTTTAGATCTAGTAACTGAAGCAGTTAACAAGGCAGTTGCCCAAATCTTTGAAGACACTGCTGAAGAAATCTTGGATGAAGATGTGGTGATGGAAGAAAGAGCAGAGGTTGAAAATGTTGAAAGTTCTAGATTTCAAACCAAAGTTGATGCTGCTATTTTAGATCTAGTAACTGAAGCAGTTAACAAGGCAGTTGCCCAAATCTTTGAAGACACTGCTGAAGAAATCTTGGATGAAGATGTGGTGATGGAAGAAAGAGCAGAGGTGAAAATGTTGAAAGTTCTAGATTTCAAACCAAAGTTGATGCTGCTATTTTAGATCTAGTAACTGAAGCAGTTAACAAGGCAGTTGCCCAAATCTTTGAAGACACTGCTGAAGAAATCTTGGATGAAGATGTGGTGATGGAAGAAAGAGCAGAGGGTGAAAATGTTGAAAGTTCTAGATTTCAAACCAAAGTTGATGCTGCTATTTTAGATCTAGTAACTGAAGCAGTTAACAAGGCAGTTGCCCAAATCTTTGAAGACACTGCTGAAGAAATCTTGGATGAAGATGTGGTGATGGAAGAAAGAGCAGAGGTTGAAAATGTTGAAAGTTCTAGATTTCAAACCAAAGTTGATGCTGCTATTTTAGATCTAGTAACTGAAGCAGTTAACAAGGCAGTTGCCCAAATCTTTGAAGACACTGCTGAAGAAATCTTGGATGAAGATGTGGTGATGGAAGAAAGAGCAGAGGTTGAAAATGTTGAGAATGTTGAGAACGATGCTTTGAATGATGAGATTGGAAGAAGGTTAGTAGAAGCTTTTGGTGATGATTCTGATGTGGATGATAATGATGAAGAAATTGAAATTGTTGATGATGATGAAGGGTTTGTGATTGAAGATGAGGTTGTTGAATTTGCTGAAGATGATGCAGATGTTGAAGCGTTAAAAGATAATGTAACATTTGATGAACCAGAGATTGTTGAGAATCCAACAAATGTAGAAGTTGTTGAAGAACCTGTGTTTGAAGAATTTGCAGATCTAGATTATTTTGAAACAGGTCCTTCAAGCAGAGTAGAAGTTGGAGAATCATCTGCTCGTGCTAGCTCAACTCCACAACATTATAACTTTAATGATTTCAACAATTTTGATGAACTCAGAAAGACTCCAGAAGCTGCAAGTCAGAATTTTCAGAAATCTACTTACAAGCAGGTTTTGCGAGAGGCAATCACATCCGAGGAAGTCCTCCCTGATTATTTTCCAACTGAGCTAACTGAAGAACAATTAAATTTTATTAATCGGGGATACTTCTTGAGGGATAGAGAAAGAATGGTTGCTCTCGGCATTAAACCAAAAGAAGCAGCTAAGAAATCGAGATATCTGGAAGAAAGGGCTTACCCTATTTTTTGTGGAGCAACTAAGGTCACTAAAACCAAGAGACCAGAGTTAGACTCAATGTATAAGTTTAAGGAAGCCAGGCAAATCGAAGAATATACAGCGCTTCTTAAACTTACAAAACAATATAACCCAAAGTTGCTGAAAGAACAGAGAAACCATAAGATATTGGTGCTGATCAGGGTGATCTTGATTAAGAGAGTTTCTATTTCTATCCCATGTTTTCATGTCAAGAGGGATAATAACAAGATCTACCGGTTCACAGAAGCCCAATTTAAACTTTTGCCAGTGGACGACATTATCTTCCTTTACAATCATTTCCTGAATGCCATGCAAAGATACCAAGAAGATGTTATTGCTTTTGATGCTGTAAAAAGATACATGTCAAGTTGCATTCAATATGCTTCATTGGAAGATTTTCAGATAGGATTTGAAGTTGTGAAGAGAAAGATTAATGTGCCCTATCCAGATCAAAGTCTTTACACTGTAGATATTGAAAAGCTGAGTATTGGTCATATTATTGAAGAACCATCCTTCGGAGTTGTGTTTGTGAATAGCAGAAAGAAGAAGATCTTCATTCGCATGGATGAACTTGCTTCCTATTCTGATGGAACGTTGGAGTTTTGTAAGAATGTATTGTTGTGCCTCCAAGAAGATGAGGTAGATGAAAAGAAAAGGGAAGTGTTTGATAAAGCAATATCCAAGATTAACCAAAGACTCGAGTACAGAGACAGCATTAGAATGATGAGAGAAGCAAAGAATGCTAAGAAGTCTAAGTACGTCGTACGTCAACGAGGAGGTTGTTGGATCAAGTACGAACCTAGTCATCTTCCAGGACCACATAACATTCCTCCAATAAACTTTGAAGCAAATATGAATGTTCCAGCTAACAGACCCGAAGGAGACAACTGGTTCTGGCACCCGAACAAAGGTAGACCAAATACAAGGGCTTAAAGCAAGACAGAGACTGGATATTTTTTTCAAATCACTACTAAGGGGGAGATTGTTAGATATATAAATGTAGTAGGTGATTTGTACACTTTATGTTACTTTGTACTTAGAATGTAAAGTTGTAAGTATGGAAGGGGGCATAGTGTAAAATGTATAGAAGTATATAAACCCCCTCCATAATGTAAGTTGAAAACCTTTGAACACATAATACAATCTAATCTTTCACTGAATCTCTCTCTACTCTCTCTCTAGAAACCGCCATTAACACTCACTTAAACACACACTAAAAGCTCGAATTCTAATCTCTACAGGAGTTCGTGTGGTAATTATTTAGGGTTTAACTGATTATGGTAAATAATTAAGGTTAAAACCCGTTATATATTCAATCTTCGTGGGCCGGGCCGAAGAAGTCTCTTCGTGGGCTTGCTGACGTCAGCGCGAGGCTTGCTGACGTCAGCACCGACGAATTTTGAATTTGAAACCACACGAGCCACACACTTCAATTTTTGTTAATTTTTCCAGAAAATCAATAAAGAAAAATTACAATATTTCCAAAAAACATAAACCTGTAGATACTCGTTACGATATAAAATAAAATAAAATAAAATAAAATAAAATAAAATAAAATAAAATAAAATAAAATAAAATAAAATAAAATAAAATAAAATAAAATAAAATAAAATAAAATAAAATAAAATAAAATAAAATAAAATAAAATAAAATAAAATAAAATAAAATAAAATAAAATAAAATAAAATAAAATAAAATAAAATAAAATAAAATAAAATAAAATAAAATAAAATAAAATAAAATAAAATAAAATAAAATAAAATAAAATAAAATAAAATAAAATAAAATAAAATAAAATAAAATAAAATAAAATAAAATAAAATAAAATAAAATAAAATAAAATAAAATAAAATAAAATAAAATAAAATAAAATAAAATAAAATAAAATAAAATAAAATAAAATAAAATAAAATAAAATAAAATAAAATAAAATAAAATAAAATAAAATAAAATAAAATAAAATAAAATAAAATAAAATAAAATAAAATAAAATAAAATAAAATAAAATAAAATAAAATAAAATAAAATAAAATAAAATAAAATAAAATAAAATAAAATAAAATAAAATAAAATAAAATAAAATAAAATAAAATAAAATAAAATAAAATAAAATAAAATAAAATAAAATAAAATAAAATAAAATAAAATAAAATAAAATAAAATAAAATAAAATAAAATAAAATAAAATAAAATAAAATAAAATAAAATAAAATAAAATAAAATAAAATAAAATAAAATAAAATAAAATAAAATAAAATAAAATAAAATAAAATAAAATAAAATAAAATAAAATAAAATAAAATAAAATAAAATAAAATAAAATAAAATAAAATAAAATAAAATAAAATAAAATAAAATAAAATAAAATAAAATAAAATAAAATAAAATAAAATAAAATAAAATAAAATAAAATAAAATAAAATAAAATAAAATAAAATAAAATAAAATAAAATAAAATAAAATAAAATAAAATAAAATAAAATAAAATAAAATAAAATAAAATAAAATAAAATAAAATAAAATAAAATAAAATAAAATAAAATAAAATAAAATAAAATAAAATAAAATAAAATAAAATAAAATAAAATAAAATAAAATAAAATAAAATAAAATAAAATAAAATAAAATAAAATAAAATAAAATAAAATAAAATAAAATAAAATAAAATAAAATAAAATAAAATAAAATAAAATAAAATAAAATAAAATAAAATAAAATAAAATAAAATAAAATAAAATAAAATAAAATAAAATAAAATAAAATAAAATAAAATAAAATAAAATAAAATAAAATAAAATAAAATAAAATAAAATAAAATAAAATAAAATAAAATAAAATAAAATAAAATAAAATAAAATAAAATAAAATAAAATAAAATAAAATAAAATAAAATAAAATAAAATAAAATAAAATAAAATAAAATAAAATAAAATAAAATAAAATAAAATAAAATAAAATAAAATAAAATAAAATAAAATAAAATAAAATAAAATAAAATAAAATAAAATAAAATAAAATAAAATAAAATAAAATAAAATAAAATAAAATAAAATAAAATAAAATAAAATAAAATAAAATAAAATAAAATAAAATAAAATAAAATAAAATAAAATAAAATAAAATAAAATAAAATAAAATAAAATAAAATAAAATAAAATAAAATAAAATAAAATAAAATAAAATAAAATAAAATAAAATAAAATAAAATAAAATAAAATAAAATAAAATAAAATAAAATAAAATAAAATAAAATAAAATAAAATAAAATAAAATAAAATAAAATAAAATAAAATAAAATAAAATAAAATAAAATAAAATAAAATAAAATAAAATAAAATAAAATAAAATAAAATAAAATAAAATAAAATAAAATAAAATAAAATAAAATAAAATAAAATAAAATAAAATAAAATAAAATAAAATAAAATAAAATAAAATAAAATAAAATAAAATAAAATAAAATAAAATAAAATAAAATAAAATACTTGACACATAAAATAAATAACAATAAAAAAAATAAAATAAAATAAAATAAAATAAAATAAAAAAAATAAAATAATAAAAATAAAATAAAAAAATAAAAAAAAAAACTTTAAATCTAAACTACATTATTTATATACAAGAAATTCTAAGTTTCTGCGGATTAGATCAGATTAGCAATTACATAAGCCTGTGGATGAGGAATTGATCCCCTTATTATTAGTTATTGAACAGTGACCCAACAACGATTACCGGTATGTTTGTCCTCTTAAACACTCGGTACTTCCAGCTTCCTTTAGGTGTGACACTTTCGTATTACTTTAGCCAAGGACAGTCACCATGTAACCTAGTAAGTTACTCATGCCACATTATTATTTGCGAACTTAAGTGACCCACACTCAGATATACTCCCGTAATCGACACAAGCACTAAGATAACAAATATTCAATATATATTCAAAAACTTCCTTGAACAAACCATGAGACACTTTTTAAGATTTATACAATTAGGTGAATTTAGTATCTTGCGATTTAATTTTTATTTGCTTTTGCATTTCTTTAAATTGGGAACCCGTGATTTTCGATGAGACCCGTGTAGCGAACTTTCTGACAACCTATCC
Source organism: Erigeron breviscapus (assembly GCA_034093135.1). Classification (NCBI taxonomy): domain Eukaryota; kingdom Viridiplantae; phylum Streptophyta; class Magnoliopsida; order Asterales; family Asteraceae; genus Erigeron; species Erigeron breviscapus. Next base: position 160,574,482 of record CM067167.1, on the reverse strand, counting down.
CAAGTTGGAAGCTTTAGGTAGCTAGGTATACAAAGACACCCTAAGGACATACTTGTCCGAATCTCAAAGACCACATTAGCCCCTTAATTATTCATTTCATTTGCATAAACAGAATAACAATATCACATTATAGCTAAATTTAACTTTCATGCTCATGATTTGTAGAGGTTTTTGCATACATAATGAATAAATCCTATAATAATGCTAGATCTTTCACAGAATTTAAGGACCGGATCTAATCATTTCTGAAAAGCAAGCATTCTCAGCCATATATCTGAATATGTTTCCCACAAGAACATTTCCGTTGAAAGATATTAATTCAGGGAAAACTTGGTACTTTGTGCCTACCGATACATCCTAAATTGTAATCACTGAACTAATCAGTTATATTATGATTAAGTAGGCTTAAAAGCTAAGATTATCCTCACTTCTAATCGTCTGAATGCATCAACTTAAATCTCTATCTTATTTATTTTATTTTCTCATTTTCATTTTTATATTTTTATGACACTAACTATATACAGACTTAAACTAGACACTCTTTTTGTATTTTTATGACACTAACTATATACAGACTTAAACTATACACTCTTTTTGTATTTTTATGACTCTAGCTATTTACAAACTTAAACTAAGACTCAAATAAATATACAAAAATATAAAAAAAAAAACTTATATAAACAAAAATAAGAGATAAAAGAGAAAAAAAAAAATAAAAAATTAAAAAAAAAAAAAAATAAAAATAAAAATAAAAATAAAAATAAAAATAAAAATAAAAATAAAAATAAAAATAAAAATAAAAATAAAAATAAAAATAAAAATAAAAATAAAAATAAAAATAAAAATAAAAATAAAAATAAAAATAAAAATAAAAATAAAAATAAAAATAAAAATAAAAATAAAAATAAAAATAAAAATAAAAATAAAAATAAAAATAAAAATAAAAATAAAAATAAAAATAAAAATAAAAATAAAAATAAAAATAAAAATAAAAATAAAAATAAAAATAAAAATAAAAATAAAAATAAAAATAAAAATAAAAATAAAAATAAAAATAAAAATAAAAATAAAAATAAAAATAAAAATAAAAATAAAAATAAAAATAAAAATAAAAATAAAAATAAAAATAAAAATAAAAATAAAAATAAAAATAAAAATAAAAATAAAAATAAAAATAAAAATAAAAATAAAAATAAAAATAAAAATAAAAATAAAAATAAAAATAAAAATAAAAATAAAAATAAAAATAAAAATAAAAATAAAAATAAAAATAAAAATAAAAATAAAAATAAAAATAAAAATAAAAATAAAAATAAAAATAAAAATAAAAATAAAAATAAAAATAAAAATAAAAATAAAAATAAAAATAAAAATAAAAATAAAAATAAAAATAAAAATAAAAATAAAAATAAAAATAAAAATAAAAATAAAAATAAAAATAAAAATAAAAATAAAAATAAAAATAAAAATAAAAATAAAAATAAAAATAAAAATAAAAATAAAAATAAAAATAAAAATAAAAATAAAAATAAAAATAAAAATAAAAATAAAAATAAAAATAAAAATAAAAATAAAAATAAAAATAAAAATAAAAATAAAAATAAAAATAAAAATAAAAATAAAAATAAAAATAAAAATAAAAATAAAAATAAAAATAAAAATAAAAATAAAAATAAAAATAAAAATAAAAATAAAAATAAAAATAAAAATAAAAATAAAAATAAAAATAAAAATAAAAATAAAAATAAAAATAAAAATAAAAATAAAAATAAAAATAAAAATAAAAATAAAAATAAAAATAAAAATAAAAATAAAAATAAAAATAAAAATAAAAATAAAAATAAAAATAAAAATAAAAATAAAAATAAAAATAAAAATAAAAATAAAAATAAAAATAAAAATAAAAATAAAAATAAAAATAAAAATAAAAATAAAAATAAAAATAAAAATAAAAATAAAAATAAAAATAAAAATAAAAATAAAAATAAAAATAAAAATAAAAATAAAAATAAAAATAAAAATAAAAATAAAAATAAAAATAAAAATAAAAATAAAAATAAAAATAAAAATAAAAATAAAAATAAAAATAAAAATAAAAATAAAAATAAAAATAAAAATAAAAATAAAAATAAAAATAAAAATAAAAATAAAAATAAAAATAAAAATAAAAATAAAAATAAAAATAAAAATAAAAATAAAAATAAAAATAAAAATAAAAATAAAAATAAAAATAAAAATAAAAATAAAAATAAAAATAAAAATAAAAATAAAAATAAAAATAAAAATAAAAATAAAAATAAAAATAAAAATAAAAATAAAAATAAAAATAAAAATAAAAATAAAAATAAAAATAAAAATAAAAATAAAAATAAAAATAAAAATAAAAATAAAAATAAAAATAAAAATAAAATAAAAATAAAAATAAAAATAAAAATAAAAATAAAAATAAAAATAAAAATAAAAATAAAAATAAAAATAAAAATAAAAATAAAAATAAAAATAAAAATAAAAATAACTTTAAATCTAAACTACATTATTTATATACAAGAAATTCTAAGTTTCTGCGGATTAGATCAGATTAGCAATTACATAAGCCTGTGGATGAGGAATTGATCCCCTTATTATTAGTTATGACTTATGAACAGTGACCCAACAACGATTACCGGTATTTTGTATTTTTATGACACTAACTATATACAGACTTAAACTAGACACTCTTTTTGTATTTTTATGACACTAACTATATACAGACTTAAACTATACACTCTTTTTGTATTTTTATGACTCTAGCTATTTACAGACTTAAACTAAGACTCAAATAAATATACAAAAATAGTTCTTTGAGAGATCTAATATGAATCAGCATTCTTCATACCATTGAGAAGAATCAACTTATCAAAGCGAGTCTTATCAAATGCTTTAGTATACAGATCAGCTAGATTATCATCAGTTATAACCTTTTCCAAATGAATTAACTTCTTTTGGGCACAGTCACGTAAGAAATGATGTCTAATATCAATGTGCTTGGTGACTTTATGCATGACAGGGTTATTTGTAATGTCTATAGCTGACTTATTGTCTATTCTAATAGGTGTGTCAAGGAAATCCATACCGTAGTCTCGTAATTGCTGCTGAATCCAAAGTACCTGAGAACAACAGCTACCTGCAGCCATGTACTCTGCCTCACAAGAAGACTGAGTAACAGATGTATGCTTCTTACACTGCCACGATACTAATCTCCCCCCTAAGAACTGACATCCTCCAGTTGTAGACTTCATGTCGTTGTTACAACATCCAAAGTCCGAATCAGTATAGGCAACAAAATCAAACGTACCACCTAGAGGATACCATAGACCAAGCCCTTGGTTTCCTCGTAAATATCGTAGGATACGTTTTGCTGCAACTAAATGCGACTCTTTCGGACTAGCTTGAAATCTAGCGCAAAGACAAACAGCGAACATAATATCTGGCCGGGAAGCAGTTAGATACATCAACGAGCCAATGATAGCACGATAATAAGTAGCATCAACAGGCAGATCTTTAGGATCAAGAACTCCTAACCCGTGATTTAGCTGAATAGGAGTACCATATGTCTTGGAATCTAACATTTGAAACCTCTCTAAGATATCATCGACATACTTAGACTGGTGAATGAAAAATCCATCTTTCCTCTGATCAACCTGCAAGCCTAAGAAGAATTGAAGTTCTCCCATAGCACTCATTTTAAACTGCTTTTTCATGCTCATTTCAAAATCTTTGCACATTTTATCATTAGATGATCAAAAATGATATCATCTACATAAACTTGTACAATCAAATAATCTCGCTTCCGCCATTTGATAAACAATATGTTGTCTATCGATCCTCTTGTAAAACCGTTTGTCAATAAATGTGTCGACAACTTCTCATACCACACTCTGGGTGCTTGATGTAATCCATAAAGAGCCTTATCAAGTCGATATGCTCGTCTTGGATAATTAGGATATTCAAACCCAGGTGGTTGAAACACATAAACTTCTTCCTTAACTTCACCATACAAGAAGGCTCTCTTAACGTCTAACTGATACACCTTTATACCCTTGAAACTCGCATAGGCCAAGAACAACCTAATAGCTTCAATCCGGGCAACTGGCGCAAAAGTTTCGTTATAGTCATATCCTTCTCGTTGTGCAAACCCCTGAACAACCAAACGTGCCTTATTCCTTGTAACAATCCCTTTGTCATCTCGTTTGCATTTGAATACCCAACGAGTTCCAATCGGCTGTTTACCTCTAGGCACATCTACCAACTCCCATACTCCAAATTTCTCGAATTGAGCTAATTCTTCTTGCATAGCTGCAACCCAAAAAGGATCCTTAAGCGCGATCTAAACATTCTTAGGTTCTTCTTGTGAAATGAAACATGAATACAGACATTCAGTAATAAGTCCCGAATCCTTCACTTCACAAAATAAACTAGTCATCTCCCGATTTAATTGATTTCTAGTTCGAACAGGCTCTGAAGCATCACCAAAAATATTCTCAATAGGATGAGCCTTATTTATTCTATACTGAGGAGCCGAATCAACATTTAGATTGTCCCCTAAATTCGATTGAATCTGTAATTCAGGAGAACTAAAATCATCTTCCGATTCTTCAGAAATAGGATCATCATCAGGCAATGGAACCCTTGAAGGAGTAGTTGGAGTATTGTTCTCGGGTTCAGTAACTTCTGAATCTGAAGTCTTATCATTGTTCTTACTACTTTCACCAATAACAGTAGTGGACTGAACATTGGTTGGAGTAGTATCAACGGTCTGAGTAGGAGGAGATGTAGGAATAGGAGTATAATCCATATGATCTCTTAAAATGATCACATCATCAACTATGTCAGGACTGAATAAGAAGAAGGACCGTGCAACGAACGAAACACACTATCATAATCGAAATTCTTGCCATTTCAGAATGTATAGAGGGCTTATGACTGACAATCTTGACATTAGTTCACAAGTCAACTTTGCCTGTCTGTTTATTATACACCCGACGAATTGAAGTACCTGGTTTATAACCCATGAAAAATCCCTCTTCAACTTTTGGATCAAACTTTGACTGAGGTAGATATTTCGAGAAAGTACACGGTACACCAAAGGGTTCAACATTCTGTAAATTGGGTTTCTTCTTATGTAGAAGCTCATAACAAGTCTTATTAAGACGTTTAACGATCAAAACCCGATTTAAAATGTGACATGCTGTGTTCACTGCCTCCCCCCAAAACATAGTAGGGAGCCCTGAATCAGCAAGCATTGTTCTGGCTGTTTCGATTAGAGTCATATTCTTTCTTTCAGCAACTCCATTTTGTTGTGGCTCATACGGTGCACTGAATTGATGTTGGATTCCTTTGGATAAACAAAAGACTTCCAATGTTTTATTCTTGAATTCAGTTCCGTTATCACCTCTGATTCTCTTTACACGAACTCCATAAACATTTTCAGTTTCAACCAAAAACATTTATCAAAATCTGTGGAGTTTCATCTTTCGATTGTAAAAAGAATACCCATGAGAATCTCGAGTAATCATCAGTAACCACCAAACAATACTACATCCCATCTATACTTCTTACATTCACAGGGACAAAAAGATCCATGTGAAGTAACTCAAATGGGTTGGCACTAGAATTTTCTCGCTTCGGTTTATGAGAAGACTTTTGCTGCTTACCTTTCAAACAAGGTACACATTTGTCTTCCATTTCAGACCTTTTCATCGGAACACCTTCAACCAAACCATGTTTCACAATATGATTCATCTTTCGGAAATGAATATGTCCCATTCTTCTATGCCATAATAGTGATTCAGATTCATTTGCTTTACTTAATAAACAAACTGGCTCCTTCGAATTATCAACACCTAATGTAAGGCCATAGATGTCTTTCTTTCTAGGAGCTTTCAGTAGGATCCATTCTTCAGGATTCAACATACCCTGGCTTCAAAATAAGTGCTTCTTTCTCAGTAAAATGGACATGATTACCCTTGTCACAAATCTGAGAAACACTCATAAGATTATGAGATAGCTGTTCCACATAATTGACTTTCTCCAATGTAGTTTTCTCATTGACAACATCACCTTGACCTGAGATATTGCCGTCCTTGGGACCAGCGAAACTAACATAAGAACCATTAATATCAACATAGTTGGACAAGAGATTCTTGTCCCCTGTCATGTGCCGAGAGCATCCACTGTCAACATACCAAAGACTGATAGGCTTCCTTGGTTCTCCCTGCACAATAGACAAAAATTAAGTTAGTTTCTGTAGGGCACCCAAACCTTCTGAGGTTTAGGTTTACCGAACTCATCTTTCATTATTAATTCGGTCCAATATCCATTGCTCTTTGATGGAGCCTTGGATGACTGTGGTGTAACAGTCTTTCGTTTACTTGGTGAAATGAAACGAGCTTTAGGAGGAGAATTCTTTGGTGAGTGAGGACCAAACCTAGGCTGAGTTTCTAATCGATCAAAAAACTATTTCTACGAGGGGGTGACAGATTCTGTTGAATATGCTTATTCCTAGGTGAATTACTCCTTTGAGGTGTGCGAGATCGACTCGGACTTCCACTTCCATGACTACTAGTAGTAGCATTTTGTGAATGACCCTGTCGTTTAGGGGTCTTAGATCGATTACTAGGAACAGAATTGTCATGATCACTAGATGTAGGAGAAGAGTCACTTATTCCAAAATTTATCAAAATCTGTGGAGTTTCATCTTTCGATTGTAAAAAGAATACCCATGAGAATCTCGAGTAATCATCAGTAACCACCAAACAATACTACATCCCATCTATACTTCTTACATTCACAGGGACAAAAAGATCCATGTGAAGTAACTCAAATGGGTTGGCACTAGAATTTTCTCGCTTCGGTTTATGAGAAGACTTTTGCTGCTTACCTTTCAAACAAGGTACACATTTGTCTTCCATTTCAGACCTTTTCATCGGAACACCTTCAACCAAACCATGTTTCACAATATGATTCATCTTTCGGAAATGAATATGTCCCATTCTTCTATGCCATAATAGTGATTCAGATTCATTTGCTTTACTTAATAAACAAACTGGCTCCTTCGAATTATCAACACCTAATGTAAGGCCATAGATGTCTTTCTTTCTAGGAGCTTTCAGTAGGATCCATTCTTCAGGATTCACATACCCTGGCTTCAAAATAAGTGCTTCTTTCTCAGTAAAATGGACATGATTACCCTTGTCACAAATCTGAGAAACACTCATAAGATTATGAGATAGCTGTTCCACATAATTGACTTTCTCCAATGTAGTTTTCTCATTGACAACATCACCTTGACCTGAGATATTGCCGTCCTTGGGACCAGCGAAACTAACATAAGAACCATTAATATCAACATAGTTGGACAAGAGATTCTTGTCCCCTGTCATGTGCCGAGAGCATCCACTGTCAACATACCAAAGACTGATAGGCTTCCTTGGTTCTCCCTGCACAATAGACAAAAATTAAGTTAGTTTCTGTAGGGCACCCAAACCTTCTGAGGTTTAGGTTTACCGAACTCATCTTTCATTATTAATTCGGTCCAATATCCATTGCTCTTTGATGGAGCCTTGGATGACTGTGGTGTAACAGTCTTTCGTTTACTTGGTGAAATGAAACGAGCTTTAGGAGGAGAATTCTTTGGTGAGTGAGGACCAAACCTAGGCTGAGTTTCTAATCGATCAAAAAACTATTTCTACGAGGGGGTGACAGATTCTGTTGAATATGCTTATTCCTAGGTGAATTACTCCTTTGAGGTGTGCGAGATCGACTCGGACTTCCACTTCCATGACTACTAGTAGTAGCATTTTGTGAATGACCCTGTCGTTTAGGGGTCTTAGATCGATTACTAGGAACAGAATTGTCATGATCACTAGATGTAGATTCATCCTTATTCCAAACTTTATCAATCTTGTCATGATCTATTTTCTCAAAATCAATTTCAGTAGATGTAAAAACAGTATCACATCCTTTCATTGTAAAACATTTTATGACTTTGTCAACATGACACACTGGATTCACATATTTAGATCCTAATAGTACATTTGCATCATAAACAGCATTTTTAGGATCCGATGGTCTAACAAACGAACTTACAGTTTCAATTTTCTTGTTTACGGGTTTTGTCTTTTTAACTGAACTCTCAGAAGATTTAGGGTCCTTAATTTGCTTTTCTGTCTGAGACGGAGGGGGTTGACCAGTGAAAATCTCTTCTTTCTCAGTCAGTTGTACTAAAGACTCACTATAATTTTCATTAAAAGGACCTCTAACTTCCTTATAACCCATTCCTAAACCACCTTTATTTTTTGAATCTCTTGGTACATGAGTTTGCAGTTGCATGGACCTAATAAGTTCAGAACCTCTAATTTGTTCAAGTCTGGTATTAAGCTTAACAATTTCTAGTTTAGCATCAACTAACTCTTTCTCCTTTTTAGAAAAATCTTCAGTTAGTTTAGCATATTGCTCATTTCCTACCTTTTCCATTAGGACAGACTCTCTAAGTTTTTCTTTTAAAGCAAGAATATCTTTATTTGAAGCTCGAATTTTATCCTTATAAAGACTTTCTTGTTTAATTAAACCAGAATTTTTAGCAAAATATGAGTCATTTTCTTTCTTAAAGGTAGAATTTTGAATAGTCAAATTAGCTATGGTCTTGCTAAGACTAGACACCTCTTGTTTCATTTCAGATACCATTTTACAAACTTTAACAATTGAGAGTAAAGAGCATGATACCTTCTTATCAGCAGCCTTGCAATCTGTCATGTATGCAACAAAGTCTTCAGTTGTCATACCTTCAGGTATCACAAATTCCTTCATTTTATCTTCAATACTCTTCTCGGAATTTGCACTAATAGCTTTTGATGACTCAACTTTCTCTTCTGAGGTCTTCACAGCTGTCATAGACTCACTCTCAGATCTTACTATCTCAGCAACCTTCTTGACATTCTGCTTGACAATCTCAGATGCTCTCTCTTCACTAGTATACACAGCATAATCAATTGTATCAACAACTTCATTTGCAACATGCGCATAGTCATCATAAATCTCGACTAAATAGGCATGATTCGAAGTATCTTCTGATTGTATATCCCACTGATAAGTGCCATCTGGATTTTGAACAACAACAGCCTTAGACTCCAAAAGCTAAGGAGAACCTGACTGTTGAGGAGAAGCAGGTAATGTAATCATTGCTTGAGTCTTCTGATAATTAGGTGGAGTAATACCGCCTTGATTATAGTTTTGTCTACCTACAACAGTATTATCAGTTCTCTTCTGACGTTGGCACTCTCTGGCAAAATGACCAAATCCATCGCAATTATAGCACTTCACCTTGGATTTGTCAAAACCTTTAGTACCATTACCCAAAAATCTTCCAGTTCTTTGAGTGAATCTCTTGACTTTAATGGTTAACATTGCTAGATGCCATTGTAGATCCATTTCTTCTAAGTCATCAGGATCTATCTGATTGTAGTCTTCATCAATCAATGCATGATCTACCTTTTCCATTAGGACAGACTCTCTAAGTTTTTCTTTTAAAGCAAGAATATCTTTATCTGAAGCTCGAATTTTATCCTTATAAAGACTTTCTTGTTTAATTAAACCAGAATTTTTAGCAAAATATGAGTCATTTTCTTTCTTAAAGGTAGAATTTTGAATAGTCAAATTAGCTATGGTCTTGCTAAGACTAGACACCTCTTGTTTCATTTCAGATACCATTTTACAAACTTTAACAATTGAGAGTAAAGAGCATGATACCTTCTGATCAGCAGCCTTGCAATCTGTCATGTATGCAACAAAGTCTTCAGTTGTCATACCTTCAGGTATCACAAATTCCTTCATTTTATCTTCAATACTCTTCTCGGAATTTGCACTAATAGCTTTTGATGACTCAACTTTCTCTTCTGAGGTCTTCACAGCTGTCATAGACTCACTCTCAGATCTTACTATCTCAGCAACCTTCTTGACATTCTGCTTGACAATCTCAGATGCTCTCTCTTCACTAGTATACACAGCATAATCAATTGTATCAACAACTTCATTTGCAACATGCGCATAGTCATCATAAATCTCGACTAAATAGGCATGATTCGAAGTATCTTCTGATTGTATATCCCACTGATAAGTGCCATCTGGATTTTGAACAACAACAGCCTTAGACTCCAAAAGCTAAGGAGAACCTGACTGTTGAGGAGAAGCAGGTAATGTAATCATTGCTTGAGTCTTCTGATAATTAGGTGGAGTAATACCGCCTTGATTATAGTTTTGTCTACCTACAACAGTATTATCAGTTCTCTTCTGACGTTGGCACTCTCTGGCAAAATGACCAAATCCATCGCAATTATAGCACTTCACCTTGGATTTGTCAAAACCTTTAGTACCATTACCCAAAAATCTTCCAGTTCTTTGAGTGAATCTCTTGACTTTAATGGTTAACATTGCTAGATGCCATTGTAGATCCATTTCTTCTAAGTCATCAGGATCTATCTGATTGTAGTCTTCATCAATCAATGCATGATCAGTAACCTTTCCATTTATATAAGCTTCATGAGCAGAACAGAAAGCAGAGTAGAGATTCATTATACCATCTGCGGAGCTCATACTCATTGGCATAGAATGAAATGATTGAGTATTGCTCTTGACAGTAGTAGGAACAGTGTCATAAGCAACATATCCTGCAAGTCCATCTGGATAAACTATTGGTGTAGCTTCTACACCACTTAGAAATGCATTATTCCATGAGCTAGTACTAGCCAAATGAACTGAAGTAGCATGATACAACGATGGATCTTGAGTAAAATCCGCATGAGTATCCTTGATTCTTCTCTTCATTTCTCTATTTTTCAGTTTTGAAACCACGGTCTCAAAATCCCATGAACTGTATTCTTTGTCATCTTGATGATGATGAACATACTCAGTCCAAATTTTTGGTAAAGAATCCAAAAATTTATCTACTAGCTCTGACTCTGGATATGAAACTTCAAAATATGATAACTCTGTAGTCAAATGGTTGAATCGGGCAATAATCTCATCAAGTGATTCCCCTTTCAAACCATTAAAAGCTTCATACTGACGCTTTAAAAGCTTTATGCGATTCTTCTTTAAAGTTACATCGCCTTCACAGTATTTCTCTAGAGCATCCCACATTTCCTTTGAAGTTTTATACTTATTAAACAGATGAACACTTTCTTGAGGCAATGCCATTGTTAGAGTTGAACGAGCCTTCCCTTCAATGACATACTTTTTCTTTTCCTCGTCTGGCATATCAGTGTAGGTGTAATTACCGATCACACCATTCTTTTCATATGTTGGCCAGTCATATCCTTGTGTCACCATAAACCACATATCAATATCATTGAGACGCATATAGTCTTCAAAACGTCTCTTCCACATCCAATAGTTCTCCATTCAAAAAAGTTTTGGAGGTGAATTACCAAGACCGACTTCATGGTCGTGCATAATCAACTAATTGATAAGTACGACATTTGGTGAGTTAGCAGCAGCTGGTACAGTAGTCATTTTGAGTCTATAAGATGAACAAATAGTCGAAATAAGTTACTGTAGAAACACGAGTTCGTGCTGAGGTGGCACGAAGTAGACAGACGAAGAGCACACGAAGAGCGATTCGTGATGACGTGGCATGAAGTGACACACGAAGGACACTGGTTCGTGCTGACGTAAGCACTAAGCGAAGATCACCTCGTGCTGACGTAAGCACGAGGTCACACGAAGAAAAACACGAATTCTTGAAGAAAATTGATTTTCGAATTGAATTTGCAATCAATAGCAAATCACACGATCTTTAACCTTCTGGTAATCAACCTTAGGGCTCTGATACCACTTGTAAGTCCCTATTGTCGTATAGATCGTAAATAAGACGTGATTCGTTATGTCAAGAGTGCGGAATCCTCTTGAGATAACTAGATTGCTATTGCCTATTGTCAATTAATGAGCAATTAATCGACCTAAGGTTATACACGAAGTGTAAGTTCGTGTAGGAGTATTCACGAGCAACAATTCGACGTAATTTCACCAATTCGTTACTTAATTCGTAACTAGGTTCGGTATTTATACTTGTATAGTTATAGTTCGTGTGGGCTTGGGCTACACACGAAGTGGACCAAGCGGATTCACCAAAACCACCTTGCCTTCGTGCTGACGTCAGCACGAAGCCAATATAACGTGCTGATGATGTCAGCACGAGGTGCATTTCCTTGAACCCTTATTTTGACTTGTACACAACGTCCAGCCATCGTTTAAGTATTCTACGACACTTATAACCTTGGCTCTACATCCTTGTTCCTGCAAAACAATAAATATAACACATAAACATAACAATTATCATAAACACATCTCACATTGAAGTTCAAACGTAATCATTAAACACAAACATATGTCCTAACGACTTATTATTCAACGATTACATATAAATTCCTAAGAACAAAAACGTTAACCAAATCTACGTTTCTACTGTCACACAAATCTGCATCTACAGCATCTGCACTAGAGGCTCCATCCATGAACAGCCTCCATGTTTCTGCTCTGGGCTCTTCCTTTGATTCCTTCAATGTTTCTTTTTCAAATTTGATCTTCCTCTTTGCTCTTGGTTCTTTGGAGGGTGTCTCTGCTACGAAATCTGCTACTATCTGCCCCTTGATTGCATTTCTTGGTTGGAAGTCTATTTCATGCTCTCTCAACTCCACGGCCTATTTTGTTAATCTTCCAGATACCTCCGGTCTAGTCAGCACTTGCTTTATTGGTCTATCTGTTAACACCAGGATTGGATGTGCTTGAAAATATCTACGTAGCCTTCACGCCACATGGACGAGGGCTAAGGCTAGTTTTTCAATTTCCGGATATCTAGTTTCGGGGCCTTGTAGCACTCTGCTTACATAGTACACTGGTACTTGCCCTTCTTTTTTACTTGTCATCAACACAGCACTAATGGTTTCTTCTGAGGCTGCCAAGTACATTACTAAAGCTTCTCCCGGAGTGGGGGCAGTGACAGTAGGAAGCTTTGATAGGTATTCTTTCAGCTCTGTGAAGGCTTTTTGGGCCTCCCCCGTCCAACTAAAGTGTTGCTTGCCCAAGCAACCTTTCAATATTTTGAAAAAGGGTAGGGAGCGCTCCGCAGACTTAGAAAGGAAACGATAGAGAGCTGCTAGCTTTCCATTAAGGCATTGCACTTCTTTTAGACTGCTTGGTGGTTTCAAGTTCAGGATGTCTTTAACCTTCTCCGGGTCTGCTTTGAATCCCTCTTTTGTGATTATGTGGCCCAAGAACTGGCCTTCTTTAGCTCCGAAAGTGCATTTTTTTGGATCAGTTTCATGTTTATGGCCCGGAGTGTTTTGAAAGTTTCTTCAATGTCTAGCAGCATATCTTCTTCAATTCTGCTCTTGATAACCATATCATCTACGTAAGCCTCCAGATTGCGCCGGATTTGTTTTCCAAATGCCTTGTCTACTAACCTCTGGTATGTTACCCCTGCATTTTTTAGTCCGAAAGGCATCTTCTTGTAACAATAGATGCCTCCCGCAGTGTAGAATGTTGTTTTGTCTTCATCATCTGGGTGCATCTGTATCTGGTGGTACCCTTTGTAGGCGTCTAGAAAGCATTTGAGCCTAAAACCCACCAATGATTCCACCTTCCAATCGATCTCTGGCAACGGGTAACAATCTTTGGGGCAAGTTTTGTTGATGTCGGTAAAGTCGACACACATTCTCCAGCCTCCATCATGCTTTTTTACCATTACCGGGTTGGCTACCCAGCTTTGGTACTTGACTTCTCTCAAGATATCTGTTTTAACCAAATCTGCTACCTGCTCCTGCATGGCCCTACACCTGTCCGTGGCTAGGCTTCTTCTTTTTTGCTTTATCGGCTCCATGTGCGGCCGTGTATTCAATCTGTGTTGAGTGTCAAATATTTCTCCTTCTATCTTTAGCTGCCTTGGGACGCCTGTCATGTCAGCTGGCGTCCATGCAAACACGTCCTTGTTCCTTTCAAGCAATTCCTTTAGCTTTCTTTTATACTCCGTTGGGAGTTGGCGGCCAATGAGGATATGTTGATCTGGGTATTTTTCATTGATGAATAATTTTTCCTCTGACTCTCCGGATAGTATTAATTTGTCATCCTCTGGAGCTCCTTTTTGTGGCTCTACCTTAGCACAGTATCGGTTGAAGAGTGACTCCGACTTTACATACCCGATGCCCTTGGGGGTTGGGAATTTGACTAGAGCGTGTGCTGGGGAAGTAATTATTCCCATTTTTCTCATGGACACCCTTCCTAAAATGACGTTATACGTAGAATTAGCTTGGATGATGGTGAACGTTAGTGTTTCTGTATGATGCCTCGGCTTTTCCCTCACAGTTACTTGCAATGTTATTTCACCTTGTGACCATGCTCTTTCCCCAGAAAAACCAATCAGGGAGCTTGCGAAGTTTCTTCTTAGTTTCTGGAGGGTTGGCTTCAATCTTTGAAAACAATGGTCATACATGATTACACACCCGCTTCCGGTGTCCATATGTACCCTTTTTACCGGGTGGTTCCCTATAACAGCTTCAACCACAACTGGGTCATCCGAGGCATCCTTCTCTTCGATGGGAGAGAAACTAATTGCAACTGACTTCCATGGTTCACTTTTATTTGGTACCTCCTCCTCCCGTCTGACTTCACCAATTATCATGTTTATTGGGTCGTCCATCACCTCCGGCCTTGGTGCTGGAGCGTCAATATTGGCCTGCTTTCCTTGATTATCTTTGGGGCCTTGTTCTTTCAAACTCTTTAGGAACTGGGCTAACCTTCCAGTTTTAGCTGCTTCTTCTACTTTGGCTTTGAATACTTTGCAATCATTCGTGTCATGGCCACGAACGTTGTGATAGTCACAGAATTTGCTCATGTCTTTCCCCCGTTGTTGTGTTTTCGGTTTTGGCGGAGACCTTTCTGCAGCTAATACATCCCATGGGGGTCTTTGTGTGTTATTTAGAGTGTCGTGGTTGGTAGGTAAACAGTCTTGCCCTCTTTGGTATGGAGAGAAATAGTGCCCTCTGCCTCCGCCGCCTCTCCGGCCTCGTCTGCCGCCCCTTCCATAGGGCTGCGGGTTAAAGTATGGGCTCCCCTCTACTGGCTCCGCCCCTCCTAAATTTCCAGCTGTATCTTTTGCGAGGAAGAAGCTGTGTGTATTATCAGTTAGGGTTGTATATGTTTGAAGGAGGTCTGTGGATAAGAATTCAACCAAAGGCTTAAATCGTAGCCCGTGGACAAAACCAGATATTTTTTGACTTTCCGCCAGACCCTTCATGAGGGCCGTTTTGTCCGTGTACCTTGTGATGAAATTGCGTATACTTTCGCCCTCTCTCCTCTTTATATTGTGCGCCTCCAAGTTGATCTTTTGATACTTCCTCTGCTGGCTAAAGTGAGATCTGAACTTTCTCTTGAAATCTTCAATGTTTACTACACTTCCTACCGGTAACCCATCTAACCAGGCACGGTCTACATCCTTCATTGTGAGGGCAAACATGTGGCAAGCAATTGGGACATTCCAACATTGCATCTTGATCATTCCATTGAAATGTTTCAGATGATTGTCGGGGTCACTCTTACCATCATACATTTCTATTCCCTTTGGCAACCCTCCGGATGGTAAAGGGTAATCTTCAATCCATTGTACGAATGGTCCCGGCTCTGTTTGGATCATCATGTCCTGTTCGCTTGGAAGCCATGAGGGTTGGGACTGTCCACTAGCCAGATTCGTAAACATTGTTTGTTGTTGGTATTGGTTAAAGTTTTGTGTGTAAGTTGGAGGGTGAGAATGTGTGTTGGGTGTATGCATCGGTTGTGGTCCATTAGGCTGCGGAGTAAAAGGTTGACTATAAGCGTACCGCGAGCTGTGTGTAGGCTGCGGTGTAAAATATTGACTTTGGGGGGTAAAATGATCATTGTGTGCAGAGTATGGTTGGCCGTAGCCATGGTATGTGGGGTGATACGTTTCCCCAAGGTTGTGTACTTGCTCTGCTGCCATGGGTGGTAGATTAGGACCTTGTGGCTGAAAGCCTCGTGCATTACCATTAAAGTGCCCGCGGGTTGCTTCATCAAAGTGCACCCTTACTCCGGTTCTGTTTCCACGGAGTCCACGGGGAGTGTTTCCATCTCTACTTCTTCATCTACCTCCTCACTATCATCCGAGTAATTCAAGCGGGTACGTACATTGTCTATATTCATTCTCCAGAGGTACTCTCTCATCAATGGTGCTAACTGCTCCATCTGCCTAGCCGTTGGTGTTATAAAGGATGAGTTTCTGTTTACAGATGACTCATTTTGGGGAGGGTCGAAACCCGGAGGCTCCGTTGGGCCCTCCGCCGACATGTTTGTTGTTTTGTTTTTTCGTTACAAGATTATTTAGCTATTGCGGATGGCGCCACTTTTTTAAGCAAGGATTCTCGCTTAAGGTCTAGGGGTTAATCTTGTGTGGAAAGGGGTTTGAAACTTGTTTTATACTTGCTGACGATTCCCTAATGGTGTGAAACTATGATGATAATTTCACGCCACCGTGTGTATTTCTGTGTGTTGTTCATGTAGCCTACTTTGCATGTAGCCTACTTTGCATGTAGCCTACTTTGCATGTAGCCTACTTTGCATGTAGCCTACTTTGCATGTAGCCTACTTTGCATGTAGCCTACTTTGCATGTAGCCTACTTTGCATGTAGCCTACTTTGCATGTAGCCTACTTTAGCATGTAGCCTACTTTGCATGTAGCCTACTTTGCATGTAGCCTACTTTGCATGTAGCCTACTTTGCATGTAGCCTACTTTAGCATGTAGCCTACTTTAGCATGTAGCCTACTTTGCATGTAGCCTACTTTGCATGTAGCCTACTTTGCATGTAGCCTACTTTGCATGTAGCCTACTTTGCATGTAGCCTACTTTGCATGTAGCCTACTTTGCATGTAGCCTACTTTGCATGTAGCCTACTTTGCATGTAGCCTACTTTGCATGTAGCCTACTTTGCATGTAGCCTACTTTGCATGTAGCCTACTTTGCATGTAGCCTACTTTAGCATGTAGCCTACTTTGCATGTAGCCTACTTTGCATGTAGCCTACTTTGCATGTAGCCTACTTTGCATGTAGCCTACTTTAGCATGTAGCCTACTTTAGCATGTAGCCTACTTTGCATGTAGCCTACTTTGCATGTAGCCTACTTTGCATGTAGCCTACTTTGCATGTAGCCTACTTTGCATGTAGCCTACTTTGCATGTAGCCTACTTTGCATGTAGCCTACTTTGCATGTAGCCTACTTTGCATGTAGCCTACTTTGCATGTAGCCTACTTTGCATGTAGCCTACTTTGCATGTAGCCTACTTTGCATGTAGCCTACTTTAGCATGTAGCCTACTTTGCATGTAGCCTACTTTGCATGTAGCCTACTTTGCATGTAGCCTACTTTGCATGTAGCCTACTTTAGCATGTAGCCTACTTTAGCATGTAGCCTACTTTGCATGTAGCCTACTTTGCATGTAGCCTACTTTGCATGTAGCCTACTTTGCATGTAGCCTACTTTGCATGTAGCCTACTTTGCATGTAGCCTACTTTGCATGTAGCCTACTTTGCATGTAGCCTACTTTGCATGTAGCCTACTTTGCATGTAGCCTACTTTGCATGTAGCCTACTTTGCATGTAGCCTACTTTGCATGTAGCCTACTTTAGCATGTAGCCTACTTTGCATGTAGCCTACTTTGCATGTAGCCTACTTTGCATGTAGCCTACTTTGCATGTAGCCTACTTTAGCATGTAGCCTACTTTAGCATGTAGCCTACTTTGCATGTAGCCTACTTTGCATGTAGCCTACTTTGCATGTAGCCTACTTTGCATGTAGCCTACTTTGCATGTAGCCTACTTTGCATGTAGCCTACTTTGCATGTAGCCTACTTTGCATGTAGCCTACTTTGCATGTAGCCTACTTTGCATGTAGCCTACTTTGCATGTAGCCTACTTTGCATGTAGCCTACTTTGCATGTAGCCTACTTTAGCATGTAGCCTACTTTGCATGTAGCCTACTTTGCATGTAGCCTACTTTGCATGTAGCCTACTTTGCATGTAGCCTACTTTAGCATGTAGCCTACTTTAGCATGTAGCCTACTTTGCATGTAGCCTACTTTGCATGTAGCCTACTTTGCATGTAGCCTACTTTGCATGTAGCCTACTTTGCATGTAGCCTACTTTGCATGTAGCCTACTTTGCATGTAGCCTACTTTGCATGTAGCCTACTTTGCATGTAGCCTACTTTGCATGTAGCCTACTTTGCATGTAGCCTACTTTGCATGTAGCCTACTTTGCATGTAGCCTACTTTAGCATGTAGCCTACTTTGCATGTAGCCTACTTTGCATGTAGCCTACTTTGCATGTAGCCTACTTTGCATGTAGCCTACTTTAGCATGTAGCCTACTTTAGCATGTAGCCTACTTTGCATGTAGCCTACTTTGCATGTAGCCTACTTTGCATGTAGCCTACTTTGCATGTAGCCTACTTTGCATGTAGCCTACTTTGCATGTAGCCTACTTTGGCATGTAGCCTACTTCAGTTTGTAGCCTACTTTAGCATGTAGCCTACTTTAGCATGTAGCCTACTTTGGCATGTAGCCTAATTCAGTCCGTAGCCTACACGACACAGGGCTCCGGAGGTTCAATCTTATCATAGCCTCCAGTATGTTAAGCAGCCTTCATTAGCGTAAAGTATCTTATTATGACATTTAGCAACATGGTACGTTATCAATTATTGTTTGCTTTCTTTAAGAATTATATTCAATAATTTTCAGAATTTTATAATTATAAATATTTTCAGATTTTATTAATTAAAAAACTAAATTTCCGATTTATCATATATTAAATAATTTTAAGGTTTATTAATTGTTAATATATATAATTTCAGATTATTAATTGATAGATATAATTTCAGATTTATTAATTAATATATATAATTTTCAGATTATTAATTGTTAATATATATAATTACAGATTATTAATTGATAGATATACTATTTCAGATTTAATAAAAAGCCGGATGGCACTGGTCTTAGTCTCATAGAGTTGTTTAAGGAAAAACATTCAAAACAGCTGCCAAATGGGACGACCCATATGCCTGAGCTTGCAATGCAATTATGTAAGTACTTGTGTTATATTTGGAATTCTTGCACTAAAGCACATGGATGCTAGTAAGTCAAATGGTTGTTAGCTAGTCAAATGTTTGTATGCTTATATATAAAACTGGGAATTTGGAATACCCGTTAAATATCAATGTAGAATATTTAGTGTTATTTGTATGCTGATTTTAGGCTATATTTAGTGTTGTTTGGATGCTGATTTTAGGCTGTATTTTGTGTTTGGATGCTGATTTTAGGCTGTATTTTGTGTTTGGATGCTGATTTTAGGCTGTATTTAGTGTTGTTTGTATGCTGATTTTAGGCTGTATTTAGTGTTGTTTGTGATACAATATATTACAAGATTGGCAAGAAAAAAAGAAGTTC
>CM067167.1:160387459-160553941 GCA_034093135.1 Erigeron breviscapus | reverse complement strand
ATTCTGCGTTAAAATGTTCTTGATTGTGTCTGCCAATTTTTGGGCCAGCAACTTGCCCAATGGCTATGCTTTACTTGCCAATTTACTATGAATTTAACTAGTGTTATACCGGTCGTTGGCCGAGGATAACTAAATGTTAAAAATAAAAAAAATACAATAAGAGTATACTAAAACCAAAAAATAAAATAAAGAAAGAAAACAAAAAGGAATACGAAAACCAAATGAATAAGTTATAAAAAAAAACAAATGTTACATGTAAAAGGTATAAAAACCAACTGTTTAAAAAATAAAAACGAAAACAAAATATATAACATTTGAATAAAATATATAACATGTTAAAAAGTTATAAAAGAACAAAATGTAAAGTGTAAAAAAAGGTATACAAAAATAAATGTTAAAAAAGATTAAAAGAAAACCACAAATTATATAAGGTTAATGGGTAGAAATAATAAAAAGGAAACAAGAACGGCAGGAAAAAAGAGGAAAATAAAAAAAAGGAGGCAAAAAAGAAAAAGGAAAAAAAATATATATATATAGTGGTTTGTTCATTTACATCCTTAATTTTCCATGGATCTCAAGGGCTTAATCTTAGCCCTTAGATCATTCCCATCAATGGCTAGGATCATGGTCAAGAAAACCACCACAGTACAAATATGATAAATCTTGCATTATATTTTACATGGATAAATATAAAACATTAGGCAGAAAGAGGAATATAGAGCAAGTATCATACTAGTGATGTCTGACATTAGAATATGCAAAAGGTAAAAAGTAAAAATATAGACAACAAAAAAAGATGCAATATAAGCACAAACATGGTTTTATATAAATCTCACCCCATCAAGCAATATATTCGAGGCCTTAATATCTCTGTAAATTACATTGTCATCTGAACTGTGTAAAAAAGCTAGTCCCCTGGCTGCACCTATGGCTATTTTGAGCCGTAGAGCCCAAGAAATTGGTTGAACTGCAGAACCTCCTGCACACCCAATAAGTGTACAAGATAACAGGTATGTAGAAGTTAGACATCATTTCTTTATTATAATTCATGTAGACTACTTACGTCGAAAGAGATGGTTTTCTAAACTTCCCTTCTGCATGAATTCATAGACAAGTAGAAGGTCTTTATCCTCCCTACAGTACCTAAGTAGCTTCACCAAGTTAGGATGACAAAGTCGTCCCAAAAAGTTTACCTCTGACTGCAATTTTTGATCCAAGAAGCCATTCAGGTCAGCCAATATAGCCTCTTCTTATCTAACAAATAATAATGAAAAATCCCAAAATTGAAAGAAAACAAGTACATACTCAAAACGCAAACATTGTATGAACTATTCTTGTAACGTAATGACTCATATAACTAAAACAGTAAACACTTTATTTCTAAATTTTTAACGGGCAAATTCATTAAAAAAATGTATTGCACTATACAAATTAACGGTTATAATAGGTTACCATTCATCTAAGAAATAGCAACTTTATAAAGTTTAAAACATATGATAGAATAGGAATGGTTCAATACACGTTCAATCAATTTGAATAAATATAACAATCAAACTTATGACAACATGGGTAGACTAATAATTCAACTTATGAAGACCATCCAAAATAATGAACTTGATAAATAAGGTGGTTTTGTCATCGATTGTGATTGTGAGAGACTAGTAGACCAAATTAGAGATAGTGTGAAAATGTTGCTATCTAATTCAAATTTGAGATTTCGAGACCAGTGGTGCTTTCTATTCGCTTTCATAGTTACCAAAGTTTTAGGGTGCATTTAGTCGCAAAAGATTTTCTCTATTACTTAGAAATTGAAACATGTTTTTTGTCTCTAGATAATTGGCAAACATGTTCATTTGGTGTCACTTTCCAGTTTAGTAGACACACGAAGTTTGTTCTACAACGCCAAAAAATAAAATGGTAGAAAACTATAGGGCGTATTTGGTTATAAAAAAAAAGGTAATAGGATAGGAACTCTCTGATCCTATGTACCATTTGGTACCCACTAATCCCCCAGTCAGGCTAGTGTCCAGGTGAATCTCAACCACTTAATAATCCCCTGATTATCTCAAGTTTGCCTTTGACAAGACTTGAACCCAGGATCCCCTCTAGGAAGTGGCGGTTGGTGGCCACTGGGCTATTACCCAGTGGTTAGGGCGTATTTGGTTACAAAAAACTAATTTTAATTTTCCATGTTCAGTTTTAAAGAAAATGCGAAAGGTTTTTTTAATCCCATAGAAAACCCTTGAAAATTTTGAAAATGTGTGGACTTGCAAGCTTGGAAAACACAAGCTTGTGGAATATTTTTATTTTATAAATGATTAAGTTTTCCAATATGTCGTTACAAGTTGGAAAACACATCTAAAAACGGATTTGTAGGATTGGATTATTATGGGGGTTTTCGAGAGTCATGGGTTTCATCTCAGGCATGCGTGGTTCGAGCACCGCATACTGCCCAATTGGATGTCACTGTGGTGTTTCGAATGCTAACTACTAACTATTAACTCGCTGTTCAAAAAAAAAAAAAAAAAACACGGGAAGAATCAAGTCAACTTTTTAACGAGCTACTCGAGTTCAAACTCGTTTAAGTCGAGTTTGAGCATAGTAGTTTTTGAACTCGAGTTCGAATCGAAGAGAAACTTACTACTCGATTAGTTTCATGAGTTGAGTTTAATAAACTAATATAAGGCTTGGCTCGATCGAAAGTTCGTTTAGTGATTCAAGTTGAGCGAGCTATTCGAGCTTCACGAGTCACACGAACCCAACGAACTTAGTCAAATTGAGTATTATGAGTTTTTTAAGTATAAGATTAGTTCATTCATGGTCATAAATGAGATTGTTCAAGCTCGAGTTTGAGTAATTAAACGAGTTTATTGAGTTCCAGACCGTGAAATATAGTTAGATATAAATGGAAAAAAGACATAAACAAGTATTGAGCTCAAACAATAACTAAATATTCAAGCTCCTGGAACACTTTTAAAAGTTATTCAAGTTCAAGTCGAGCTCGAGCCAAGTAATTATTAAAAATCCGAGCATAAAATTCATGATACCCGACTAGACTCGGATCGTCTTTGTTACACATATTATGCAGAATTAGGAAGAAAAAGGATAATTCAGAAGTACAAGGACTAAAGTTGACAAAAGTGATACTAGTTTGAAATTCGGTTAAAAGTTTGTTACGAGTAGTTGTTGTAATTTTCCTTTATATTCACAATATCATTGTAATAATATTCAGTTTTGTCTCTATCTCTACTATTTTCTTCTATCATTTTGGTATCAGAGCCCACCGATTTCTCGGCCGGCGACGATTCCGATCATTTTCTCCGGTGAAGCAGTCTTCTCCGGCGAACTGGTTTTGGAATTTTCCTATCAAAAAAATTGGGAAATTGGCGATGGGAACACGAAATCAAACACAAGAAATGGAAAAATTAGCAAAAGACAATGAAAGATTAACAAAAGAAGTGACAACCACTCAAAATGAGATGATTTCACTTAGGTCAACCGTTCAAACTCTGTTAGCACAAATGGCGGAGATGGAGAAACAGAGGTCAACAGTGATGGTTAGAGCAGATGGAGGAGAAAGATTCAGCAATAACCGTCTTGCAAAACTTGATTTTCCGAGATTTGAGGGGGATGATGTGGAAGGTTGGTTTTACAAATGTGACCATTTCTTCACCATTGATGAGACTCCTGAAGACAGAAAAGTGAGATATGCAGCGGTTCACATGGATGGGAGAGCACTTTCTTGGCACCAGGGATACATCAAATCAAGTGGGAAGGAGATAAATCAAATCAAATGGGATGAGTATTCAAGATCTGCCATGGCCAGATTTGGAGATTCATCAATGGAGGATGCCATGGGGGCATTAAAAGCACTCACTCAGACTGAGGAATTGGAGGTATATTCTGATGCATTTGATAAACTCTTGAATAAAGTGAATTTGTGTGAAGAATACACCATTAGTTTGTATATTGAGGGCCTAAAACCTGAAATTAAGTGTCCATTAAAAATGTTTCAACCCAAGACTTTGAAGGATACTTATTCACTGGCCAAATTGCAAAATCAGTCAAATAAGATGTTAAATCACACTGTGGGGGTTGGAACTAGCAGCAACAATGGTTATAAGGGGTCTGGGTTCAGGGGTAACCAGTGGACCAATGCCACTAAACCACCATTATTGGCTACCCCTACCACCAATGCACAACCCACTGCTTTGGCACCAAGAAAAGTAAATACCAAATTTATGGAAGAAAAAATGGCCAAGAATGAATGTTTCTATTGTGATGAGAAATTTACTGCTGGGCATAGTAAAGTATGTAAAGGGAAAAAACAATTATTCATTATAGAAGTGGAAGATGATGAGTGTGAAGAGGAATTAGGTTTGGTAGAAAGGTCTGTGATGCAGTGTGAACCCCTCTTAGGGGAATTCCCTCTTATTCAACAATGCAAATTGTGGGAACAGTTGGCACTAGAAGGTTGCATATTTTGGTAGATAGTGGGTCAACACACAATTTCATGAGCCAAACAATAGGAATAAAGTTGAGGTGTTTTTTGTTAGATATTCCAAATGTCAAGGTGGCTGTAGCAGGTGGTAATAGCATGGCTAGTGGGACTTTATGTGAGAAATTTAAATGGATGATGCAAGGAAATTGGTTTGAGGCTGATATGTTGTTGTTAGAATTGGTTAACTATGACATTGTGCTAGGTGTTCAGTGGTTAGAGACTTTGAATGATATCATATGGAATTTCAAAGATTTAACTATGAAATTCCAATTAAATGGCCAACAGTTTGAATTAAAGGGGATGAAACAACAAAATATTAGTTTGTGTTCAATGGAAAAGTTGTCCAATATGATGGTTAATACAGAGAGCATAGCACAGGCAGAGTTATATTTGCTGCAAGACCATGAGTTAGTCAATAATGGGCTACAACCAGTTTTGAGTGGAAGTGAAGAAAATAAGGAATTGGAAATATTATTGGAAAAATATATGGATATATTTGAGGTACCAACTGGCTTACCACCACCAAGGCCATGTGATCATAGAATTGAGCTTAAAGATGATAAGGTGAACCTAAACCTGAAACCCTACAGGTACCAGGGTACACAAAAGGACATTATTGAGAAAATGACCCAGGAATTGTTGGATTCTGGAGTCATAAGGCAGAGTACTAGTGCATTTGCTGCACCAGTGGTGGTTTTGGTGAAGAAGAAGGATGGGTCTTGGCGTATGTGTGTGGACTATAGAAAATTGAATGATGCTACTAAAAAAGATGTTTTTCCAATCCCATTAATAGAAGAGTTGTTAGATGAATTGCAAGGAGCTGAAATCTTTTCAAAATTAGACTTAAGGTCAGGGTACCACCAGGTGAGAATGTATGAAGGTGACATTCACAAAACAGCTTTTAAAACACATGAGGGTCATTATGAATTTTTAGTGCTTCCTTTTGGTCTTACCAATGCACCAGCTACCTTCCAATCTTTGATGAATACCACATTCAAGGAAGTTTTAAGGAAATCTGCACTTGTTTTCTTTGATGATATTCTGGTTTATAGTAGCAATTGGAAACAACATTTGTTGGATCTAGAAAGGGTGTTGCAGTTGATGAGGTTGCATACACTGAAAGCAAAAAGATCCAAATGTTCATTTGGCAGCCATCAAGTGGAGTATTTAGGCCATATTATCAATAAACTAGGTGTTTCTACTGATCCTGAAAAAATATATGCTATCCAAGAGTGGCCAGAACCCAGCAATGTGAAACAATTGAGAGGATTTTTAGGTCTTGCAGGCTATTACAGAAGATTTATCAAGCATTTTGGTATTTTAGCAAAACCTCTGCATGAATTATAGAAAGACAGCTTCAAATGGTCAACAGAAGCAAAAATATCTTTTGACAACTTGAAAAAAGCTTTGAGTTCCCCACCTGTTTTAAGTCTGCCAGATTTCTCAAAAACATTTGTAATTGAGACAGATGCATCTTCTAAGGGTATGGGAGCAGTACTGATGCAAGAAAATCACCCTTTGGCATTTATTAGTAAGGCTTTATCCACTAGACAACAGAGCTGGTCTGTGTATGAAAAGGAGTTGTTGGCTATTATTATGGCAGTGAAACAATGGCATCACTATCTGGTTGCTAATCATTTTATAATTAAGACTGACCATCAAAGTCTTAAATTTCTTTTGGAACAGAAAATAGTGACACCATTGCAGCAGAAATGGTTGTGTAAATTGATGGGATACAGCTATGAAATTTGTTATAAGCATGGCAAAGACAATGTGGCTGCAGATGCTCTTTCTAGAGTACAAGGAATGGCTTTATTAGAAATGGGGGTCAGCTCAATTAATCCTGCATTATTGGGCAAAATTAAAGAGGCTTGGCAACAGGATCAAACCACTAAGGACATGATCAGTCAACTAGAGCAGGGTTCAATAATACCAAATACATCTTGGGATGGTGTATTATTGAATCTAAATTGTTGATACCAAAGGATTTAAACCTCAGAAAAGAGATTTTGCATTTGGTACATTCATCTGCTGCAGGTGGGCATTCTGGTATTACTCCTACTTTGGCCAGGCTTAAAGAAGTATTTTACTGGAAGGGTTGCCATAAAGATGTCCAGCAATTTGTGAAAGAGTGTTCAGTTTGTCAAAGAACCAAGTATGAGAGAGTTCCATACCCAGGGTTATTGCAGCCATTACCAACACCACATTCTATTTTTACAGACATTTCCATGGATTTTATCTCAGGTCTACCCAAAGTGCAGGGTAAAGATACTATTTTGGTGGTTGTGGACAGATTGACAAAGTTTGGTCACTTCTTGATTTTGAGTCACCCATTCATTGCAATGACTGTGGCAAAAATTTTCTTGGATAATATCTTTAAAATACATGGAAATCCTGTCACCATTGTATCAGACAGGGACCCCATTTTTTTAAGCAAATTTTGGAAAGAATTCATGAAGCTGCAAGGTATTCAATTGTCCATGTCAAGTGCCTATCATCCACAATCTGATGGGCAGACTGAAATTCTAAATAGATGCTTGAAGGCTTACTTAAGAAGCATGTGTTTGGATGCTCCCTTGAACTGGGTTCAGTGGGTGCCTTTGGCTCAATGGTGGTACAACACCTCTTGGCATTCCAGCATAAAAATGTCACCTTTTGAGGCTTTATTTGGAGTTAAACCTGGTCTGCATATTCCTTTTATTCCTGGTGATACTGATATTGCAGCAGTGGAGGATCTGCATAGGGAGAGGGAAGTTATGATTCAGAAGCTTAAGAATAATCTGAGTGTGGCAAGAAATAGGATGAAGCAATTTGCAGATGCAAATAGAAGTGATAGAGAATTTGCTGTTGGAGATTGGGTTTATGTGAAATTACACCCATTTGCACAACAATCCATGAAGGCTCATCATAACAGGAAGCTAAGTCCTAAGTATTTTGGTCCCTTTCTGATATTAAAAAGGATTGGCAGTGTAGCATACCAGCTGGATCTACCATCAGAAGCTCAAATTCATAACACTTTTCATGTTTCATTGCTTAAGAGGGCATTAGGTCCATTGCCAACTCCATCTCCATTGCCTGAAGGTCAGAGATTTACCTTACAACCAAGAGCAGTTTTGGATTAAAAAAATCATCAAAAGAAATGGAAAAATGGTTGTGCAAATTCTGGTTCATTGGGAAGGATTAGATGTTTCAGATGCATCTTGGGAATTTCTTGAAGACATGAAGCTCAGGTTTCCTCATTTCCATTTTTGAGAGCAAAAATGTTTTCAAAGGGGGAAGTATTGATACAATATATTACAAGATTGGCAAGAAAAGAAGAAGTTCGAAAGTACAGGGACCAGAAGTGACAATTTCTCTATTAGTTGTAATTCTGTTACAAAAACGGTTATGAACCGCCTTTGGGTATTTTCATATATAATTAGATATTAATCATTGTAATAATCAGTCTTTGATCAATAAAAATACAATTCTCTCTCTATCTCTATTATTTCTTCTATCAGTTTGTATGATGATTTTAGGTTGTTTTAGGCTATATTTAGTGTTGTTTGGATGTTGATTTTGGGCTGTATTTAGTGTTGTTTGTATGTTGGTTTTAGGCTGTTTGTATGCTTATATATACTGTTGTT
The DNA here is from genome assembly GCA_034093135.1 of Erigeron breviscapus. Classification (NCBI taxonomy): domain Eukaryota; kingdom Viridiplantae; phylum Streptophyta; class Magnoliopsida; order Asterales; family Asteraceae; genus Erigeron; species Erigeron breviscapus. Next base: position 160,545,814 of record CM067167.1, on the reverse strand, counting down.
TTGGTGTTGTTTTATTGCTGTTTTAATGCATTTTTTGGTGCTGTTTTAGGCTGTTTTAGTGTTATTTTTGGTGCTGTTTTTTGGCTGTTTTAGGCTGGTTTTGGTGTTGTTTTAGTGCTGTTTTTTACTGCTGTTGTTGGCTCTGTTTTAGGCTGTTTAACAATTGTTTTGTGTTATTTTTTGTGCATAAAACCGACTATTTTGATGTTACCATGATGCAATTTTAAGTGTAAAAAGTGTAACCAGCCATTTGACTTCAAAAGTCAAACATAAAATCTAACAGCCTCTTTGGTTTTGTAACTTGATAGGAAAAGATGAAAAAGTTGCTCAATGACCAAGAGGGTGTGGAGAACCCGATGACTGAGGAAGCTATCCTCGATGAGGTTTTGGGTAAAAGACGGGGTTTCAAGCGAGGACGTGGTCATATTGTATCTGGATACTCCTCATCAAGTTTCGGGGCTGGAACATCTAATCCACTTGGACGTGTTTACACTCAAGCCGAAGTTGATGCATTGTTGAAAGCAACTTTCAAAGCAGCCAAGAGGGAAACAACGATTTTAACTAAAAAAGTGGACATAATGGCAAATGCTCTAACGGAGAAAGGATTTGATATTGTGTGGCAAGAGGTGGAGGAAGAAGAAGAGGACGACTCGAACTCCGACTAGGTTTGTGGCTGAAATATTTTGAGTTGTGGTGGAAATATTTTGTACTTGAATATGTCTTAGTTGAATTTGTCGTTGAAACTTTATGTTTGACTATTGTTCGGATATCTTGTTAAGTAGACAATATTAATGGTATTTGTGGTAGTTTGGTGACATTGTTGATGTTGTTTGATGAAAATCTGGTAAAATTATGGACAGGGAACAGGTTCAACCCAGAAAAATTCTGGGCGGGAAGCTGTATTTACATCAAATTTCTGCCAAAATTTTTAAACCATTTGTGAGAACTGTTCTTGCTAAAGTTTATTGTGAGGACATAATTTTATATTTAAACAAAACCTAAATTAACTTATTGTGAGAACAGTCCACACAACATGTATCCACTTTTGGTGAGGACAGTTCTCGCCAACCTCCGTATTTACTGTAGCAATATACGATGTATATTTTAATTTATATCTTTTAACATTTAAATAAGTTTTTGAAAATAAATTTATTTTAATTTTTGAAAGGACTGTCGTCACAAAAACCTATTTTCCATTTTTTTTTCCTTTTTTCTTTTTCCTGGTCAATGTCCTCACGATAGCCCACAAATTTCCTCACCAGTTACCTATTGTGACGGGGCTTCAGTGACGGACCCTATTGTAAGGACATGTCCTCACTAGCCACTTATTGTGAGGACATCTGTCCTCACAAAAAACATTTTTTTCTTGTAGTGATAGTCATCATGGGAACCGCTGACGCTCATGATCATGAATCCACATCATTGGGTAGGATTCATGGTCGGGTGGTACACTTCTAGTATGATATTAAGATGGATATAAGTAAATAAATAATGATATACGATAACATTAAAAATGCTAAAAATAACATATTAGCTACATATGACTTAATGAAGTTATTAACAAAATAAAAGAAAATGGATCGAACTTGTGGTTTTTTAATTTATTTTTTTTTGAAAGGTGTGGATTAATCATCGCAGCGAAGGCTCTAGCATAAGCTAGTTTTACATATCTTCTCGCCCCCAATACCCAGTAGGAGGAAAAATCCCCTAACTAGCCGCCCAATGCATCAACTGCATGTTTAAAACATAAATTTATGCCTCCGATCCGATTCCTAACAAAGGCCTATGACATTCTCGTAATTTGTTTAGTTTTTAATTTGTTTTTAGTTTTTGGGCTTTCAAGTTGTAAGCAACTAAGTCCGTTTGTAATATTCTGCTAACCCTAGCTTATTTCTATTTTCTGTGCGATTAAGAAGTTCTGTTATCACCCTTTCCTTTCCTTTATTAATTCTGTCTCCATTAAGAGAATCTTTTTATTTTGAACCCATTTCAAAATCTAGTTAGTCCCCATTATGAACAAAATAATTGGGAGAAGTGTAGTAAGTAGCAAATAATTTGTATATATGTGATGATGTTGTAAGATATTTAATTTATCTTTAGAAACAGGAGGGGAAAAAATGGACAAAAACAAAAAGCTTCTTTCGATATGCTCCCACAGTAGAGGTGCAAAAACAAGTTAACCGGTTCCGGTTATTATTTCTAGTAACCGAAATCGGTTTTTTTTAAAATAAATATTAATCGGTTTCAGTTAATCGATACCGGTTAATAACCGGTTACTGTATGGGAAAGTTCAAACCGATGCAACCGATTTCGGTTTATAAAAACCGGTTAACCGAAATGGTTAACCTATGCCAGTTAACCGAAAAAATTGCAAAACAGCATCACCTGGACAGTTTTATAAAAATTTATAACCTGGACAGTTGCAACACACATTACATGTTTTATAGCAAAAACATAAACACAAGCAGCAACCTAACCACATTAAACATAACAACAAGACAGTAGCAAAACATAAAGTAGCAAACAAGACAGTAGCAAGACAAAACATAAAGTTTACGAAACAGAACCTAGCAGAAACATAAGAAGACAGTAGCAACAGTTTCATTAAAATAAAGAGTAGCAGCAGCCAGCACTCCAGCAGTATGAAGAAACATAGCAAGCAAGTAGCAACACAACAGAAACAGGAGCAGCAACATCAGCTGCATCACAAACACAAAAGAAACTTACAAACCGGCTTGAAACAGAAACAGAACACAGCGAGACAGAAACAGAACACATCAAAAGCAGAAACTAAATAGCAAAACAGAACTTACTCGTCAAGTTCATCGTCAGAAAGTGGAGCGGCCTATCCTTGTGATACTTCATAGAGATGTATGGGTTCTTCTATGGCAAGTTGATCTTCAAGACTAGTCACATGTTGTATACGTTCAGCGGCGTCCAAGAAGTCTTTCAAGCAAATGCATGTTTCAAGAGAAGTTGGAGTGAGCCTTGTTCTTCTAACCGATAAAACCCTGCCACTAAGAGAAAAAACCGACTCCGAAGCTACCGTGGAAGCTTGAACACTTAGTAAATCACGTGCCATGGCGGCTAGATTGGGAAAGTGGGCTTCCTTTTCTTTCCACCAAGCCAAATTATCAAAGTTTGAAAACTCTTCGGGAAGCATTGTGGCCAAAAAGTCGGTTCCCATATACCTTCCGAGTTCACTACTTGGGGTGCTACCCCGAGACCGCTTACTACTAACATTTCTCAAATTATTGTACAAATTTAGCTCGCCACTCAACCTTGAGCTTGATGACTCCGAAGCCATTTGTTGGCGTATGTTTGATGTGGAACCATATTTAACCAAATACAAATCAAACATATCTTCTAAACATTTTTTAAAATGTTGAATTGCATTATCCGAGAAATTGGGATCTTTATCGTTCAAACCCAAATCATAACATATGTTTTCTATTAACATCTCCACACCCGCAACATTTATACACGGGTTTAACGCGGCGGCACAAGTAATTGTGGGGGGCATTTCTTCAAAATATTTTTTAAACTTTGCCTTCATTGGAGCTATCATTGTTTCATAAACGTTACCCCCATATTGAAAGTCGTTTAATTTTCCACACATCAAATATAGATGTTTTAGTACCAAACTACTAGTGGGATAATAAACTCCGGACAAAATAGTGGTTGAGGTTTTAAAAACTTCAAGTAACTCGTTTGATTTTACAATACTATCCCAACCCAAAGTAGGAAATTGTTGTGCCAAACCTTTCGAAACAAGACCGTCATGGAACAATTCTAAAGTAGCTCTTTGTTGAATAGCGCTATCAAACATTTTCCAAGTGGAGTTCCACCTAGTCGGTACATCCCAATTAGGACCAAGACATGGTTTCTTTAAATCCTTACATAACTTCTCATACTCCTTACGTCTTCTTTTAGAAGTTGCAAAAACATCCTTTAACATTTGTTTAAAAACCTCTATTACCTTCTTAATTGCGGGAACTTCTAGTCCATGTTGCACAACCAAATTAATGATGTGTGCAACACATCTACTATGATAAAACACACCCTTACAAATAGGTTCATACTTTATCTTCAATTTTTGAAACGCACTTGTATTATTTGAAGCATTATCAAAAGAAATTGAAAATATCTTTTTTTCCAACTTATAAGTTTGTATCACTTCATCTAAAATATCAAATAAGGCATCTCCGGTATGTGGATATCCAAAAATCTCAAACGCAATTGTGCGTTTCATCAGTTGCCAAGTTTTTGGATCGACCCAATGTGCCGTAACACAAAGATACGATTCCGGTAAACCATGGGGGGCGGACCAAACATCAGTGGTTAAATTAACACCGGTTTCTAACTTTTCAAAATCCAAAACTAATTGTGCCTTAGCTTCTTTCCACATGTTTATACAATGCTTTCTAAGGGTAGTACGACTTACATGAGTATATGAAGGTTGGAGCGTCTCACGAATCAACGAAGTCAACCGTTGGTTGTCAAAGTGATTGAATGGCAAGCCCTGTTGAATAACAAATTGAGCCATCCTCTGACGAACCTTTTCCACACTGTAATTAAAAATACCCCCCTCTTTCGACATTTGTGATTGACCGGAACTTGGAGTGCCTTTCAATACCTTGCAATGGTCCTTAATATGCGCATTTAAAGTGGAATTGGCATCGGGAGCCAAAAAAGTTCCACAATGTTTGCATCTAGCCTTGTTCTTTCCTTTCGACATCTCGCATAAATCAAAATGTGACCATGTGTTTGGGTTCCTCGTGCATGGTAAGATATTCACCACAATTAGTTCACTTGTGGAAGCACCGACTTCACAAGAATCGTGAACACTTGAGTCAGTGGACATGGAAAAGAAGTCGAATGGGAATGGGAGGGTTTCAATCGATTGAAACTTGAAAGAAGTCGATGATTGAATGATTGAATGATCAATCGATCAATTGGCAGAATGGGAATGGGAGGGTTTCAATCGAAACTTGATAATTGGCAGGGAGAGAAAAGATTAGTCGGTGATTGAATGATCAATCGATCAATTGAATGATTGAATGATTGAAAGTTGAAACTTGATTTTTTTTTAAACCGATAAATCGATCGACCGATTGGGGATAATTTAGATTGGGATTGGGGATAATTTAGATTTGGGTCTGTTATTAGGTTTTTAGGTTTTAGCTGCTGGGTGGGTGTGTCGTGTGTGATATTGTGTTATTAATAATATAATAATAATATAAATATTATTAATAATATATAGGTTAACCGGTTATAGGTTAATATTATTGGAAAAAAACCGGTTAATGGTTAACCGGTTAATAACCGATTATTGTTTTGAAAGTGATGATCGGTTACTAACCTACGGTTTATAATAACCTATAACCGGTACAGTACAAATCGGTTAGTAACCGGTTAGGTTAACCGGTTTTTGAACGGGTCGGTTAGGTTAACCGGTTTTTTTGTGCACCTCTATCCCACAGTTTTCGATAGAGTGATGATATTATATAAACATTGATTAAATTACCACAAAATACAATTTATATTATATACTATACAACTATATACAAGTGTTTAATGCACGCACTACAACAAAAATGTCATTTGTTCACACCTATTTCTTCACATTTTTAATGAAGTGTGAAGAAATTTGTTAATTTATTCACATTTTAAATTGTGTAGAAAAAGTTCACATTTAGAAGTATGAATAACTTTCAAAAATCATAATTTCTACACTTATAAATGTATTAACAAAATGTTCACACTTAAAAGTGTAAAGAAGTGTCAAACATTTTTACACTTAAAAGTGTGAAAGTTAATTTGTAACACCTAACTTCTTCACGTTCCCCCTAGCGTGAAGAAATTTCATGTTACAATTTGACTTTTCACATTTTAAATGTGAATAATTAATATATTTTTACACACTTGAAAGTGTGAACTTTTTTTTCACATATATGTGTAAAAAAGCTAAAAAAAATTAAGTTTTTTCACACTTTTAAATGTGGGTTCTTTACATACATTTTTAAATGTGAAAAAATTTACAAATTTGTTCACACTTTTTTAAAGTAAGTGTGGACAAATGACATATTTGTTGTAGTGACGGTTATGATATATCTAACAATTTTCATACCATAATTTTTAATTAATCTATCACACAATCACGTATAACTAATTTGTATAGTCCGTTTAAATTTAGGAAAATGTTAAATGAAACCTTACGTTCGTTAAAAAAAATTACGTTTTCATATCAAAAGCTCACGTCTAAATTTTATTATAAGCAATGCATCTTAACGAAAGTCTTTAGGGCTTCGTTTAACGAAGTTATATACTGTAGTTCAATAAATTAATCTAAACTTTTATTACGAATATCTCTTAAATACAGAACTATCTAACCGAACAGTTCTCACAGGGCCTTTCACAAATCAAGTACAGTACATGCTAAATATAGAACTATCTAACCGGCCATAGTCTTAATTTACAATTTCTTTTCATACCATGAACACTTATTTCAACGGGGGTGGATGAAAAGGACTTAAACAAGTCAAAAAGCCATATAAAAGATAGGAAAATCTGCACGCCTATGTTTTCAAGGTAATCATACTTTCGAGTCTTGTCACTCGTCATGCTATGTGTACACTGCATGTATAGTTGTGAGTTATACACTATGTCGTGTATGTATAAATAGACAATATAACCAATAAGGAATTAGCTTAGTAGTAAGGCAAACATTTGGTGACTTTAGGTACGATTCCCGCTGGACACAAAAAATTAATTCATTTAAGGTACCCGTTACCAATGAAGCCTAGACCCATATGTGAAGTTTAAACACGCGGGATCGATCCTCAGTGGCGGTACCACATGGGGGGCAAAGGGAGCAAATGCCCCCCTCAAATTTTAGATTGTGTCATGTTTTTATAAATTTTTCCTCAATTTTTAAAAATTTTTATAGGTTAACATTTTGACCCTTTTTATATTTATTTTTCACGGATTTTCTAATTTTGCCCCATTTGGAATTTTTTCCTGGTATCGCCTCTGTTGATCCTTCGGGGTGCCCAGATCATGTGGGGATTAAGATGGAGGTATTTTACCGGCATCATATGGCTCATACGGGGTGGGTCGATGGGTATCCAATTGTGGTACCGGGGCTAGAGTTCCTCCCATTACCCTTTTTTTTTAAATAGACAGTATAGTTATAGTTAATTAGTTATATACATTATAAATGTACAAATTAAGAAATACTAATTAATTATGTTAAAAATATGTGGTGATAATAACTAGCACAATTATGTTCGTGTTTTAGTGGCAAAAGTAATCGATTTAGTGGCCATCCTATCCTTAGGTAGACGAGAGAAAGTACCCGCGCGTTGTGGCAGTAAGATGGTGGGGGTGATAGGTCATAAAGTGTGATAGCCAAATGTCTTAGCCGTACGGGCTCCGCCCTCGTATTTAAAAATTCGTCGAAAGTATATCGAATGACCTCTCTAATGAAAGAGCATGAAATTTTAAGAACACCCATATAATTTTTATAATTTATCGATGTACGGTTTTTGAGATAAAAGATTTTGAATGAATTAGAGGAATAAAATGATTTATGAAGGGGAGAGAAAAAAAATGAGTGATTGAGATTTGAGGAGAGATAGAGATAGAGATGTTGAAAAGTTGAAAAAATTTGATGGAAACAGATGGTTTATGATATACTCCGGTAGAGACAGAGATATTAATATGGATATATATGAAATCTTATCATCACATGCATATTATCAATTTACCACCCCATATGAACATTTACATAAATACTCTATACAACAACTTTGTATATAATAGAGGGAAAAAAATATGCATACATATGCAAGGATAATATAGTTTCATTCGTCATCATTTTTGTTTATTTTGTAAAACGAATAGGGGTTTTCCTTTTCAGCTTGCTAGGGCAAGTTTTATAACTCACTTATATGCGAACAAATAGGGGTATGCGTGACACCGAGCCCTTTTCTCTCTATATATATATTTTAAATAGTTTTAAAGACTTTAATTAGTTGTGATTTTTTTTTCTTGTCAAATTTACCCTTCCTTTATAATTTCTTTTAGTTACTCAAAATAACTATTACTTGCAAATTAATTAATTACTCCAAATTCATCCCATTTCTTCTTTTTTTTTACCGAATTATCAGGCCTCTCCTTTTCATTATTTTTTTAAGTTTTATTAATCCCTCTAAAATTTAACATCTTGTAAGTTTATAGTTCCCTCTAAATTTAACATTCCTTCCATAAATATTTAGTTTAATAAATACCCTTTATAATTTTCCTCTTCCTTTATACACCGTATATACAGTCTCCCAATTCCTATCATTCAAAGTATATCACAATAGTTATTTAGTGTACATATTATTGTTTGCCACAACAATTTTTGACAGAGGTTTTTCTTAGTTCTAGAGGTAACTATGGTCTTATTATTTTATTGATTTAGTTTTATGGAAAAAGTGTAGAACTAAATTATTTAGTATCCGTAGCGCTTTTTTACTATAATTATGATCCATGATATTGAATAAATGGAACTAGAATAGTATCCATAATTTTGATGATTGTTCACTTTGTGTCTCTGACAATGATACAAAATATATTAGTGCTTGTTTACATATAAATTATTGTTCACACATCGACATATAAACAGTATGCATAATGTTGTTTATAAATTAATGTAGTTTTGTTTTGTAGATAACAATGTTAGTTTAAGTTTGACGGGGTAAACTTTTGTTAAATCGTCGGTTGATATGATTATAAAGTGTAGCATTGATATGTGTACATAATTATTATTTTGTAGATGAATGAAGGAGTTCTTTTTGATTTGAATGTTCATGTTGTCGAAGAATCGCTAATGAATAACGTTCAAGAAGCATCAAATGTTACAGATGAAAATGGCCAAAGCCATGCGATTAATTTTGATGAACCCTTCGTAGGTCAATGTTTTCTTAGTGAAGAAGAAGCTTATGTTTTCTATCGAAATTACGCGAGAAAGCATGGATTTTCAATTCGAAAAGGGAGATTCATGAACACGAGAGGACAAAGGAGAAAACGTGATTTTTTTTAACATAACAGGAGGCTCGTACGTGAGTGCCAAACAAAAACAAAAAGAAATGCAAGGAGTTTTAGAGATAATTATAAAACTTACAAAATAAAGAAAAGAAGAGGTTGATGATTCAGTAAAAAAAAAGATAAATGGAATGAATTTGAAGTAATTAATTAATTTGGAGTAACTAAATGAGATTATAAAGGAAGGGTAAATTTGACAACAAAAAAAAAAACACAATTAATTAAAGGCTTGTTATTAAGTGCCCATAGGGCAAAACTCCATTTTTTAAATATAGGAGAAATATTTTTTGTAAAAAAATATAGGAAATTTACACGATCACAAATAACCATCCCATAAACAACTACTCTATAAAGTTTTGAAGGACAATGTAATTAAAGACAATGGCGGAGGCAGGATTTGCAGTCTGGGGTCGCTGAACAGTTTTCATGATATTAACAAGTGTAAAATTATACTACAAAAATAAATCATACCGGGTTGCCAATTACCTTTAAACTAGGAAAATACATAAAAATAGTACTAGAAAAATAGAGTTTTATAGAAATTGTGGGGATTGCCATGACCACCCTTGACCACCACATAGCTCCGTCACTTATTAAAGAACACAATGAAACAAGATTGGGATACTTTCGTCTTATTCCTCTTTTATCTTTTTGGAAATCTTGATGATGTTTTTGGGATCTCGTGAATAAAGAAAAAGCAACAAGAATATTATAAGGTATAGGAAAAGTTATATCAACTAAGTACATTAAATATCCAATATGGGTAAGTGTAAATTAATCGATATACGTTAGTTCTTTTGTATTTCGAGTTTCACTTAAACTCTCACCTAGTCACCTTGGCTATCAATGTTTCTAGACTAAAGTATATTTTTAAGTGTTTCATTCATTAAGGTACCACACTACCACATGCTTGCCTTGCGCATTTGAGAAGAATAACATAATGCTCTTTAGCCACGAGCTATATAGATTGCAATCATAAGCCAAAATTCCATAGTGGACAATATTCAGTAACTATCCGTATTTTATTCTTTTTCATGCCAAAATTCCATAGTGGACAATATTCAAGTAACTATCCGTATTTTATTCTTTTTCATGCCAAAATGTATCTATAGTTATATTGTGGACAATATTCAAGTAACTATCTGTATTTTATTCTTTTTCGTCCCAAAATATATCTATAATAATTAGATTTTAGCTTGTTACAAAGCTAGCTAGTGTTCGATATTAAAGCTGTTTAACTTATTTTATTTATTTATTTTTCATAACATTTTCAAAAAGAAAATTAATAAGGACACATATAAAAACGGTTATTAATACCTTATTAATTACATAAAAAAGTTATAATATATACAAAATGTTTTCTTTTTAGGGTGATGATATATCCTACTAATATTCAATCTAAGGGGCATCCCAATATCAAAGACTAGTCCTCAGCAGGACTAATATTAGTCAGCATCACATTAGCAAAACACCATCAAAAGAAAAAAGCATACAACAACTCATCTTTATGGGAACGGGTGACACAAGGACGAATCCAATGACAAGTTGAACCTAATGGTGTTCACTCATCCTTGGATAGCGAACGAATGGGGACGGATGAAGCACGAGCTACATTATTGGGTAGCTTCTAATAATCAACTCAGATTATTTATCACATGACAAATGTAATTTAACATTTTCTCTTCCAATCTTTTCTTTTAACTTTTCCAAATGTTATCATCAAGTTTTTAGGAGATTAGTATCTCCTCAAGTTTAAAAAATATTTTTAAAATAAAAAATTATGATTTAAAATGTAAAATTTGAGGTTTTTTCAACTTAACTTGAGGGAATTTAAAGGTTGTTTTGTCATTTTTAAATTTTTTTTTCGTGTATATACTTGAAAAGTTGAACATGGTTGAATCTAAATTTGCGAAAAAAAGGCATAAAACATCCAACGTGGCATAACATGATTGGATACTCAAAATCATTAGTATGGCAGACCACCAATATGATTGGGGGATTGGAGGGTGCTAACCATTTGCCATACAAAGACAAATCTGAAGTTATTGGTTTTAGATTATTATTGACCATATCTTCTCCTAACTTACGTCCTATTTTACCTCCTTGTTTTATGGCATTGATATGGCCATATTGTTTCTTATTTTACGGATTGTATCTCCTATATAATTGGAGAGTTTTTTTCTTTATGAATGTAACAGAAAAAACTATCAGAAGAATCAATAAAGCTATTCATTTCGATCTCTATAATTTATAATGGTATCAGAGCATTGATCCAATAAATCCATGGCTGGAGATAAAACGAACGATGGTGAATCAAGCGGCAGCAATGTCGTTGATTATAACTCACCATATTATCTTCATCCTTCCGATTACCCTAGACAAATGCAAGTCAATGAAGCTTTGTCTGATAAAAACTATTCGGATTGGATGCAAGAGATGGAGAACTTTCTATTTGCAAAGAACAAGGTTGGCTTCATTGATGGGTCAATAAAGAAACCAGAGAAAACTTCTAAGGACTATATGCCTTGGATGAGAGTAGATGCAATGATTAAAGGATGGCTAACCACGGCTATGGAGAAGGAAATAAGAGGCAGTGTAAAATATGCAAATACCGCTGCGGCGATGTGGTCAGATCTAAGAGAAAGGTTTGGAAAGGAAAGTGCACCTAGGGCATACGAACTGAAGAACAAAATTGCTGCTATGCATCAAGATGGAGCCACCGTTTCGTGTTACTTCACGAAACTTAGATCTTTATGGGATGAAGTTCAATCGGTTCTTCCCATTCCACGATGTACCTGCAACATGTGCACGTGTGATATTGGAAAGAGGTTGGTTGAACATCAAGAAAAAGAAAGGCTGTATGAGTTCTTAATGGGACTTGATAAGGCGTTTGGGGTCATAAAAACTCAGATTCTCGCCACTAAGCCAATTCCTAATCTTGCCACAGCCTATCATCTAGTTGCAGAGGATGAACGACAGAGGCTCATTACCGAAGAGAAGAAACCAGTCGTGGAGGTTGCTGCTTTTAAGGCCTCTGTTCCGCAAAAACGAGGAAATTCATCTTCACAGCAGAAATTTAGAGCCAATGCAAAATCAGAAAAGGAAGAAGAGACGCCGCATTGCACTTACTGTGAAAAAGATGGACATGTTTGGGAAGGTTGCTTTCGGCGAATTGGTTATCCAGACTGGTGGCCCGGAAAGGCGAAAGGAAACAGGCCCAAACCAAAGGCCTCTTACGTTGAGGGAAGCACGAGTCCTATTGCTGGACTCACTATGGAGCAATATCAAGCCTTTTTGAAGCAGTTCAATGATCAAAAGGTTACAGGTGATGAAGAAAAACGAGTGGCTAACATGACGGGTAAGTTCAATGATAACGACTCATGGGTTGTTGATTTCAGTGCTACCGACCACACAACCTATCTAAGTAATGTTCTTGTTAATAAAAGGAAAGACCCGATTGAAATGCCTGTGGTTATACCAAATGGTAAGTCCGTTCCGGTTAAAGGAAAAGGTGATTATACTTTGCCATCAGGAACCAAGATTGAGGGCGTGTTGCACGTGCCACAGTTCACTTGCAATTTACTTTCAGTTAGCCGATTAACAAAAAATCTTCAATGCACAATAACTTTCTTTCCTGAATTTTTTGTCATGCAGGGTCTCCGTTCGAGGAACTTGATTGGTGTGGGTAAGTGCGAGAAAGGTTTATACCGAATGGGGATGTTTGCCAAGGAAAGGAAGGCTATGGCAGTGAATATTCAGAGATGGCATAAGAGATTGGGTCACACATCTCAAGAAAAATTAGCTAAGGTCGAGTTCTTGAGAGACGTTTCTTTTAATATTAGAAATAATGTTTGTGATTCTTGTTCGAAGGTTAACATACTAGATCTCCTTTTCCATTAAGTGAAATTAAAACCAAAGAATGTTTTGAGTTATTGCATTGTGATATATGGGGTAAGTATCGCGTTCCATCTTTTTCGGGGGCGAATTACTTCTTAACAATCGTGGATGATTTTAGTAGGAATGTTTGGATTTTTTTGGTTAAATTTAAAAGTGATGCTAGCACGTTTTTGATGAGTTTTTGCAAAATGATAGAAACTCAATTTAATAAAGTTGTTAAAAGAATAAGATGTGATAATGGTGGGGAATTCACGTCTAATCTCATGATGGATTTTTACACTAAACAAGGAATTTTGTTAGAAACCACTTGCCCTCACACTCCTCAACAAAATGGGGTCGTTGAGCGCAAGCATAGGCATTTGCTTGGTACGGCTCGGGCTTTGCGTTTTGAAGCTAATCTGCCAAAACGTTTTTGGGGGGAATGCGTTTTAACAGCAGCTTATATCATTAACCGATTGCCATCTAAACTTCTTGGAAACAAAACTCCATATGAAATCTTATACAATCAGAAACCTGAATATGATCATATGAGGGTCTTTGGTTGTCTTGTTTATTTTTGGAGTATTGAAACAAAGGGTGACAAGTTTGAAATGAGGGGGAGACCTGGCATTTTCCTAGGATACCCTCAAGAAGTTAAAGGATATAAGATATTTGATATCCAAGAAAAGAAGATGGTGGTGTCACGAGACGTGAGGTTTCATGAGAACACCTTTACGTTTCCTACTCAAACTCAAGCAAAAGATGGTACTGTTAGTTTTGTTCCAGATATTGAGAGGACTAATAGCGATTTGCCCAATGACAATAAAGTGGTAAATGATGAGCCCGTTTTTGGCCCAGAAAATTATGGAGATGGTGCGGCTGGTCCAAGTTCAGAAAATGATATAGCAGGCCCAAATTTTGTTGATGGGGCAGGCCCAAATTCGGATAATGAAGACTTGGTTTTTCCAGACCATGAAACACAAACTGGTCGACCAAAGAGAAGTCGAGCACAGCCAAAGCATTTGAATGATTTTGTTGTTGATCTTCCCCCTTCGGTTGACCATGCACATACCGCATCAACTCAAGCCACCTCAACGGTACATCCCTCCTCTAATTATATCTCTTATGATAATTTTTCTAATAATTACAAACTTTTTTTGGCGGCCATCACTTCAACTGATGAGCCAAAAACTTTTAAGGAAGCTGTTCAAAGTCCAAAATGGATTGAAGCAATGAAGAGGGAGATCCAAGCTCTTCAACAGAATAATACATGGACTATTAAGCCACTGCCAAATGGAAAGAAAGCAATTGATTCGAAATGGGTTTATAAGATCAAGTATAAGCCTAATGGAGAAGTTGAGAGATATAAAGCCAGGCTGGTAGCAAAAGGTTTCACTCAAATCAAAGGCAAAGATTTTCATGATACTTTTGCATCGGTAGCCAAGTTGGTGACTGTTCGAACATTACTATCTGTGGCTACTAAGAGTAATTGGTTTATTCACCAACTTGACGTAAATAACGCGTTTCTTCATGGTGACCTTGATGAAGAAGTATATATGAAATTGCCACAAGGATTTTCAACAGAAAAGGAAGGATGTGCTTGTCGCCTACGTAAGTCGCTTTATGGTCTCAAACAAGCATCTCGAAATTGGTATCAAAAGTTCACAAATGCTCTTGCTGGTCTCGATTTTCAGTCATCAAAGGCAGATCATTCACTTTTCTTTTATAAAAGTAATGACATCTTCATCTCCATTCTCATATACGTTGATGATGTTATTATTGTTGGAAATAATATCAAAAAGATACAAGAATTCAAACGTTGCTTGGATGATAAATTTAGCATAAAAGATCTTGGCCCACTCAAGTATTTTTTGGGTATCGAAGTGGCTAGAACTTCTCGTGGTCTTGTTTTGAGCCAACGTAAGTATACTCTCGATATACTGAAGGATAGTGGAATGGAAGGATGTCGTCCAAGCTTGTTTCCTATTGAGCAGAATTTGAAGCTCGTTACCAATGAAGACGATTCCAAGGTGGATGTTGGTTCTTATCGTCGTCTCATAGGACGACTTCTTTACCTACAAGCTACACGACCGGCTATAGCCTACTCAGTCAATACACTTAGTCAATTTGTTTCAGATCCTCGTAAAAGTCATATGGATGCAGTGACAAGGATCTTGCGATATCTCAAGGCTACCAGTGGCCAAGGTATACTTCTACCAAAGGAAGGTGGCACAAACTTAGTTGGATACTCTGATTCGGATTGGCTTGGCTGTCCTCTTACTAGACGATCACGAACAGGCTATCTTATCCTTTTGGGTGGAGCTCCTATTTCATGGAAAACTAAAAAGCAATCCGTTGTTTCGCGTTCTTCCGCTGAGGCCGAATATCGTGCCATGGCCCAAACTGTTAGCGAAATTATTTGGTTGCGTTGGCTTTTGCAAGAGTTGGGAATTACTCAGTTAAGTTCTACTACCCTTTTCTGTGATAATCAAGCCGCAAGACATATTGCTAACAATCCCGTTTTTCACGAACGCACAAAGCATGTTGAAATGGACTGTTACTTTGTTCGTGAGCGCGTTGAAACTAAGGAGATTTGTCCTATGCCCATTGATTCCAAACTTCAGCTTGCTGATCTACTCACGAAAGGACTTGGTGCTGTTCAACTTCGATTTCTACTTGACAAGCTGGGTGTTGTCAATTTACACACTCCAGCTTGAGGGGGAGTATTGGTTTTAGATTATTAATAGCCATTGAAACCGTGTGCAAACACGGGATGTCAATACAAATGTATAAAATCAATTTTATTAAATTCCGTTACTTCAAACACAACCACAATCACGGTATACTAACATCAAACTATTTGGAATTACTTTAGTACATGTAATTTGATAAAATAAAAAACATTAGATTTAAAATTTACATATAGAAATCCCCTTTAGTCAGCAGCAATGCAAACTTTGTGCTTGTTGTTTGCTATTGAAATCCATTTTTAATTGTTATTGTGTGATTTTCTTCATCTATTTCCAAACTTTTATAACTTTTCCATCTTCAGTTTCAAGCTTGCACATCCTCATAACTCAGTTACGGCATACGGGTCCATTTTGAAGTCTGCCTAGTATCCTACACATGACAAACACGAACCATGAAAACATTATTTGAACAAATATAAATGGGCATAAGGATGCACATTCGGGATAGCAAAACTAAAGAAGCAATACTGGAGGGTCAGCCCAAACCCAAGTTGTCCAAACCGAGATACATATTTGTTATTCGACCTTATGAAATTATAGTTGACTATAACTACTTTTGATATTTAATAACATCAAGAACATCCTTATCATCAAAATGCAATTGATAAATTTAAAAAGAATATAGTAATGACAAAAAGGATACACCTTTGAATAACATGAAGCATATATATATGGATCAAGCTGCAAGGACACAAGTAAAGTCAGCAACATCTCAAACAAATTTATTCGCTCAAAATACATTTAATTTAAATTAATGACTCAAATATCTCAAATCAATTCATATATTATCTGAACACACTACCCTAAAAGTTACTAATGTGGCTTGGCGTATGTCTCGATACACACCACCCTAAAAGTGAAATTTTCCATCTATAGTATCATGATCGTGCTAAGAAAAATGTCCAACACCTGAAATAGATTTAGGCATAACTGAGCAGAATCGGTAGGCATAACTTATAGGTTTGGATTCGGTTTGACTAAAAAAAACATGCTTGAAGTTCTGCAAGGTCTTTTTAGAGGGATACAATTACCTAACACCTTTGACGTCATGATGCCTTTATCTCACCATTTCGAACCTGAATCATATTGTGTCCACCATATCAATGAAAGCAAATTTGTTGACAAATTAGCATAGAGATACAAAACTACCCGGGTTTAACCGATAAGTTACCAATACATTTGAACGAGTACAGAAAAAAAGTCACCGTGTTTTCATCTTGGCACTCGACCACTTTTCTGCATATTAAAAACATAAAACTATCATGTATAATGTCTTATCCACCTATGCTACTAAAGAGACTTTCAATGACGCAATGACACATAAATCAGTCCATGTTCCAAAGCAGACCATTTAAAAACATAGTGCCATAGGCAATGAATACCAACCAAACCCCTACACTTACCAAAGTCAGTAGACCTATATATATGTACGTTTACCATAAAATTGAAAGGCGCGGGGGGGAGGGGGGTGCATATATTATTTGTACATTTACCATAAAATTCAGGGGGGTGGTTTTAGGTATGGAAGGTATTATTTTTTTTGCCCGCTAAAGACGCCCCCAAGGGTTGTGCTTAGCATTTTCCTAATGAGTATCATCACTTCTGGCCCGGTAATTATGTAAAACATTCCAAAACAAGTTTTAATGAGTAATTCATTAACCAAAATACAAAACTACATTTTGGACCAAGTCGATCACTTATTAATAGAAACATTGAACAGAAATCATCCGACACTAAATAAACAATACTATAAAAATGAAACAGGTTAAGTATTTTTTTTTTTTGGAAGGCAAACAGGTCAAGTTTTTGAGGAAAACAAAAACCCATGTCTACATAAGTATACACAAAAAGAAATAAGCCATCTCCAAATTTGAACTCGTTTTGACATACAAATGGTTGCACCTCAATTTCATGTGCCCATTAAAGCTTTAAATATTATTGTATATGATCTTAGGAACAAAGGAAGTAGCTTAAAAAGTACTGGAAGTAGTTGTCCAAGTAATGCATATTGCTAGAATTTGAATAAATTAATAAGACTCAACATTGATACAAAATATCATTAATTGCAATGAAGAAATCCCATCCCTAATTATACTTTCTCCTCAATGCATCTTAACCATTTTAGTCCACCTTCCCTTTATATTTAACCATCACATTAAGCTTTTGAAACTTTTATATGATGTATCAAAAAAACCATTGACGCCAACCACAAAATTTTAAAACTTACAAAAATACAAAAATTTCCATATGACC
The DNA here is from genome assembly GCA_034093135.1 of Erigeron breviscapus. Classification (NCBI taxonomy): domain Eukaryota; kingdom Viridiplantae; phylum Streptophyta; class Magnoliopsida; order Asterales; family Asteraceae; genus Erigeron; species Erigeron breviscapus. The sequence continues at coordinate 160,527,845 of CM067167.1, read as the reverse complement.
TTGCAATATTTACACATAACACGGTAATAAAAATAATCATAATTTTACTTATGTAAGATCATGACGAAAATCACTCTATGTAAAGCAATAGACAAATTTATACAATCCCGAAACTCATTTAACGAATCACATCATACAAAGATTCACATAGACATTTACACAAATATTTTGTGACCATGATTTTAATCAGAAATCCAACCTTGAGATTAAGTCAAATTGAAGTAAAATAAGAATGATACCTGTCAGCTATCTCAAGTACCTGTTCTTGTTCATCATCATCAGCATACTCTAAATATAAATACTGCATATATATATGTGTATATATATATAATATATATATATAATATAAATATAATATATATATATATATGTGTGTGTGTGTGTGTGTGTGTATATATGTGTGTGTGTGTGTGTGTGTGTATGAATCCAAAACATATACAATTCAAAAAGAGAACCGAAATTTTCAGATCTAAAAAAAAATCATCTGTATTTTTCGGATCTAAAGAAATAAATTAAACATACCTTTAATTGGTTAAACATCTTCAAAGCACGAACCATAATCTGTATTTTTCCGATCTAAAAAAAATTAAACAAAAAAAGGGAAAAAAAAACTTTAGAAATAATTGATACGGTGGAAAAATTGATATGTAGAAAGCATACCAGAAAGTGAGGACCATTGCTTCATGGATCTGGTGAAAAGATTTGAGTGAAAGAGCCTATTAGATTTGAGTGAAAGAGCCTATCAGATTTGAATCTGATGGAAAGATATACGAGTTTTTTTTTTTTAATCATGAGTTTTTTTTTCTAATAGAAACAAGGGCTTCTCAAAGAAGCTAACAATAAGGCTTCTTTGGGAAGCTATCCCCACACATACTTAAAACACCATCAAATACATACAAATTACATCACCAATGACATCAGAAATCCCATGTGGCTTGAGTCTTCTTCCTCCACATCAGCTTTTCTGATGTCATTGCAAAAGCTCCTCTAGTAGGAGAGGGTGATTGACCATATCTTCTATTTTACCTCCTTGTTTAATGGCATTGATATGGCCATATTGTTTCTTATTTTACGGATTGTATCTCCTATATAATTGGAGAGTTCTTTTCTTTATGAATGTAACAGAAAAAACTATCAGAAGAATCAATAAAGCTATTCATTTCGATCTCTATAATTTATAAGAAGTCGCTGCTCCCACCTGCCATAAACGTCCTTACACAACACACACACTCTCACACACAATTCACTATTCACGTGAAACCCGTAATGACGTCACTCCTTATACCCCATCCTAGGCCCCACCAGCAAGCAATCATCTGGACGCCCCCCCCCCCCCCAACCCCTTTCACATTCCCCTTTTATAACCGTAGGATTGAAAACGAAATCAAATCCCCCTCATTCGTCTCTCTTCAGTCTTCATCATCTATATTAATACAACGCACACATCTCTCTCTCTCTCTCACACACACATATACATATAGATATAATAAATATACACACTTACTCACACGCATAGAGTGTGTGAGTCTGCGAGTCCAAGTGGAGCACATTTCGCGGGGTTTTTCATTCTCTCTCCATCACTCAACATTACCTTCTTGATTTCTTCATCTTTCCCCCCTTTTCTTCACCACAAAATCATCAACTACACTAATGTAAGTTCCTCTTTTCACTCCTATATTATATACACATACACATCTATATATATGTCTATATCTATGTATATGTATATGTATATGTATATGTATATGTATGTATATATTTCTCTGCATGTTATATAGTTTATTTGTTAATGATATATTATGTAATGCAATGCATATGATTAACCTCTGTTTCTAGAAGATACGATTAGATTTGTGATTTATGAATTCATCATTTACATTAATTTAGTTAATTCATTTATTAATTCATTTTTATATTTATATTAATATTGTAATAATGTACGTATGTGTGATTGCATTCATTTTTATAGGTTTGTAAGAAATTAGATCTGTTCTTTATGTGTTTAATTGTTGAAGATTTATTGAGGAATTTTTTTATTTTTTATATATTGTGGACTTTTATACCAAACGTGCTGAATAAAAAAGGTATCAATAAATGCGAGTTTTGTTCACATAACTTTTTTCTCGTTTTTTTTCTTCTATAAATATAAATTTTAAGGTTAGATTTATTATAAGGATAAATATCATCTACAAATTACTAATAATTAAGGTGAGAAAAAGTGTGATGGAGATGAGACCTTATCTATGTATGTGTGTGTGGACATATCCCCTAATGTTATTTATGATTGGTGTAATGGATATACAGTAATTATTTTGGATTTTAGTGTGATGAATTATGAAATGTGAATGGTTCTAGTTGACTGAAATTGGCTACGGCTTTTGGATATGAATGACTAGATCATATAATATTGTGTAACACAAATTTGTTAAGCAATTTGAATCAAGTAGTGTAGATATTGATGAATGGGAATTTATTGTTATTGTTAGATAGATCGAAACTTCTCTAAAGGAAGTATCGCTGCATCCGTCTGTTCCGTCAGTAGTTTGTAGTATGAACTTTGGGGTTCAAACTCTGTTGTTATGTTTCAGTTTATTAGTTAGTGTGACTGTTTCAAAAATTAAATAAAGTTTTGAAGGAGGATGGCGAGAAGCCATTGGACTAGCGGTATAAAGCATTAGGTTGTACGTTTATTGTTTTAGTCCATGGTGGACAAACTGTATGTCGATGTAGATATTTGCCTTCCAAAAAGGAGGTGACATAGCTTAAAGACTATGTAATGTAATACTTCTTAAGGTCAAATTTGAATGCAATATTGGCTGATGCAAAACACTAAATGTTAGTCTTCTTTTAATGGTGCATTACTCATTTTATGGTAAGGTTTGAAAATACACTATGCGAATACTTTAGGACAAAAATCCTCAGGAGTTGTAACATTGTTGAATTATATGTTAATTGTCCTAAAAACTGCAAAGGATATGTGTTTAAATAGGAGCCATAGATTTAACTTTTGACATTCATACAAGCTGAGCAATTGTTAGAGTGCTATTAACTGTGAATATAGTCAGTGATCTTACATTCATATCCCTGGAAACTGTTACCTTGAGCAGTAATAGGATAAATTAGAAGCTGATGGGGAAATTTAACGAATATTGACTCACTCTCTCTTGAAAGATAAATCTTGATATGATATTAGTGTTTGATATGAGAATTCAAGTAGTATATGGTCTTTGAATTGTGTTCTTATTTGACTCTGATAGATAGAAGTGCTATGTAGCAGCAACTCTTAGTACTTAAGTTATGTTTTCCTCACTTGGAAAGAACTTACATGGGTTGATTCTCGTGCTTTTGACAAAATGAAATACATTGACTGACATCCTGTTTTATGCCTTGTGTAGCCAGGTACTATGCATGAGTGAGACATCACATACCGTGAAAAGATGAGAATTAGTTCAAGAGAACAAGCAACCTCAAAGGAACTGCAGGAGAAAGCTGTAGTATTGCGATCAAATAGAGTGAAAAAATCTATTGATTATACTAAACTGGAAAACCCGTTATATGTTGCTCAACACCATGAACTGAGACAAACTGCAGGGGAGGAGAATGTGGATCATTTTCAGGCCATAGTGAACCACAATAAGCCCATTAGAGATGATAGCCTTGTTAAGCACATGACAAATTTGCCTGGGTATCTCCAGCGTGTGGAAAAGAGTGAAAATATTCAAGGGAAGGCTTTGAATTTTGGTGTTCTTGACTGGGGTCGTCTGGAAAATTGGAAGTCCAACGAAAAGCGTATTCCGCCAAGATATAACCTGAAATCATCACACTCTAAAAGCAACCCCACCCTTGTAAAGAGCGGGTCCGCGATGTTTTCAAGAAATAAGAAAAAGGTTCATTCACCTCGAAAGGATCAACAAGCATCAAATTGTTCTCCTTTCAATTCGTCTTCCGGACCAAGACTTCCTCCGGGTGTTAGATGGCCGAGAGGAAAACCAGTAAAATCCCAAATTTCTGAAAGTCCTCCTTGTATGAATGATCTGCCATCTGGTGATATAAATAATATTGTAGAGACTGACAGTAGTACAGGGAAACAAGTTGATCAAGTGACATCAGACTGGATAAAACAGGGGTCATGTCTTCCCCCGCATCATTTAAAGATGCCATCAGCGGATGATATCAGTCAAACGAATGATCCTTGCCCCAGTAATGACCACTTGGTAGAAGAGAATGAAAGTACACTATCTAGTTACTTTTCGCCAGGGGAGTTTGAAACACTAAACACTATATCTGATGTTCCTCATTCTTGCCCTTTCCCTTTGTCTCTCGGTGCTGAGGTGCAATCTCCGGATGACATACTAGTCACTCCATTGAGACTTAAAGAAAAAAGCAAGGCTGCGAAGAAATTAGATCTGGATATGGATGAACAGCCTGCTCTCAAAGGGAGACATGCATCATCTCCCAATAGGAGGTTTAATTTTAGCCTCGGAAAAATGGCAAGAAGTTTTAGCTTTAAAGAAACTTCATCTGCTCCACAGCAAAGTCCAACATATGTTTCTGTCAAGTCTGGTCCCGTCAACTTTGCAGCCTCTCCTGATTTGGTCAACCACAACTGGAAGAAGGGAAATGCTACTACTCCATCCAGGTCTAGTCCTTTGAGGAGATTACTGAGCCCGTTGCTGAAGCTCAAAGGGAGACATGCATCATCTCCCAATAGGAGGTTTAATTTTAGCCTCGGAAAAATGGCAAGAAGTTTTAGCTTTAAAGAAACTTCATCTGCTCCACAGCAAAGTCCAACATATGTTTCTGTCAAGTCTGGTCCCGTCAACTTTGCAGCCTCTCCTGATTTGGTCAACCACAACTGGAAGAAGGGAAATGCTACTACTCCATCCAGGTCTAGTCCTTTGAGGAGATTACTGAGCCCGTTGCTGAAGCTCAAAGGAGCTCATCTGGCAGAGATGAACAACACGTCAAAACTAGAGCTTAGTCCTACTAATGTGGTTACCTCTGTCAACCAGAATGAATCGTTTCACAGCAGGAAACACACATCACCTAATGTACAGGCACTTCTACAGCTAACATTGAAGAATGGAATCCCGTTTTTTAAACTCGTGGTCGAGAGCAGCAGTGACATTCTAGCTGCTGCTGTCAAAAAGTTACCTTCTGGTAAGGATGATACAAGCTTGACTTATGCTTTCTACTCGGTACACGAGACCAAGAAGAAGAGTGGAGGTTGGATATACCAAAGTTCAAAAGAAAAATATTTCCAGTTTGGATATAAAATTGTTGGAGAGATGAAGATTTCTAGTTCATACCATGCTGAGTTTAGTGGTCCAGAGAAAGATCTATATGTGGTGCGGGAGTCAGTTTTGTGTAGTATTGATACCATGAAGGCAGATCAGAAAACCGTTGATGGCACACTGGCTGGGGAGTTGGCTGCTATAATTGTGAAGAATCCTAGTGACAAAACTTGTGGAGGTATAGGGAGCTCAAATAGCACGGTTGTTATTCTCCCTGATGGTGTTCATAGTTGGCCAAATGGTGGAGTGCCTTCTCCATTGATAAATCGATGGAGATCTGGTGGAGCATGTGACTGTGGAGGCTGGGACATTGGTTGCCAATTTCACATTCTCAGTCATCAACATGAAATCATCAAGGATTCAAGTCCATCTACGCTTAACATTACCTCGAATTGCCTTGAGCTTTGCTACCAGGTATTTTCTATAATCTCAACGAACATTTGTTCCCCGAAAGATTCGAAGTAAAAAATTACTTGTCTTTTTATATAGAGAACAAAGCTCTGGTAGGTAATTTCATTGGGTAATGTTCAAAAAATTTTTTTGCTCCAATTACATCAAGAGACTTTCATAATACAGAAAAGTTTAATATATATGAACTGTCTAACAGAGATGGTCCTTAACAAAAGGCAATACTAAATTGTATGTAGTCGCAGCTCCAGTTCTATGACAAAACAGCTTCTTATGTCACCAATTTTAAACAGCATTAACCAACTTGATGTGATCTCAAATCTCAACTCTTGTGCTAAAATTGATGCGACCTTTGCTAGAATCATCTCTAATTAATGGTGATGGTTGCAGGTAGGACACAAGAATACTTGCAATTTTAGGTTGTTATTACTTGAGGATGGACTTTACTCGGTTGACTACGATCCGTCAATGTCATTGCTTCAAGCTTTCTCCATCTGTGTAGCTGTTGTAAGTAGCCAGAAGTTAACTCACATCTTCCAAGTGAATTACGTTCCTGAGTCCAAAGACTTGTCCCAACCCATAGTAACAGGCGGTGAGAAGCTCAAAAGTCAGGAGGGGTATTTTTCAAAACCACCGACATCACCTGTTGGGAGGGTTTAGTTTTAGAAGGTATATTAGTTTTAGAAATAATAATTGATTTGTATGTTGGGATACTTGTAGGCTGTTTGCTTACCTATAGTTGATGGTATAAATACTAATATTGTAACGGCTTCAAGTTCATGGCCGGGAATAACAGTTTCTTGTTACAAAGTTATGAAAAGCTATGAACATGTATGATGATTGAGCTACTTCACCAAATTACACCCCTTTTAGTAGAAACTCTATTTGGTCTCTTCATTTTTCAGTGTTTGCATTTTATGGAACACGTGGAGGTACATTATATAGCTATATAAGTATAGTACTGTAACTAATATCATACCGAAATTGTGATATGATTTGTACATAATATGGTTACTTGACAATCCGCACCCTTCTCCAATGGTTTTTGCAGAATCTGTACTGCAAAATGGCTATTTTGGATCAAATATGGTTTTTATACAGTTTGTTTTTCTGTGTATTTATATCCAGGTTATGGTACTTGTAGTTCTGTTACTATATATAATATGGGAAATGCTAGATCCACAAAAGGTTTACAAAATAATTGACAGTAGAATCTTACATGGACCATCACTCTAAAGAGAGAGTCTAATGTTTTACAAGTAACTAGTATCTATCTAGTCCCTATATTTCCACCCTCACGAACAAAAAAAAAACTGTATAGCAAACTCAATAAAGCTCCTTTCAATCTACTATCATATGTTGTTGAAGGTCTCAATGAATTTGGGGCTGTGATGGATATACTGTGCACAATGGTATCTGTGACTCTGTGAAGATTAATGTGAGCCAGCCATTTTAAGTCTACATAGAGTTAAAGTTGCCTAAGAATTTTCTTGGTAGGCAACTTTAACTGAAAGCCGATCAGTTGTTTCTATGCAGGAATAGAAAGCCCAATTGCATTCCATTAAGAAAAGGGTGTTTGTTTAGAGCTTGAGAAAAGAATAGCCCATTTAAAAAGTAATCCAATGTGTAACCGTCTTTTCTGTTCTTTACGAAATGGGGTGTTTCTTTTATTCCATCAGCAGGTATAAAGATAAATAACCCTTGGCTTTATAAGCCTAAATTTATCCTACAATTTTTAGTAACATCTGTTGTTGCTAATTGTAGGATAAATAACAACTATAGTTGTTGCTAAAAATTGTAGGATAAATAGTGCGGGCTATTTATTTGGGCCAATCAGTGTTTTTTTTTTTGTTTGGGCTGCTAGGATTATTGAGCTATTATTAATATTGGTTGGAACACATATTTCAAGCGGCAACCTAAAGGCGACAATGTTTGAAGGTTTAATAAACCAAGTATCGAAGGGTCAATTTATATAGGGTTTTATCATTTATGGAATGAGAGACTATACAGGACACGTAATAAAGAACTAACAAGTACCTGTACTATATGGCGGGCATGACTTGTTTCGGGGTATAGTTTGTTTTACTTATTGGGTTAAAATAATTAATGGGTTTGTAAAATGAATTAATTATAGGGTGGAAATGTTAATAGCAAAGCGAAAGGATTTCTTGTGTTCAAAGGTAATGAGTTTCACAAATAAACCGTTGTTTTACGAATTGTATTTGAAAGGGACAAATAAGAAAAATGATAAATTCTCCTAACATAATAGCCTAATAATCCTCCTAAAACATTAAGAAGGTGACATGTGGTATCCACTAATTCTCTTTCTTAATCTTGCCCCCCCTGATTTTTCCACATGTCATCATCTCATAGTTAGAAGGATTATTAGGCTATTTGGTTAGGAGGATTAATCATTTCCCGACAAATTATGTTTGAGAAAAGAATGGAAGTGTAAACATATGTATGGTGTAGGGTGAATATGGCACGCCACGTCATGATCACGTTCAACTAGCCGTCACAAGTCAAACTATGTATTCAGCCGCCTCACGTGACCACAATCAAACCCACACATTTAACGGTAAACCATTTCTATTACTTGACTTTCTTAGTAAGAAGGTCCTACTAAATCTATTACCAAAACTTTGACCCACGTTTTTTGTGAGAAGTCATCTCCGAGTTACCAAACCGACTAGAGAGAAAAAAGAAAAACAGGAACGACATACGAATGCCTGTGAGATGCAGCTGTAGTGGTAGTAGCAGCGGTGGTAGAGGGCATGTGCGTGGTGGCGACAACAGTTGGTGGTGATGGTGTCGGTGAGTTTTGTAGGTTATTGATGTAAAAATGGACAATGTAAATATTTCAAGAGTTAAAAAGTATATAGACGTTGGAAATTAACTTCATTAAGGTATTATAACTTTATAAGTATGCTAAGTTGAGATGTTTAAATAATGAATAAGGTGAATGACATTAGGTCAATCATCTTCTGGTGGTGATTCATTCCCAAATATCACACGGTTTGGAGCATCAAACAACGTTTGGAATCACATGAGTGATGATAGCGAGCGTAAAAATGCGGTGACAGCTTTAATTGATCGTTTGAAGGCGAGAAAGTCGGAGTATGAGGCTGAGATTGCAGAACGGGCAACAGTGGTCCAACCGACCAAAATAGACAAGAGGTACGAGGCCTACCTGCAGCAGAAGGTCCAATGGTTGCAACTAACCATTAACCATCTTACTTTTGCCAAGTCCTCAATAACCAGCACGATGCAGCACGCGTATACCTTTAGTGTTGAATTTCGCTCGGTTGGTAGTCGGCCTGATGGTTACGTGACTGACCCAGGGAGAGGAATACGCAACAGAAGACCCCGAAGCTGCAGCCCCTGCCTATGAGCCCGGTGAATACATTCACCGTAATGATGGTGATAGTTCATTCGACTCCACTGATTCCCGTTTTTATGATTTGGATAATTTTGGCTTATTTATGTAATCGTTTTTATGTAATCCTTTTTATGTAATCGTTTTTATGTAATCGTTTTTATGTAACGTTTTTATGTAATCCTTTTTATGTAATCCTTTTTATGTAATCGTTTTTATGTAATCGTTTCTGTTTTCAATAAAGTAAGTTGTTTCGCCATATATATTTTTTAATATAAAGTGACAAACATACCTAATAAAAAAACAAACATAAAATTCATATTGAAAGTTGCCATGTTACATGAAAACACTTAGGAATTAAGGAAAAAAGTGTTTTGAAGCCGGTTTTTCAAATACCGGTTTCAGACGGAGTACAGTACCTTTTCAGAACACAGTAAACGTGCAGAGCATTGAGTGGTTGATGTGATGTATGACTGCGAACCCGGTTTTTCCAATACCGGGTTCGAGGTAAAAGACAAAAAAAAAAAGTCGATCTAATTATAAAACAAACTTTGATATATAATATAAAAAAAAAAAAAAAAAAAAAAAAAAAAAAAAAAAAAAAAAAAAAAAAAAAAAAAAAAAAAAAAAAAAAAAAAAAAAAAAAAAAAAAAAAAAAAAAAAAAAAAAAAAAAAAAAAAAAAAAAAAAAAAAAAAAAAAAAAAAAAAAAAAAAAAAAAAAAAAAAAAAAAAAAAAAAAAAAAAAAAAAAAAAAAAAAAAAAAAAAAAAAAAAAAAAAAAAAAAAAAAAAAAAAAAAAAAAAAAAAAAAAAAAAAAAAAAAAAAAAAAAAAAAAAAAAAAAAAAAAAAAAAAAAAAAAAAAAAAAAAAAAAAAAAAAAAAAAAAAAAAAAAAAAAAAAAAAAAAAAAAAAAAAAAAAAAAAAAAAAAAAAAAAAAAAAAAAAAAAAAAAAAAAAAAAAAAAAAAAAAAAAAAAAAAAAAAAAAAAAAAAAAAAAAAAAAAAAAAAAAAAAAAAAAAAAAAAAAAAAAAAAAAAAAAAAAAAAAAAAAAAAAAAAAAAAAAAAAAAAAAAAAAAAAAAAAAAAAAAAAAAAAAAAAAAAAAAAAAAAAAAAAAAAAAAAAAAAAAAAAAAAAAAAAAAAAAAAAAAAAAAAAAAAAAAAAAAAAAAAAAAAAAAAAAAAAAAAAAAAAAAAAAAAAAAAAAAAAAAAAAAAAAAAAAAAAAAAAAAAAAAAAAAAAAAAAAAAAAAAAAAAAAAAAAAAAAAAAAAAAAAAAAAAAAAAAAAAAAAAAAAAAAAAAAAAAAAAAAAAAAAAAAAAAAAAAAAAAAAAAAAAAAAAAAAAAAAAAAAAAAAAAAAAAAAAAAAAAAAAAAAAAAAAAAAAAAAAAAAAAAAAAAAAAAAAAAAAAAAAAAAAAAAAAAAAAAAAAAAAAAAAAAAAAAAAAAAAAAAAAAAAAAAAAAAAAAAAAAAAAAAAAAAAAAAAAAAAAAAAAAAAAAAAAAAAAAAAAAAAAAAAAAAAAAAAAAAAAAAAAAAAAAAAAAAAAAAAAAAAAAAAAAAAAAAAAAAAAAAAAAAAAAAAAAAAAAAAAAAAAAAAAAAAAAAAAAAAAAAAAAAAAAAAAAAAAAAAAAAAAAAAAAAAAAAAAAAAAAAAAAAAAAAAAAAAAAAAAAAAAAAAAAAAAAAAAAAAAAAAAAAAAAAAAAAAAAAAAAAAAAAAAAAAAAAAAAAAAAAAAAAAAAAAAAAAAAAAAAAAAAAAAAAAAAAAAAAAAAAAAAAAAAAAAAAAAAAAAAAAAAAAAAAAAAAAAAAAAAAAAAAAAAAAAAAAAAAAAAAAAAAAAAAAAAAAAAAAAAAAAAAAAAAAAAAAAAAAAAAAAAAAAAAAAAAAAAAAAAAAAAAAAAAAAAAAAAAAAAAAAAAAAAAAAAAAAAAAAAAAAAAAAAAAAAAAAAAAAAAAAAAAAAAAAAAAAAAAAAAAAAAAAAAAAAAAAAAAAAAAAAAAAAAAAAAAAAAAAAAAAAAAAAAAAAAAAAAAAAAAAAAAAAAAAAAAAAAAAAAAAAAAAAAAAAAAAAAAAAAAAAAAAAAAAAAAAAAAAAAAAAAAAAAAAAAAAAAAAAAAAAAAAAAAAAAAAAAAAAAAAAAAAAAAAAAAAAAAAAAAAAAAAAAAAAAAAAAAAAAAAAAAAAAAAACAAAAAAAAAAAAAAAAATAAAAAAAATAAAAAAAAAAAAAAAAAAAATAATAAAAAAAACAAACATAAAATTCATATTGAAAGTTGCCATGTTACATGAAAACACTTAGGAATTAAGGAAAAAACGGATTAAAACAACACACAAAAAACGCAAACAGATAAGCGACAAGATTATTGCCATATTCAAAGTTGAGGGCATGTTTTCCTATTATGACCCAATCCGTTGCAAATGCCACATCTAGCTTGTTGTCTTGAGGTTGAAGATCTGCTGGTAGAACTCTCATCCATCTCGTTCCTGTACCGTCTGGTGCGTCTCCTACCCCTATGCGTGACCAGTTTTTCCGGGTCTCCTTGGATCTTCCAATCTACCTCCGCCCAGTAATGCACGTCTCGAAGGGGAGCAAGTGCAAAATTATACTGATTTATCCACGTCCTAGTTGTGTACCTCTTACTAGGAAGATTAGCAGCTCTCTCCTGTCTATATCCGCAAACAGCAATGGCATGAGAACATGGAAACCTTTGATGCTGCCAAGCTCCACAAGAGCATTTTTTCCTATTCTCCGCCATGACAACATTGTATGTGTACTCGCCTTGTGCATTTCTTTGGTTTGTTCTGACCGTGTAATTTCCTGTTCGTTCATCATACACTTCCACCCTATGGCTTGTTGAGGCTCTTTCACGCATCTGAAAAACCTCCCACATTTTGCGAGCTAGTGGTGGGTTCCAATTGGTGGCCTTCCGGTATTGCTTGACAAAATGGTCTCTTGTCCAAGTAAAAGTCGACTCAATTAAAGCTCTAATAGGTAGCATACGAGCCTTTCCAAGGATATTGTTTTGGCATTCGGCAATGTTTGTCGTTAAGTTACCCCAACGACGAAGTCCTGAGTCGTGCTTTAGAGTCCACTTATCCAAACCAATGTTTCTCAAATACGGCCAAACCCCCTCTGCTTCACCTCTGACTTCATCCACCGCCCAAGAATACTTGGATTGTTGGGATGTGGAACCGATAACCCAAGCCAAGTTTTTGATTTTCTTGTCCTTGAAGTTCGAGTTGACATTGCTACAAACGTGCCTCAAACAATACCTATGATGCCACCCAATTTCGTTCACTGCATTAATTATGCCTTAGTGACGGTCTGAAATGATACACAAATCACCCTGCCGCTGCGATCCGACATGCTCTTGAAAGAGATTTAAAAACCATCCCCAACTTTCATTAGACTCTTCATCAACCAAGGCAAAAGCGACAGGCAATAATTGTCCATTGGCGTTCTTCGTCACTACTGTTAGCAACTTACCCTTGTAGCCTTTCAAATGAGTGCCATCGACAAAGATCACTGGAATACAACGTTGGAATGCCTTAATTGCCGGTCCAAATGCCCAAAATACAAACTTGAATGTTTGTATATGGCTTGAACTGGTTGGAGAATGGAGCCATTCTACAACAGTGTCTGGATTAGCACGTTGTAATTCAGCAATATACTTGGGCAATGCATCAAAGTTACTCGGCCAAGTTCCATACAACCTTTCAATTGCTATCCTTCTTGCATTCCACGCCTTGGCGTAGCTCACATCGACATTGAAAGTTGTTTTTACTTGCGCCTGGATGTGTCTGACTTTATAAGTTAAATCCTCCCGCACCTGGTCCAAAATTTCAGAAGCTATCATACTTGCTGTCATACATCGGTTGTTGTTATTAGTCACTTCTCCATAGCAATTGTGACTCTCCGCCCACTTTGTGATCTGAAACAATCCTAATTTGTTTCTGCTAGATCCAACTACAACCCACCTACACGGGACCCGGTCCATAACACCACGATAATTCTTCCCCCTGGTCATGCACTGTGCTTTCCAAAACTGTGGCCTCGTATCTTGAACAATAAGTTCTCTGTTTTCTCTTATGTTCCAAAGCCTAACAACGTATACAAGTTCCGCCTTGGTTTGAAAAAACATTCCTTTTTGTATCACATTTCTTTCTTTCGACCAAAATACCACATCTTCTTGAACTTCATTGAATGGCATTAGACGATCTTCATCATCATCGTCAAGATTAAGATGTTGTTGCTGCTTCAAAGGACCTTGTACATGTGCCCCTTCTTCATCTTCATCTCCAGATACATCCCCATCAACGCTATATCCGTCGATGGTATCATCGCTTGTATAAGGTGCCTCATCACTAGATCCATGTTCCATTGGTGCAATTTCATCATCTTCAACATGTTCATCGTCTTCATTGTCTTCATCATCGTCATTGTCTTCATCATCTTCGTTATCTTGTGACTGGTTACCCGCTTGAAAAAAACATTGACTTTGAGTCAAGCTTAACATGTTTGTAAAAGTAGGCTCGAACTTCACTTCAAATTGCGCTTCACCCAGATGATAAATCATTGCCAAAGTATTATCATCCGTAATTAAATTTCTAAAAGGAACACCCTTAAATTCATACCATAAATATAATTGCAGTTTGAAGTCTTGTTTTGAAACACCGAAACAACCGTAAGTGACATCACAAATTTCTGAAAAATTCATTACTTTAAAAAGAGGAAAACTTCTTCTTTTTGATGGATCTGCATTTTGAAGGATCTCATTTACGAATGATACACAATCATCCCATATTAACTGAACCACAATTGGGTTGAATGATGAAGATGCCATTTTTTTTTTTGAAAATATAACTATGAAAGTGTTTGAAATGTTATCTGAAAATATTAGTTGAAATACTGATAATGCTTCAAGATACATCACATATACTATATAAATATAAGTAAATATTAGGTTTACAAGTTGAGTTAGGGTTTAACCAGCATGCGACACGTGTTAGGGTTCTGGCCGAACCCGGTTTTTGCAATACCGGGTTCAGGCTTCTTGTACGACCTACTGTGCTAGTCAAGATGCTCTGAATGTTCACTGTTGGATGTCACATCACGTCTGAAACCGGTATTTGAAAAACCGGCTTCAAAACACTTTTTCTGAAACCGGTAATGGAAAAACCGGGTTCGAGCCTAATATTTGAAACCGGTATTTCCATTACCGGTTTACCCGGTTGTACAATTTTTTTTCCCGAAAACTTGTTTGACAAAACACCCTTGAAAAACGACCGTTTTAAAAAAAAAATCTAATACCCAGGTGACTAACAGACTAAGTTTTTATTGGAATAGATAGATATATTGAAAAAATTGTACGGATACGAACATTTTCAAGCTTTGTGGTGTTTATACGAACTTTGTTTAAAAAACTTGTAAAACTACAAAAACCGGTGTTGTAGATACCGGCTTTTACCAAGTCACTGAAACCCGGTGTCTTAAACACCGGTTTTCTTCACCTTTTGCATAACACTGGTGTTAAAGACACCGGTCTTCAAATTATCTCCATCAAAGCCGGTGTTATAGTTACCGGACTTCAACTCTTTATTGTGTAATGTTTTCTATGTTTCTGTCATCATGTGGTGTTCCTGTACTCTAACGAAAAGAAATGACGTGGTATGTATGACACGTCCTTGGATGTAATGTATGTATAGTGTAATTAATGTTTCTGTAATTTATGTTTCTTTATTCAAACTCTTTATTTAATATAAAAGAAAGAACAAACACCAACAAAAGAAAGAAGACTGGTGTGTGAGAGGACGGCTTTGACAGGAAATGAAGAAGACCGGTGTTTCAAACATCGGCCTTAGATGAAACTGGGCAAAATGGAGGACACGAAGGCAAAGACCGGTGTTTAAGACACCGGGTTTCAGTAAGTTGGACAAAGTCGGTGTCTATAACACCGGTTTTCTTACTTTTACAAATTTTACAAACAAAGTTCGTATAAACATCATAGTGCTCGAAAATGTTCGTACCCGTACAATTTTTTCAGATATATTCCGTGGAAAATTCATTCATAATAGTTTATTCGCATATGATAATTTATGTTGATCATTTTTACCCTAGCGTGTATTGAATTCTGATAGTGATAGAACACCTTGTACAATGAACTTTCGCATTTCCATTGTATATTTGTATTTGCATTTTCATTTTTTTTTTGTATATATACTTTCATGTAAAATACGAAAGAACACATGATATGACATTTAATTAGTGTAATGTTTGTTGTCATATATCAAAGGCTAAGTGATTGCCATGCATCTAAGGAACAATTTCAAATTTGTCTATTTAATCACAAAGAATATGATGCTTATAACTAATCATGTTGCTCATGCTAATTAAAGATAATGCTACATGCATGATTAGCAGACAATTTCAGATTTGTGATTTGAATCACTTTTAGGATATCATAGTTATAACTAATCATGTTGCTAAGAGATAATGCTACATGCATAATGACTAATGAGCAAACAAAAATAAAAAATGCTTTGGCAAAATGTCTTTTTATTCCTAATTTTTAAAACAACAATGATCTAAAATTTGAACACTATATATGACTAATTTACTATCAATTGAAGTATGTACATATGCACGTACTCTCTCATCTTTTAGGCAAGTCATAAAAAAACATCAATAATAATCATTATAAAAAGAAATGTTAAATGAAGCTCTTAACACTTCACTTAATGTGCATAAAAAAATTATACATTATTATATCAAAATCTCACCTCAAAATTTTATAATAAGTGTACAACTATTTAGTAACCTTACATGACTTTCGTTTAACAAAACCCTGGAAAAAAAAAGAAGATCAAAATGCTAACTAGTAGGGTTGTCATATGGTGAACTCTTCCAAATCTGTAACGAAGTTAGTACGGTTCAATGCTTCTAGAATAATAGTTCAAATTCTGGCTAACTATAATTATATCGTATCAAATAATTAAGGAAAACGGTGTTTAACACAATGGTCAAACTCATGCGATCTGAATTACGGAGTAATATATATATGATTATACCATATCAATGTTAAACTACATTTTTAGGATTACTCGTACAAATATGTGTAGCACATATCATTAATCATCCTAAAATATCCAAGTAGATTCTGTTTAATACTAGCTTATTCACCTACGAAACACAAAAGTATTTTACCAACTTATAATATCCAGGTAAATTATATTTACTAACTTATTCACCTACTAAACATAAAGGTATTGGACTTGTAGGATATTTGGAGACTTGATAAAATACTTATATACCTACAAAACACAAAAGTATTGAACCTAGCTATAGGATATATTTGGAGAATTGATAAAATTCATTTACAAGAAAGGAGAACTTAAGTTAATGCCTACACATATTTAATCTGCCATTTATGTTCGAATATAACATGTTCTTCATGTTATCAGCTTGACTTGGTGAATCGGTCTAACATGTCAACTAATGAATTAAAATGATTGATGAACTTAAAAAAATGACTTAAAAATCAACCTAACATTTTGAAAAATAATTATGAAAGAGAATAAATAGATCACACTTGTCATGTGTTAAAGACATTAAGGGCGCGTTTGGTTCGCGGAATGTTTTTTCAAGGAATGGAATTTGATGGAATGGAATGGAATTTAAATCTGTCGTGTGTTTGGTTGGCAGGAAACTGAATGGAATTTAATTCCTTTTGTCTGTTTGGTTTGTAAATCTGTCAACGGAATTGGAATGGAATTTTGATAAAAGACCAAATTACCCTTACTCAACAATTTTTTAATTATTATATATTTATAGAAAAACATAATATTAAATGCCAAATGCCAAGTATAAAAAACATAAAAAAATATTGTGGATATCTTTTTTATAATCTGACCATTGAACTCGAGGGACATAAAACTTTTTTTTTTGTAGAATTTGCATAGTGCAAAATATCATTCCAACAGATATATAAATTCATACAAATTTTAATTAACTAGAAGTGGCACATTGTTGTTAATAACTTGGTTCCAAAATGCAACAACTATTTGTTTTCTCCTTGCCTACGCCGACGTGTTAGTAAACTAAGGCGTGACATCTCCTGTTCATTACCCAATACATAAGAAAACTAGCATATATATAGCATGAAAGAACAAAGAAAAACTCAAAATATATGATGAATTAACATAAATAAGCATAAGCACTTATTAGCCGAAAACTAAAGTTAGTCCATTTAGCAATTTCATGTCACGAAAATCACAATCAGTATAAATAATAAATAAATAAATAATAACAGCTTAAAAAATAAATAATAACAACATAAAAAATGACATAAAATAGAATTAATATCAAACAAGATAACTACTATGGATTCGTCATTATAGATCAGTGTGTATTACGAAATGGGTTTGTATAAACTTTTTATTAATTGATTAAGATAACGTAGATTAATAATTTATATATGTTTTATAAAAATTCTTTATTTTGAATGTTATCTGATAATGAGTGAGGTAGGAGATGAATGTAGGAAGAAAATGATTTTAGATCTGAGATGAAAGTGAGAAGAAAAAAGATGGAGGCTATAATTATGTGTTGTTTATTTGTTTAGGTTACAGGGTATTTTGGTAATTTGGACATTCCTATGAAAGATGGAATGAAATTCCATCACTTTATCCCAAGGAATTACATTCCTTCAAATGAGGTAATCTTTGAATTCCATAGTAATGAGATTTCTTCAAATTTTACCAACCAAACACACTATGGAATGGAATTTAATTCCAATTCCATCAAATTTCATCACATTCTTCCAACCAAACGCGACCTAAGTCTTTTTAGGCTATCTTTTTATGTTGATTTATCATTAGACATAAATACCACTAACATTTTAGATGGCATGTTCATAATAAATTTCTTACAATGATCAATGCGTATATGAAAGATGATACGTATGTATGTATATATTCTATAAAAATACTTACGACTTTAACTTCCCTCTATATATATATATATTTGTGATTTTATATTTTGTCAACCAATATGAAAGTTTTATAAATAAATAGGTTGCAAATATAAAAAACAGTAGCTTGACAAACTTTGGGTCTAACACCATGACGTTTGTCACCTTCTCTTTTACACATTTTGTTGTTATATCGTTTTGAGCTCTGTTTTCATGATGTAGATCATAGAACGTAGCTTAAAAGACATGAGTTTGAGCCAAATTTCATCAATAATCCCCATTACAATATGATCTATATGATCCACCGTTGCATCTAAAATTAATAGACAGATTATTCAAAATTATATATGTTTGTTTATTTAGTTAAACGAACAAATATCAATGAGCTTTTTGTATAACAATTTATATATAGTTTATTATCTATCGGTTCGTTGAAAATTTAAAAATATTTTTATGATAATTACAAATTTTGTAATAGGATAGGATACTATAGTGTTATGAGATAGTTAACATAAATATATGATAGTACAAGTAGTAGCTAGTAGTAGTTTAATATTAGAAAAATAGATTTTGAAGCAAAGACGAGTCGTTGTGGGAAGGGGGGTCCCTTTGTTGGCATTAACGACCGGTTGACAAGGTCCCAACGAGATTCAACTGGCACGGCAGACAGACAAAACATGAAAAGTCTTTTCTGTAAAGTCAATTAACCTTTAACTTTTTCAATTAGTTTGATACGTACTAATTTAAAATTAACCAGGGCTTTGCTATATGCCTATATTATATTATATAGTATTAATATTAATTAATCAATAATCCATTATCCAGAAATACAATTAGTTGAAAAGTAGTTTATATACAGAATACGATGAGACTATTAATAGCTTTCATGAAACTACTATGAACAGAATCATTTAAAGTTTTAACTATGATATTGGTGTGAGTATGTTCATTATGTTTGATCGACATTGTCCCTAATCTAAAACACAAAAAAGTTTGATTCTGATCAATGGGGTGAAATCCTAGTGTCACCGTTATCATGTGACCATATGAGCCCCAGGTTCAAAATTTGTCTATGAAAAGTGGACAAATTAAATTTTGTGACCTATATATGAAGATGATAACTTATCGGGTATGAGTTATATGCGGTCAGCGGTATACCGGGACAAAAGGGTTCACACCCATTTACCTTTTCTTTATACTCGACATTACAAATGGTTCTTACTATACGATTGCGTATTCATGCAAATTTTTTTATCTAAAAAGAAAAACAATATATGGAAATTTTCCGATTGCCAGGTTTTTCTTTTTAACGCTTCAAATTTCGTGTTTTGAGCTGTTTTAAAGTGGGAAAAAAAAACTGAAATAACGTCTAACGAGCAAATAACAAACCACTCTAAAATAATAATCTAATATATTTCGTACCATTATAGATTAGCCATTAGTGTAAAGTAAAATGTTTTCCTAACTTTGAATAAAATAGAAACCCATGAAATCAGTAGGACCGAATATATTAATATCTTGACTATTTAAAATTGATTTTTATATACAAGAAAAAAAGATGGCCAAACAAACATGCCAAAAAGCAAGTGCAAGATGCCATGTGCCTTCCCATATTTCTAGTATCGATAAACAAATCCGTCCATTTTTAAACGCTTTTGTTAATCATCTAGTATTGACCGTTAACGTGGAGCTATATGATTAGATGCTAAAGATACTTTATTAATTTTGGATTTTGGGAAATTTGTAAGACAACGAAAAGATGAGGGGCGTTGAATGTAAGTAGAGGTCCATGATCGTTGATCGTGAGTTCATGACGTTATATATACCCCTTTATGTTTAAGAAGTTTTCTATTGTCTCTCAAGAATACACATAAGAGACTGCAATCTGTATGACACTCATGAATTGTCACGTAATTAAAAAAAGTCTATATGTGTTAACGAAAAATAGAAAAAAATAATTCGACAAAAGATGAATTCCCTTTTAGGTGTTGGAAAGTACGATAAGAAAATTTACCTTAGATAAACTAGAATTTTGATTAATCGCTTAACGCTTCACATTGGTTTTTAAGTGTCGTTATTTTTAGACGTTAATGAACAATAAGCCACTACAAAACTCTATATTATATTATATTTACCATGTTAATGTCAATTTAAAATAAAAAATATAGCTACTTCTATACAGTACCATGTTGGCATGTTTTCAAAGAAATATTTGAAAGGTCTCCCTCCCTGTATTGACAAATTCGCCTTGTTATGACTTTTCAGATGGAAGTTGCTATCTATCTAATATTTAATGAACAAGAGACCCAAATTATACAAATGAACTCAAACATTATTTGAAGGGTTATTAATATGTTAAAAAGTATTGATAGATCTAATTAATAAAAAGAGATATATGCGAAAACAACGACACGAAATATGTCATAAAAGAAACTAAAATATATAAATATATGTCGAGTAAGACATATTTGTGATTTTCATAGTTAAAATAAAACTCATGCTATACAAAAATTATTAGGTTAAAGTTAGAAAAATTAGACTTTAAAAATTCAAAATATGACATTTTTAGCGAGACGGATGAAGTGTTTATATGGAATCATATGAATTCACTAGCACGGTACCCGCGTGATGCGGCAGCGACGGTATGATGGTGGTGCCGGCATCAAATGATATAAGTAATTGATTTGAAGGTGTTTGATTTAAAGAAGGTAATAGAGATATTTTATAATATAAGGGGCTGATGGTGTAATTTAATATTAAAGGCTGTTGGTGATTTAATTCATTAAGGTTGATTTAGTCAATTCGCGTTTTTCATTTTTCTTAACATTCAACATGAGGGCTATAATTAAACACTTCTAACAAATATCTTTACGGTATATAAGTTAAATAAAACCTTATTTGAATTGAATGATGGCGTTTATTTTGTTTTGTGAATGTTATTTGTAAGATAAAGGATATGTTTGTCAAGGAGCTTTTAAGAGCTGAAACAAGTTCGCAACAATATTGCTACTATGATATGTAATGCACGTCATTAATGATTTAGTATTATTATATTATATGTTCGAATGTTTGTAAGCAACTATATTTTATTTCATCAAAATGACCATGTGATATTTTATTAAGAAAGAAATTGATTATGTTTTTACTAATGCCTATTTTTGTTATTTTACACATTTTATTAAAAGCTACAGCTACTCTGCCAAACACTTTTTGTTACTTACGCAGCTACAGCTTCCAGTTTTCAGTTATAGCTACCAGCTTTCAGATACCAGTCACCAACCACCAGCTAGTTTTGCCAAACATACCCAAAATTGTTAGAAAAACATCTTTTGAATTGTTTCCTTCACTTTCCAACAAAAACTTTGAGATTTGTTACACAATGTTGTTCAAAATTGTAGGAAAAAAAACCCCTCCATTACATGATTGGTGTTAAAAATTTGTTCAACATCCATGAACATTTGGTGTTGGTGTGTATGAAAGGCTAAAAATGAAAGACGTTTCTCAAATGTGGAAGTAACTATCGAGAAGAATTAAGTCTATTGGTTTTTTGTAGTACAAGAGTAAATCGAAGTAGTAGCCTCACTTGGGTGAGATTGTGTAATTATTGTATGTATGTGTTAGTGTTATTTGCTTAATTTGGGTCAAGTAAGTGAATAAAAATTACATTCCAAAAAAAAAAGAAAATAAAACAAAAAACAACTATGTAACCCAAAGACTAAATGATCCAAAAAAAAAAGAGTTAATTGCATTTTTGGTCCTTGTGGTTTGTATGTTTTGGCAGGTTCAGGACCTTTTCAGGTTTCATTGCATTTTTTGTCCCTATTTCGGAAACCTTTTGCAAATTTGGTACAAATTAACGGTGGTTGTTAAATGAAGTCGTTAAGTGCTGTTAGAATTAAAAATGGTGTTAAATTTTAAATTTCTAAAAGTGTAAGGGGTATTTGTGTTAATAGTGTTAGTCAAAAAAATTGTCCTGTTAACACAATTTATTCATTTTATTGCTTTTATATCCATTTCTTTTATTTAAAAAAATAGATTTTTTTTACAAACATCCCTCTTCGATTCCGTTTTCGCGATTTGTCAAATTGATCTGAAAAACATCAGGTTTTCTTCGCGATCCGATTCTGGTCATATTCATATTTTAAGTTTTCCGATTCATCGAGATTCGTTGACAGTTACTTTTCCGACGAATTTTCCGGCAAAGTTTTTTGACAGAATAATAGGCTAGGGTTTGTGTGGAATGCAAACCTGAGCATTTTGGTACCGGTTTCGTGTTTTAATTCGTAAAAACAAAAGAGAAATCGCAAATTTAAGTTTTCTCGCGAATTGCCAAATTTCCAGCGACGGTTTCTGAAGTTCATTTTGGTCAGGGTTTGTGCGCGGTGGAATTCTGAGTCAATTGGTATCAGTTTCGAGTCTTGGTCAGGAGAAACCGTGAATTTGGTTTTCCCGACGTGTTTTGAATTTTCCGGCGAACTGTTGAACATTCGGCCGCCATTGTTTCTTACATTTAGCGAGCTAAATTACAAAACTTTCATTTATAGAGCTCGTAAATTTTTATAATTTTTTGCAAAACAATCACGTGTATATCTCAGTGACAACATGACAAACTTTTTTACCAACACTATTAACACAAATACCCCATACACTTTTAGAAATTTACAATTAAACGCCATTTTTAATTTTAACAGCACTTAACGGCTTCATTTAACAACCACCGTTAATTTGTACCAAATTTGCAAAAGGTTTCAGAAATAGGGACCAAAAATGCAATGAAACCTGAAAAGGTTCTGAACCTGCAAAAACATACAAACCACTGGGAACAAAAATGCAATTAACTAAAAAAATAAATAATATAACATGATAGAGTAAATACACGAACATGAGGTAAATTGCTTATTTATTTTGTAGATTAACAACGACATCTTTGATTATAGAGTGTCTTTATAACATCGGTAATTTTTCACCTCATAGAAAATAACTTTAGACAACTCATATGACACAATAGGACATAATAAAAGTCACATATTGAATCATTAAAAAAATTTGTTCAAACAGATAATGAATATAAATACAAAAATTTAATTAATATTTAAAATTAACACATATAACATCATCAAAACAAAAACAATTTTCTTTTTCATTATCACTCATTCCCAATTCTTCATTTTCGATTCCATTATTCAGTGCAATCAAACAAATAAAGTATTTCTCATTCACTTTCTTCGATTTTCATTCCATCGTATCAACAACCCATAAAAGAATTACAAACTTATAATTGTACACAATCACACCTTGATTTTTAACTTGTTGCATCTAAATTATAATATTGTCAACAACATCGACGATGAACCCTTATTTTAGATTTGTTGTAGTTAGCGATTTTTTTATTTATTTATACTTCTATACTATTATTAAAAAAATATTCTTTTTGTTGAAAGTTATATGAGAAATTGTTTAAAATGTCTTTATTGATTAAATTACACTATCAGTATATCTTTTAAAATATTTTCATTAACTCTTTACATCAATTACTTTTACATCAATTACACCACTCACGCCTCTACCTCCAACAGTCGCCCCCCCCCCGTCCCGCCCCCCCCCCCCCCCCCCCCCCCCCCCCCCCCCCCCCCCCCCCCCCCCCCCCCCCCCCCCCCCCCCCCCCCCCCCCCCCCCCCCCCCCCCCCCCCCCCCCCCCCCCCCCCCCCCCCCCACCCCCCACCACACCGGCACCGCATGCTAGGGATGACAAAAATACCCGTACCCGATGGGGAATCCGATACCGAACCCGATTTGACCGGGGAATCCCCGAGTTGACCGGGGATGGGGACGGGTATGGGGATGCAATTCTATTCCCCGATGGGGATGGGGACGGGGATGGGAAACCGTAAATCCCCGATCCCCATACCCGAACCCGAAAACACTATATATACTTATTAGAATTACTTTAAGTTTTTTTTATATATTTTAAGTTTACAGTTTTTTGTTTAATACTTTTTATGTGTTATACTTTATTTATCATTTATTTAACATAGATATTAGTTTATATATAGAAAGAAAAGGTCGAAATAGACGTTCTACTACTTATCTTATGCTACAATAAATTTATGTTTATTAAAAAAAAGTATCCCGATACCTGACAGAGACCCCGATACCCGATGGGGACGGGTATGGGGATTTGGAAACCGGGGATGGGGATGGGGATGGGGATTGAGATCCCTGACAATATCCGCCCTATTGCCATCTCTAGTCATGACCACCGTCGCATTGTATGGTACCGTGTTAGTTTATTTATAATGGAAAGAAAAAGGACTAAAACTGAAGAAAGTAATAAAACTGAAGGCGGCCAAAATGAAGAACCAAAAATACTGAAAAACCCACCTCCCCACTCGCCCCTTAATAATCTCTCTACTTTCTCTCTCGAACGGTCGCTCCGTGTTCAACTCGCGTTCTCACCCAGAATTTTCCTAGCAAATCCCCCCCTTCCCCATCCCCATCAATTTTTTCTTCCTCCCTTCTTCTTATATTTCTCATCAAATCAAAATACAACTCCCAAAAACTATATATCTATATCTATTCTATATATATCATCTCCACGATCTCCACTTTTATAAATTTTATTTATTTATTTATTTATTTATTCATACAAACACAATCACTCCGATTTTAACGAATCACACAACTACTCACTTCCATCCGATTCAAATCATTTTATATCAAATTTTGAACGCAAAGTAAAAAAAAAAGGTTGGATTATATATTTATTATTATTTGATAAATAAAAATAGGTTTATGATGTTGTAATATGGCATTGGATTTTTTACACTTATTAAACGATGTCGCTTTACATTGGTCGCGAATCTTCTAAGGTACTCTCCACTATATATTTCTAATTTATTAGTTATATTTCATTAATTTTTTGTTTGAATTTTTTTTGATATGTTTATATTGTTATATAGCTATGGAAAAGAATTTGTGCAGAAACTACAACAGAAGTCAACTTGCTTATTGAAAATTGGAAATATATTCTCGGTGGTTTAATTTGCCAGGTTTTTTTTTCCTTACAATTTCTAATTTTTTTTTAAATTAGCATTTTTTTTCCAATAACACCGAAAAAAAGTGTTTGGTATGATGATCTTCTTAAAATATATTTTTTTCCTACAGTATATTCATGGATTGGCAGCTAGAGGTGTTCATTATTTTCATCGTCCAGGGCCGATTCTACACGACGCCGGGTTCCTTTTGCTTCCTGTATGTCTAATTACATTTTTGGTTGCTTAATTGATTGTAAAACATATCATTTATATATAGTTATATTATATTATATATATATATATATGTAATATATGTTAAATGTAATTTAATTCTGTGATGTTTAGGAACTCGGGCAGGAGAGAGCGTACGTGAGTGAGACCGTATTCACGTTCGTTTTCTTATCGTTTGTTTTGGTAATTTTGCCTCTTTGTTATTGTTTATGTAAATATTTTTTTATGTAAGTAAAAAATATTCAATTTATGATTGTTTATGTACATATTTGTTACTGATATGGTGTGTTTTGTGTACTGATTAACTTTCCGTATTTGACAGTGGACCTTTCATCCTTTCATATTCAAGAGTAAAAAGATCTATACAGTTCTTATATGGTGCAGGGTTCTTGCGTTTTTAGTTGTAAGTGGCAATTTTGTACCTGAATTATTGAATTTGTTGAACAATAAGTGTTTATGTTTTTGTGCTTTCGGGTAATGTGAGCTAATAGTGTATTCATTTCAAGGACTTCTTATCATGAAAATAGGCCCTGTCGCATTGTTAGGACTGTTATCTATTTTGACCGCAATATGTATTTATGCTTTTATATCTAATTATGCATACATTTTGCAAGTACTGTATGTGTTATGTGTATATCATATGTGTACATAAACATCATTAATTGTTTCACGTACTAGACATCAGATATGTAGGAACTGTGTAATGTATTTCTGTAGTATTTTTTTTAAACAAACCATGCGGGCGGTTTAATCTTTTACCCTCTCATAACGATTTTTGAAGTCTTGTTTTGTTAGGTTTCTATTGGATTCAAAGTTTTATGACCTTTGAGTGACTGACATCTTTATGACGAGTATACTGTTCTAGTTTTACTAGCATCAGGTCTGATAGTTCGGAAATTTCAATTTGGACTTAGATATTCTCTTGTTAATTTAAACCCATACCTCATCTGTCTCATCAAAATTGAAACAATTTTTGAGAACACTTATGAAAACTGCAACATTGTGGCATAAGCAAATACATTATGTAAACTATCTTATACTGTCTATTTTTTAATCTTATTTGCTGATATTGCCTGTACGTTAAACTAGTTTTGGATCATGGAAGTCAATAAGGGATTCGACAAATAATCAATAACTTATAACACTATTTGTCCTTCCAAACATGTGGCTTTATGGAATAGTGATAACTTCTGTTCAGTAATCAAACATAAATAGAATACATTAATAGTATTATGTGGGATATTGTTTCTATGACGTGGCATGATTAGTAAGACCCGGTGCAGTAAATTCTTATGATGAGTTCCACTTTACTCTATTGTCTCGCAGGCTTCTCAAATTCTTCGTATAATTACATTCTACTCAACAGTGCTGCCGGGTCCAAACTACCATTGTCGTGAGGTATCTGACTTGTTTTTTTTTCCCATTATTTTTGTAGCTGACACTTCAAGCATTAAAAGCTTATTGCAATTCTTAAGCCCTGACTTCACTTCAATGTTTGTAACATCTGTTCATTATTGTAGGGTTCACGGCTTGCAACGCTGCCTCGTCCTGATAATCTTCTCGAAGTTTTTGTGATCAGTACGTTCTACATTAAGCTCAGCATTTTTTCGTTGTACTACTGATGTGCCTGAGTTAGTTTCTTACATTATTATCTGAAATTGCAGTTCCTCGGGGTGTTCTATATGGTTGTGGTGATTTGATATTCTCATCTCATATGATATTCACCCTAACATTTGTTCGGACATATCAAAAATATGGTGCACGAAGGTAATTTTATGAACTGAACATAGCATAACATTTGAACTGTATTATATGTGTAATTAGTTGAATAGGAAACTTAACTAGTAGATGAGGTTTTTACGGGTATTAAATATAGAAGCCAACCAATTCATACACAAAAATCTGGGTGGCTTTCCAATCTGGGAGCAGAACTCTGATTAGAATTTGTAGCGTAGACAATGTTTCACTGATCTCAGTGCCTGTTTTCTTGACCCTAACTTAGATTCTCATCGAATAATGATGTATATCAAAAAACCATAAACAAGCATGCTCACAGCATTGTGCCGAGGGCTACTGAGTAGTTATAATTTAAACCAAAATGAGAATACGAGACGCTTTATTTAGCCATCTTAAAACTTATTGTTCCTAATATCCAGATGCCTTTTTATTCTCTCTTGCAGATTTATAAAGCAGTGTGCTTGGCTAATTGCAGTTGCTCAAAGTTTGTTGATTATTGCTTCTCGTAAGCATTACACAGTCGATGTTGTTGTGGCCTGGTAAAAAATAAAAGCTTAATCACAGCTTTCATATGCATATGATGATTTTATTATGCAACTTAACAAACTTGTTACTGCAGGTACACAGTTAATTTGGTCGTGTTCTTTGTTGACCACAAGTTACCAGGTTAGTGTCATTACTTTATCTTAAATCTGTGATACATCTACTACTTCAATTTATATGTACAGAATGTAACATACAAAAATCCAACTGTCACATTGCAGAGATGCCTGATCGCAGTTTAGGTGCACTTCTGTTACCAGTGAGCAAGGATAGTCGAGTTAAAGAAGAAGCCACCAAACTGGTGAATGGCAACTCCGGGGATCCATTAGATCGGGTATTTTACGACTACTAATCTTTATTGGATTGTTATTTCTTCATTAGAAATAATATCCTATTGGACTTATACGTGGGAATTCATGTTTTGTTTTATGTAGAATGGGTCACATCAAACATTTTTTTGGGTACCGTTCCCTTTAACAAAATAATGTCACATTTTAAGTTATGCTGAGATGGACAGGAACAAATGGGTTGATTGGGTCAAATGTTTTTGTAAAATGTTGTTTTAATCCTTACAGCTGCTTAATTGTTCTCTAAAAATTAGATTATTGCAATATTATGTTTGATTTATTAATTTGTTTTTAAAGTGGGAAAACTTGTTTCTACCTCAGAGTCTCAGACTGGCCTGATCAATTTCAACCTGCTTTAAATTACCCTTTTCTGTCAAATGTATTTTGATCTGTTATCTAATCCACCCTTACCCATCCATTTTGCCACCTCTGATTGCTTACTAGTGTTGATACTTTGGAGGTATTTCACATGCTCTCTATGATTGAAAACTGCAATATTTGAGCGGACATCATAATATGACCTTTTAAATATCTACACATCCTAAATGTCCTCAAAATAATGCCGAGATTAAAATCTCACCAAAAGATGTAGCAGTTTTCTTAGTACCAAGATGTATCAGCGTATATTGTACAATTTCCACTGTATTAGATGTCGCTATGGCAATCCCTAGATGTCATTAGAAATCTTTGGATCAATACTGTAACCATCAATAAAATAGTGTGATTCAAGTAGTTGATTATTAGCTTGATGTTGGTTTTACAGAGGTTAAGAAGTCAAGCCAATGGGAAGGTGAATGAAGACGGTGACAACGTACACGTTGAAGTACTCGATGGTGCATAACTGATGAAACCAAGTTTCATTAGGACTGACTTTGTCAATATTTCCTATGAGATTCAAAGACTGTTAAAACCCTTATTTGTATCTCTAAGTAAGAAACTTTGAATTATGTTGGTTCTTGTTTTCCCTTGTATCATCAAATAGAGCCGAGTTGCCGCCTTCATTTTGATTTTAAGCTCTAGATTTTAGAGTGTCACAGTTGTATTATGCACTTGGTTTTTTTATTAGCATTTTTTTATTGTCAAAACTGTTAATCCAGGAAATATTAATTGTATATGGTTCCACACTCTTGCTGAATCTCCTAACATCTCTACTCTAATAATTTGTTTTTCCTCTTTAATTGAAAGGCAATAAAAAGATCATGTGCTATAAATATCATTATCTCTAGGTTCTTTGGTCCAACCATTCCCTAAACTTTTGGCTATTTTCTTTCATAGAGCTAATATTTGAGTAGAAACATATCCCACCCAATATCCATATAGATAATCATAACTGAAGACTACTCACCTGGTCTATATGGTTTTCTGGGCCAAACACCAAGCTTAATGATTAACTCATCAATGAAGCCCAATTGTTGATTCCAAAGAATTATTATTGAGTCCCTGACAAGGATCACAAATGAGTGGTGAATGATTGGGACCCATGAGACTCCACCTCTTTATCAGCCTTACATTTTTCCATAACCCAATCTCAACTTCTAATAAAACACACTTTACCAACCCACAAAATCTTTGTGACTGAATTTTGAAATGGCAGCAACAACATCTTCAAACCTCCTTCATTTCTCTAGTTCCCACTCCATTTCACGCCTTACACCTCTCAAAACCACCCTATTCTCATGTTCCAAGAGACGGTTACCGGCCACAGCGGTCAATGGTGCCTGCACAACAGGAGGACTAGTACGATGCATGGCGGTAGCATCAGAAGCGGAATCCGTTAAGAAGACAAGCTCTTATCAGATAATGACATTAACAAACTGGCTGCTGAAACAAGAGCAATCTGGGGTCATTGATGCTGAACTTACTATTGTCATGTCTAGCATTTCAATGGCTTGTAAGCAGATTGCATCATTGGTGCAACGGGCCAGTATCTCGAACCTCACCGGGATCCAGGGAGCTGTAAATATTCAGGGTGAGGACCAGAAAAAGCTTGATGTTATCTCCAATGAGGTTTGTTAATTTTAATATTATCACAGTTTTGATATAGCTTTGATAATGTACGAGTTTAATTTGGAATTGATGATATAGCTCCATATATTAGCTTTATTACTCACTATAGTTCATCAAATACATCTTAACATCGTCATTACCCAATGGCACAGGTTAGACGAACTCTATACACGTTGTCTATAAACAGTCTAAATTAAGTAATTGTTGCTACATGTGAATCAGTCTCCCATTTTATGGAAATTAGTTTTGTTCTGCCTCTCAGCTTTTTTTAGGTTCAGATAGGCCAGTTAAAAGACCATAAGTATTATAGACATTTCCAAGTTTTAATAAGAATACATTTCGATTGCTTATGATGAACGAATTATAATTTTTAATTGTCCTTTTTTTGATCCAAGAGCATATAATATGTGTCTTTAAATGATACATTAAGTTATTCTTGATGACAGTGCATTCTCATCTACTCAAGTGACACAGTGTTTAAAATTTAAATAGCTATATTTTGTAACAGGTGTTTTCAAATTGTTTGAGATCGAGCGGAAGAACAGGAATCATTGCATCAGAGGAGGAGGATGTGCCAGTGGCAGTAGAAGAGAGTTACTCTGGCAACTACATTGTGGTGTTTGATCCTCTTGATGGATCATCCAACATTGATGCTGCTGTTTCAACTGGTTCTATTTTCGGTATCTACAGCCCCAATGACGAGTGTCTTGCTGATATCGACTTTGACTCTACGGTAACAAACATCCTCTTCCTTTTTATATTAATTCTACATGTGCAACTAGTTTGATAATCAAATTTGATCACAATTTGTGGACAAATTGTATATATGTATGGATGTGTCATATTTGCCTTTTTTATAAAAAAAAATATGTATGAATACCGAGTCAAATTATATAATGCATACACAATGCATCTAAATATTGAGTTCAAAATGTTGCAAGCTAGTTTAATCTTTGACTCAAAATGCAGCTCGATAGCGAAGAACAAAGGTGCATTATTAACGTATGCCAGCCCGGAAACAACCTCCTAGCAGCTGGTTATTGTATGTACTCAAGCTCCGTAATCTTTGTGCTGTCAATAGGAACAGGGGTTTATTCATTCACATTAGACCCAATGTATGGTGAGTTTGTACTAACTCAAGAAAAGATCCAAATTCCCAAATCCGGAAAGATTTACTCATTCAATGAAGGAAACTACGCGCTATGGGATGATAAACTTAAGAAATATATGGATAGCTTAAAGGACCCTGGTCCTTCTGGCAAGCCTTACTCGGCTAGGTATATTGGTAGTTTGGTTGGTGATTTCCATAGAACCCTTTTGTATGGAGGGATTTACGGGTACCCTAGAGATGCAAAGAGCAAGAATGGAAAGCTTAGGCTCTTGTATGAGTGTGCACCAATGAGTTACTTGGTTGAACAAGCCGGTGGAAAGGGGTCTGATGGGCATCAACGAGTACTTGACATCCAGCCAACCGAGGTTTGTTTAAACTACTAAAAGACTGTCCATACAATGTTATTTTTCACTTTTGAGTTTTGAGGTCAAAGTGTTAAATTTGGGTGTTGCTTTTGCAGATTCATCAACGAGTTCCTTTGTACATTGGAAGCGTAGATGAAGTGGAAAAATTGGAGAAATATTTGGCTTAAATACCGATGTTTTGTTCATATATATTGTGAATTTTGCTAGTAAAACAAACGTGAAAAGGTAACAAAATTAAATTTGGTTCGAGAGTTTAATGGGGATCTTTTCTGTTTATATGTCACCCAAATGTCTGTATTTATGTTTGTATCTTATGAATAACTATG
Source organism: Erigeron breviscapus (assembly GCA_034093135.1). Lineage (NCBI taxonomy): Eukaryota > Viridiplantae > Streptophyta > Magnoliopsida > Asterales > Asteraceae > Erigeron > Erigeron breviscapus. The sequence continues at coordinate 160,496,110 of CM067167.1, read as the reverse complement.
AAAAAAATATGTCATTTCACTGATTAAATCTAGTATAACTTTAGATTAAGGTACCGAGGTCAAATCAAGTTACAAACGTTTGAAGTCGAGTTTGTTGGCAGCCACATGAATAACCTATTCGTATAGCTAGCTAAAACTGTAAAGGAGTGTTGAGTTGTTGATGTATTGGACTATTTACAGAATTTGATAGATCGGGCCAGTGTTCTGAGTGGAAACAACTCATATACGTGTTGACTCTGCGACGATTGGAAACCTGGAAAGGTTTATTTCCCTCTCCATGAAGAATCCTACTACGAATTAACCATGTCAGGGATCACTTTATAGTCGTCATTCACGTTGGCAGTCCTGATGCTATTTCAAAGGTTCGTTTTGTGTAAGATAGCGCGTAATTTTTTATTTTTTTTTGGCTTAAGTACATTTATGTGGGCCGAGATGATCTGGGCTTGAATGCATATACCCATGGGTATTCTTGCTGAGGGGCCAACCAGGGTTGAGGTTCTATCAAAAGGAAGAATGGTTATATCATATGCTTCGTTAATCATAACTAGGATAGCCTAATGGTAAATGGTTAATATCATTAATAAATTTTCTAAGAAGTTCCATACCGAGGTCTCAAATTAAAATTCTGTTATATATAAATAATAAAATTTGACGGTAGACAGAAAAAGGCTTGAAAACCGTCATCAAACTCCTGGTTAGGTCAACTATTAAAACAAATTTGGAAAACAGTTTTGATATAGTTTGAAGTAAAGAAATGAAGTCCTAAACACTGATAAATAGGTATGTTTCTAAATAACGCATTTCATTCTTTTTCCAAATAGTTGGTGTACAACAAATCCAGTGTACAAATAAAGGAATAGAAATTTAATGACAAATTTATTTATCTCACATATAAGTAACAATAATACCACAACTCCACAAGAATAAGCCATAGACATGGTCCATTTAAAGTTACACTAACTAATATGAGTACAAAATAAGGAAACAATTGATGACACCCAATGTTTTCGATCTATCCAGAGGAGCTGTTATGTCTAACACTTGGGTAAGTCTGCTGGTGGTGGTGGCACCGATGTTTCTGGTGTCTCGACTATGAAAGTTGTGGCAAAACCCCATGACAAATGTACGTCTAGATGACAATGCATCATCCATGCACCTGTACGCATACATACAAACATGATTAGCAGATTAAATACGAAGAACTAATATTATTGTACATTTTGAAACCAATGTGTTTAATTTATCTGCTTATATCCGAGTCACAAGGGTATGTTATGAATGGTCACGTTTGTTGACGAATAGGTGCACACGACTAGTTACACCCTTTCTCAAAGAGGCGTCTTTTGGTGAAAAAGTACACACGATTGTTGCACAATTTTATGAATATGTCTGTCCTTTCACCAAAGACACAAACTAGTAAACACAATCATTCAATGTAGTGAGAGCTTAGTTAGCTTAATAGAGTGTACGTGCATTCAGCGCACTCTCAACTCATATCTAAGCTTAACCCGAAATGTTTGTCTAAGTAAATAGCAAATTTATGTATATAATTGTTAATAATAACAGTGGTAACCAACAAACTAACAATATATTACACTAGTTATTTATAGTCTGAGAAAAGGTTTGAAGTTACCTGGATTATTTGCTCGGAATCTGATGACTGCCCAACCACCAACAGGCACGCCGATAGTATTGCGTTCTTGTGGGTTCAAAAGATTGAACTTTTTCGGGTCATTAACCGCATCATAATTTCCAAATCCTTGAGCCAAAACATAGAAGTTATGTCCGTGCAAGTGCATGGGATGCTCTTCAACTCCGATTAATGCTGTGTTCTGAAATACAATCTGCACCGTTGAATTAAACTTTACTCTCTTAATGCTCGTCGATTTAGGTGTATAAGTAGTGATGGATTGAAACTATTGCTGGCATTGGTGTAGTCAAATATCAGGGGAGGCTGGTTAGGAAAATCCGGAGTATATATCCCACTAATGTTGTAGAAATGAGCTTGTAAGATCGACGTTGTGGATAGCAAAACGAACGAGTGGTTGTTCATGCTGGCCGACATTTGTTGCCCGATAAAAGGACCGCCACATATTTGGTTTGGTCTACAAGGTGATAAACCAAGACTGATGGTAATGAACATGTTTTCATCCACTTTAAGTGGTACAGGTGACCAAATCCAGCTCGTGGTTAGTCCCGTTATATTGCTTGAAAACGTATAGGCAGTCGGGGTGTCGTTCAAGGGTGGAAGGGTAGGGAGGAGTGGTGGTGATGATTTATTAGTGTTTTTGTACGAAAGGATGGCGGTGGTGGTGCTGTTGTTAACTTGGACACCTACTGCACTTACGTAGGGACGGGCAGCCATGTAGTAGGAATCTGGAGTCTGGTCCGCGGTCAATAAGACATCTGTAGTCGTCAGCAATAACAATGACATCTGTGTTGTAGGGGGACGTATAAGCCGTGTCCACCCCTACAACAGTCATGTTGTGGTTGGCTATCTTGAAAAAAAACTCACTATTGAGTGCAGCGTTAATTATTCGCAACAAATAAGTCTTTCCTTGTACAACTTCTAACTTGTATGTTTCTGATTCAAACACATATATTAAATCACAATAAGTATGTATATTTTAGAAACTGATATATGAAATGTATGATTTAAAGTAGTATTACTAAACCAGCTAACTATTAGACATACTTTTGGAAGGGCAGGAATATAAATCCCCAGGCCATCCATTGATGGTATAAGCATCGGAATTGTTAGGTGCCACTCCGGTGGCTAAGGCGGCATCTTCAACGTCCATTGGGTTAGCGTTCCACCATTCTCCTATATACATTATCCAAACGGTCGTAAATTACTTAAATTAAGCAGATAAATTTCATTGTGTTATATGATAAAAAGGAAAGGTGCCTTAGTAAGTTTACACGTACCAACAAGGATTGTGTCTTCTCGAAAGGGCTTAGGGAAAGGGTATTGCGACCAGATCTTGGGCGGATGAGAAGGGCACCATAGACAGTTGCACGAAGCCATTGAAGATGAGCATGCCACCAAAGGGTTCCCTCTTGTTCAGTAATGTGGAACTTGTAAGTGTAGCTATTTCCGGGCATGATCGGGCATTGAGTGATGAAGTTGGGTCCATCGGCCCATGGTGTTAGTCTTTGGAACATATACAAAAGATTAAATAATGTTTAAAAAAACAGTTAACAGAAAGCACAACCAAGAAATATATGAAAAACCAGACAGCTTACATAAGGTGTCATTTTTGGCCAACGGCTTTCATCAAATGCTTTTTGTGATGCAGACACTGCACAATTAACATCTTCAACATCACCTTCAGCAACATTTGCAATAAGTTGCCCTGTTATTGGATGCAAGGCCGGAAAAGTCTTTCCTGTGCCTCAAATCGTTCATTATCAATTCTTTGGCATAATACTATTCACAAATTTTGAGTTGTATACAATAATGAAATGTACAAATGTATTTTCACAAACACAATATACGACGAATATACCTGAAGCTGCATCCACAAACTGTCCATTGATCAGGAACTTGGTTTGTTCAACCATGACACGTGGAGTTATTTGTTCCTCTAAAGCAGCAGATGTACTAAACAAGGTCAACACTAGGTTGGTGAGTTCGTAGGAGCAAATGACAAGGATCTAATGCCAAGGTCAATCACAATATGAACAAGCATAAGGAGCAAGGAACACACTTACCGTAGTCCTTAAAAGGCACAAGTACTCAATTTAGGTTGGCTCATAACACAACCTAATCACACATGCATTCATTGATCGAAAAATACAATACTAGAATACGTATAATGAGCAAGAACGATTGATGTCGATAACAATAAGTATCAAACAAGAACTATGACCTCAAACATGTCCATAATGCACATGCACACATTGCACCTCAATTGACCACCAACTCAACCAAAACACCATGCACCTACATTTCATACGACTTTACATTTAAGGAATCTTGGATGCTTATATATAGGGTCACCCGCAGCCTTCCCACCACATCTGCAACTCATTAAATGTAATATCGTCTTCCATGTATGTACAACTATCCTAATCATAGATAAGTCAATCATACTCAATCAAACCATAGCCAATCAATGTCCATCAATGACCCTCACACGTACTCAATTGCACGTAATGTACTTCATTGTATTCAATTGCACGTAATGTACCTCATTGTACTCAATTGCACGTAATGTACCTCATTGTACTCAATTGCACGTAATGTACCTCATTGTACTCAATTGCACGTAATGTACCTCATTGTACTCAATTGCACGTAATGTACCTCATTGTACTCAATTGCACGTAATGTACCTCATTGTACTCAATTGCACGTAATGTACCTCATTGTACTCAATTGCACGTAATGTACCTCATTGTACTCAATTGCACGTAATGTACCTCATTGTACTCAATTGCACGTAATGTACCTCATTGTACTCAATTGCACGTAATGTACCTCATTGTACTCAATTGCACGTAATGTACCTCATTGTACTCAATTGCACGTAATGTACCTCATTGTACTCAATTGCACGTAATGTACCTCATTGTACTCAATTGCACGTAATGTACCTCATTGTACTCAATTGCACGTAATGTACCTCATTGTACTCAATTGCACGTAATGTACCTCATTGTACTCAATTGCACGTAATGTACCTCATTGTACTCAATTGCACGTAATGTACCTCATTGTACTCAATTGCACGTAATGTACCTCATTGTACTCAATTGCACGTAATGTACCTCATTGTACTCAATTGCACGTAATGTACCTCATTGTACTCAATTGCACGTAATGTACCTCATTGTACTCAATTGCACGTAATGTACCTCATTGTACTCAATTGCACGTAATGTACCTCATTGTACTCAATTGCACGTAATGTACCTCATTGTACTCAATTGCACGTAATGTACCTCATTGTACTCAATTGCACGTAATGTACCTCATTGTACTCAATTGCACGTAATGTACCTCATTGTACTCAATTGCACGTAATGTACTTCATTGTATTCAATTGCACGTAATGTACCTCATTGTACTCAATTGCACGTAATGTACCTCATTGTACTCAATTGCACGTAATGTACCTCATTGTACTCAATTGCACGTAATGTACTTCATTGTACTCAATTGCACGTAATGTACCTCATTGTACTCAATTGCACGTAATGTACCTCATTGTACTCAATTGCACGTATTGTACCTCATTGTACTCAATTGCACGTAATGTACCTCATTGTACTCAATTGCACGTAATGTACCTCATTGTACTCAATTGCACGTAATGTACCTCATTGTACTCAATTGCACGTAATGTACCTCATTGTACTCAATTGCACGTAATGTACCTCATTGTACTCAATTGCACGTAATGTACCTCATTGTACTCAATTGCACGTAATGTACCTCATTGTACTCAATTGCACGTAATGTACCTCATTGTACTCAATTGCACGTAATGTACCTCATTGTACTCAATTGCACGTAATGTACCTCATTGTACTCAATTGCACGTATTGTACCTCATTGTACTCAATTGCACGTAATGTACCTCATTGTACTCAATTGCACGTAATGTACCTCATTGTACTCAATTGCACGTAATGTACTTCATTGTATTCAATTGCACGTAATGTACCTCATTGTACTCAATTGCACGTAATGTACCTCATTGTACTCAATTGCACGTAATGTACCTCATTGTACTCAATTGCACGTAATGTACTTCATTGTATTCAATTGCACGTAATGTACTTCATTGTACTCAATTGCACGTAATGTACCTCATTGTACTCAATTGCACGTAATGTACCTCATTGTACTCAATTGCACGTAATGTACCTCATTGTACTCAATTGCACGTAATGTACTTCATTGTATTCAATTGCACGTAATGTACCTCATTGTACTCAATTGCACGTAATGTACCTCATTGTACTCAATTGCACGTATTGTACCTCATTGTACTCAATTGCACGTAATGTACCTCATTGTACTCAATTGCACGTAATGTACTTCATTGTATTCAATTGCACGTAATGTACTTCATTGTACTCAATTGCACGTAATGTACCTCATTGTACTCAATTGCACGTAATGTACCTCATTGTACTCAATTGCACGTAATGTACTTCATTGTATTCAATTGCACGTAATGTACCTCATTGTACTCAATTGCACGTAATGTACCTCATTGTACTCAATTGCACGTAATATACTTCATTGTATTCAATTGCACGTAGGCTGTTCATCCATGACCATCAATGTCCCCACAGAAACAAAACACCATGTGTATATACTTCGTACGATACTACATTTGAAAGGCCTTTGATGCTTATATATAGGGTCACCCGCAGCCTTCCCACCACATCTCCAACCTTTCAAAGGTATTACCGTCTTCCATATATACACAACTAACCTAATAATCAACCAACACGCACATACATTAGTCATATAACAATCACGTATTTGCACGTCATCAAGTCCATCAAATAAACAATGTCATCACCCAAGACACTCAAACATATGCACAATCAAGTCATGTCATCAATCAAGAAATCAAACGTATGCACAATTGAACTATGTCATAAACCAAGGCAAACATATAAATACACAATCGTCACGTAAGCACACAACAGTTGTACACTTTTCAGCCCGAATCTCGATTGAGTAGGGAGCTACGAAACTCACCTTGACCGGCAAATGAAGTTAAGATCGAGTTAGGATGAAATTACAATCGTTCAATGACCCTCACACGTACTCAATTGCACGTAATGTACTTCATTGTATTCAATTGCACGTAATGTACCTCATTGTATTCAATTGCACGTAATGTACCTCATTGTACTCAATTGCACGTAATGTACTTCATTGTACTCAATTGCACGTAATGTACCTCATTGTACTCAATTGCACGTATTGTACCTCATTGTACTCAATTGCACGTATTGTACCTCATTGTACTCAATTGCACGTAATGTACTTCATAGTACTCAATTGCACGTAATGTACCTCATTGTACTCAATTGCACGTAATGTACCTCATTGTACTCAATTGCACGTAATGTACTTCATTGTATTCAATTGCACGTAATGTACCTCATTGTACTCAATTGCACGTAATGTACCTCATTGTACTCAATTGCACGTAATGTACTTCATTGTATTCAATTGCACGTAATGTACCTCATTGTACTCAATTGCACGTAATGTACCTCATTGTACTCAATTGCACGTAATGTACCTCATTGTACTCAATTGCACGTAATGTACCTCATTGTACTCAATTGCACGTATTGTACCTCATTGTACTCAATTGCACGTAATGTACCTCATTGTACTCAATTGCACGTATTGTACCTCATTGTACTCAATTGCACGTAATGTACTTCATTGTACTCAATTGCACGTAATGTACTTCATTGTACTCAATTGCACGTAATGTACCTCATTGTACTCAATTGCACGTAATGTACCTCATTGTACTCAATTGCACGTAATGTACCTCATTGTACTCAATTGCACGTAATGTACCTCATTGTACTCAATTGCACGTATTGTACCTCATTGTACTCAATTGCACGTATTGTACCTCATTGTACTCAATTGCACGTAATGTACTTCATTGTACTCAATTGCACGTAATGTACCTCATTGTACTCAATTGCACGTAATGTACCTCATTGTACTCAATTGCACGTAATGTACTTCATTGTACTCAATTGCACGTAATGTACTTCATTGTACTCAATTGCACGTAATGTACTTCATTGTATTCAATTGCACGTAATGTACTTCATTGTACTCAATTGCACGTAATGTACCTCATTGTACTCAATTGCACGTAATGTACCTCATTGTACTCAATTGCACGTAATGTACCTCATTGTACTCAATTGCACGTAATGTACCTCATTGTACTCATTTGCACGTAAGGGACGGCATATTGCGGCGTAAGCTACGGTGGTTGGTCGAGTGTTGGCGTAACCTACGGTGCTTGGCACCGTACCTTACGGTGGCCTGCATCTATCATTTTTGGCGTCTGGTTTCAAGTAATTCGGCGTAAACAGACATGTTTTGGCGTAATGCAAATCTAGAGCACCGTACCTTACGCCAAGAGGGGCGTAAGGTACGCCAGGTTCTGCACTAAAAGTTCCTGCACATCCTCTTTGAGCTACAAACGACCCAAAACACTCACAAACCCTAATTTTGAACACCAAGTCGACTAAGAAGAGTTCTCAGCCCATTTTGAGGTATAATTAAACATACTTGGACTTAAACAAACGTAACCCACCTTGCAATTCCATTCCAAAACATCATTTAAATGCACTAATTCGGTTTGACCCATTTCAAGAACTAGAAACCCTAAATTGGCTTTTGACCTGATTTGGGACCCAAAAACATTTGACACAACATAGGCGCATGTTTATAAACTTAAAATGAAAATTAGGAGACAAGTTTTACTTACCAAAATCTCTTCCGAAGTCAAATTCCGGTTTTGGAGCAAAAAGGAAGGATGAACACTTGGATATACCCAAATATCTTGAAGTTTCAAAGATGATTATTATTATGAAATGATTTACTAACACTTTAATTATTACCCAAGCTCAAATCCGAAAATTAGAAGAAGAAATAAGAAAATGAGATGGTAATGGTGGTATGTTGTTCTTGAACTAATGAAAGAAAAGAAAGAGATAAGGAGTGAGTGGGAGAGAAAGAAAGAAAGGTAGGGATAAGGTGTAGTTGGGTGGGTCACGGGTCGAATCCACGGATAACCCGTTTCACACTTCTACATCAATAACACCGACTATCATCGTATGACTAAATTAAATGACCAATTGTCCTCGATTTAACACAATACACACAAATGCCTTCAAATTATATTACTAACTAAATTGTTAGTCAAATTGTACAAATAGTCAACGGGTCAAAAGTCACGGTTGTTACAAATATATTATTAATAAATCAATATATCTTGCACGATTTTATACTTGATTAAATATTTCTCTATGATTATACTTGTATTGTGTGCAATGAAATAGACAAAGAAACAATTCTTTGCACATTGGGATACCTGATTTAGGAGGTTTGGTCTTGAGTCAACTTTCAGCCCATCCGATGCTTCGATCAGTTTCCTTTTATGCTATGTTTTTATGTTAGGTGGTGTAGACTAAAATAACCCAGATAGACCTGTTTATATGTCATGCGTTACAATTGCATACTCTGCCTGCTGATAACTATTCCGTAAGTACTGGACTGGTAGCTCAAAAGATCTTTTTATAAATTTTAGCAGGTCCAGTCTGAATATGCAAGGACGTCACATCCTTCTTCCAGTGGATCCATGAGGCCTCAACCCCCTCTTCCACCTAATCCAGCCACCTTATACTGTAGCATCTTCATTATCATCTTTAAGAACATCTCACCTCCATCTTCAGCATATAATCAATCCAATGTTGGATGGCTGAGTTGCTGCAGAATTTTGATCCTACAATCCTACATTGCCATTGATGCCGCCAATTATCTAAAAGGCCTGTTTACAATCCTTATGGAAATCAAAAAGAACCCCAAGCATCTCTTTCACAAAGTGTTCCAAGTGGTCTGTCTTCTTTAGACCCAATTACTCAGTTGTAGCCATTGTTAAAATGATGCACCTTGATCCTGTTCCTATTTAACTTGGAAAGTTTTATTGTTTGTTTTTACAGATAAATAAATAGAGGGACTAGAATGGACCAAGCTTGAAGTTGATGAATTGAGGGACTAAAGCTGAAGGAAGAAAGAAGAAGGAGGTGCAAATTGTAACAAGGCTGCCTATATAAACGTAACGCTACAGTGTTTAGGGTTACAACAAAAATATCCAACTTTGGGCGATTATATCCGTTACTAATAAACCCTAAATCATTCATATCACTATGATTGTTCTTATTCTTATTCTGGTCATGTAATCTTGTTGTTGTCCCTTATCCTTCACGATTAGTGTTGGTTATTGTAATCTCTTATTTCTATTGTTCTTGTTTATGTTTGAATCTCTTTATTCGGTTTAATAGATTTAATCTTTCGACCATTTATCCTGTTAATCCCATTATTTCATCATGGTATCAGAGACAGGTTCGAGATTGTTGAATCGTTTGGATTCATCATCCCTTCTTGTTACCAGATCCATCAAAACCTTTTTTATTAGTTTATCAAAAAACCCTAATTATTTTTTTTTTCTTTTCTCATTCTCCTCTCTTCCTAATCTTTCATAAGATCTGGGAATAAGAGATTGAGTATATTGTTGCCTCTTAAAGTGTGTTGGAATTACTGTTGGAGACCCCTCTGTAAGTTGTCTATCCTACCCATCTAGTAGCAAATTGTTTCTTGCTTGGAGTGCTCTGAGTAAGGAAAGTTTGGCCTATCAGTTGGGATTCCTATCTTATTTTCTGCATATCTTTATTTGCTTATGTTTATTTTTGTGCTATGTCTATCTCTGTTTATTGAGAAATTGTTGTTGAAGGTTCTAGAGTTGCTATTAAGGTTTATATGAAACTTGATTAATCTGCTGTCTTATCTGGTTCTTGTCTCTTTATTTCATTAAGTTATTGTTGTGTTTCTAACCCTCCTTGGTAGAAGAGAGGGTCCTTGAGTATACCTGTCAAGGCACCTTAGTGCTCCTTGAATCTGGCCACTGCTCTTGCACCCTTTAGGTGTGTTTCTTTTTTTTCTTTTCTTATCTGATTGTGGTTGTTGCTGTTTTAGGGTTCTTGTTATCTTGGCTACTCTGCTTGTGTGTTACTCTTACTTGTAGTGTTTGTTATACTCTGTGCTTTCTCTATGGCTGATCTTGATGCAACAGATTTATTGGGTACTCAAATAAGCAAACTTGTTTTTGGTGACCCTTTGTACCTTCATGCTAGTGACACTACTGGCACACCCTTAATTAATCTGAAATTAAAAGGAACTGAAAATTATAAAGTTTGGTCATGTGCTATGGAACTTGCTCTTGAAACCAAAAATAAAATTGGGTTTATTAATGGAACCTGTGAGAGACCTGATGATAATGAAATTCTGGCAAAACAATGGGATAGATGCAATTATGTTGTTTTATCTTGGATTTTGGGTTCTGTTTCTGAAGAAGTTTATCTGGGTCAAATTTTTTCAAAAGAGGCTGCTGCTGTTTGGCAGGAACTTAAAGAAACATATGATAAGGTTGATGGGTCAATTATCTTTAATTTGCATCACAAAATTAACTCTTTAACTCAAAATGGTAGTCCCATTTCTGACTACTATCACAAACTCAACTCCTTATGGAGACAATATGATGCTTTGACAAAATTGCCTACTTGTGTTTGTAATGCTTCTACTGAATTTAAAGCATATAATCAAAACATGAAATTAATGCAATTCTTAATGGGTCTTGATGAGGTGTATCTACCAGTTAGAAGTCAGCTTCTAATTAGGGATCCACTTCCAAGTGTTAAAACTGCTTTTAATATCATTTCAAGAGAAGAATCACATAGAGGCATACCCTCTAGTGATTCACATTTAAAAACTCAAAACAGTGCTTTTGTGTCAAAAACCTTTGGAAACAAAAGGAATCTGGGAAGAGGTCAGTCATCTAAAAACTGGAACCAGTCTCAAAACTGGAACCAGAACTTTCAGAACAGGGGTCCTAATTTGAATCTTAAGTGTGATCATTGTGACAAATTTGGGCATACTAAAGAGAGATGTTTTGAGCTTCAAAGAAACAACACTGGTTTTATGAAAAGACCTGTTTATCACAACCTTGTCAAGAATTCTTCTAGCAATCAGGCTGGAATCATTGAGAATCAAAGTCCCAACTCTACCATACCTTCAAGCTCTTGCAACACTCCTTCAACCAACCCTTTCAATGATGAACAACTCTCCTACCTCATGAAAATTTTGGGTGAAAAATCTGTCCAAAATCCTGCTCAGTCTAATATGGCAGGTACATTTTTCAATTCTAATAGTTTTTTTAATCAAAACTTTAATAAATTCTACTGTTTTAATTCCTCACAAAACCATTCTAAAACCAAAACCTCCTGGATAAATGACTCTGGTGCCACTCAACATATGACATGTTGTGATCATTGGCTTTTTGATGTTGTGGATGTGTCCCAGCTTGGTATGACTGTTGGGCATCCCAATGGAACACAAGCCAGGGTTCTTAAAATTGGAAGTTTGAGACTATCAAACAACATTACTTTATTTGGTGTTTTGTTTGTTCCTGATTACTGTGTTAATTTGCTATCTGTGCACAACTTGGCTAGAGATAGCAGGATGTTTATTTCATTTGATGAACATATGTGCTATATACAGGATTTGAAGACCAAAGTCCTTTTAGGGACTGGTAGTGAGGCTGGTGGCCTCTACATCTTTGATGGTAACATCAAAGGTGAGACTGCCCTTTCCTATAACTATGTGACCTCTGTGTGCTATATTTCTGTTCATACCTGGCATAATAGACTTGGTCACCCTGCTGACCAAGTCATGCACATTCTGAAAGGTCAACTTGATCTTGATAAACCCTCTCACCACTCACCTTGTGAAATCTGCCATAAGGCAAAACAAACTAGGGAGCCCTTTCCTCTTAGTGAACACAAAAGTCAAAAGTTGGGTGATCTTGTTCATCTTGACTTGTGGGGACCTTATAAGGTCCAAAGTAAAGAGGGATTCAAATATTTCCTTACAATTGTGGATGACTATACTAGAGCTGTGTGGGTGTATCTTTTAAAAGGAAAAGATGAAACCTTTGAGAACATAACAAACTTCTTTTATCTGCTTAAAAATCAGTTTGAAATCACTGTAAAAGTCTTTAGAAGTGACAATGGAGGTGAATTTGTAAATCAAAAGCTAAACTTGTTCTTTAAACAGAATGGGATACTACATCAAACTTCTTGTGCTCACACTCCACAACAAAATGGAATAGCAGAGAGGAAACATAGGCATCTCTTAAATGTTTCTAGATCCCTTATGTTTCAGGGGGGGTTACCTCTGAATATGTGGCCTGAATGTGTTCTAACTGCTACTTTTCTTGTAAACAGATTGCCCTCTTCTGTGCTATGTGGAAAGTCCCCTTATGAGATGATATTTAAGTGTAAACCTAACCTTTCCTTGCTTAGAGTGTTTGGTTGTCTATGCTTTGCTACTGTCTTAAATAACTCTGACAAATTTAGTACCAGATCAAGAAAATGTGCCTTTATTGGGTATTCTGAAGGAAAAAAGGCATATAAGTTGTTTTGTTTAGAAAGTAAAACCATCCTTTTCTCTAGGGATGTTAAGTTTTATGAAGATATCTTTCCTTTTAAATCTAACAATAAGGACTGCATTTGTGATAATTCTGGTACTACTCATACAAATTTCTTTGACAGTCTGCTTTATGATGACCAAAACCTCTCAATGCCCTATGATGAAAGGAGAGGGACATCAAACAGTGATGGTAAGGGTTCTTACAGTTCTGGTAGTACTTCAAGAGCTGCCAGTGAATCTGGTAGTACAATTAGGGCTGCCATGAACCAAGAACCTATTGCAACACTTATTGATGAGAATTCTAATTCTGAGGGTAACATTGTTGACACCCAATCTTCTCATGACATTGACCAAATTACCACTCTTAGGAGATCTAGCAGAACCACTAGACCTCCCAAAAACCTTGAGGATTTTGTTCTTAACACTAAAACCAAACACAGTATTAATAAAGTTGTTAATTATGCAAACCTAAAACATGAAAACTTGTGTTTTGTTTCTGGTTTAAACAAACTATCTGAACCTGCTACCTATGAGGAAGCATGCAAAAATCCACATTGGGTTGAGGCCATGAATTCTGAGATAGAGGCCTTGTATAAAAATAATACTTGGACTCTTTCTCATCTTCCAGAAAACAGAAGGCCCATTGGTTGCAAATGGGTATACAAAATTAAATACAAGTCTAATGGGGATATAGATAGATACAAGGCAAGACTTGTTGCCAAAGGGTATGACCAGAAAATTGGAATAGACTTTGATGAGACATTCTCTCCTGTTGTAAAAATGGTAACAATTAGATGCTTACTTTCTGTTTGTGTGCAAAATGATTGGCCTATTTATCAACTTGACATCAATAATGCCTTTTTATATGGAGATCTTGTTGAGGATGTCTATATGCTTCCCCCTCCTGGATATCATACTAGTTCTGACCCCAGGGTTTGTAAGTTAGTTAAGTCTTTGTATGGGCTTAAACAAGCTCCAAGGAAGTGGAATGAGAAGTTAACCAGTGCCTTGCTTGAAAATGGCTTTGTTCAAAGCAAAAGTGACTATTCCTTGTTTACTAGGTCTATTGGAAAGACTTTTGTTGTGTTGCTTGTCTATGTTGATGATATAATCATTACAGGCAATTCTGTTGATGAAATTGAAAATTGTAAACTGTTCCTAAGTACCAAGTTTTCTATTAAGGATCTAGGGAAACTTAGATACTTCCTTGGAATAGAAGTACTTGATGAAAAGGGTGGTCTTTGTGTTACACAGAGAAAGTACTGTCTTGATTTACTTGCTGAATTTGGTCTCCTTGGATGTAAGCCTTCTCAAACACCAATTGAGACTAGTCTGGTGGTTGATAATGATGATGCCAAGGGTGCTCCTTTAAGGAACATCACTGAGTATCAAAAGCTTGTTGGAAAACTCATTTATTTGACTCTCACAAGACCTGATATTGCATATGCTGTTCACATTCTTAGCCAATTCATGCATAACCCTCATGACTTGCATTTAAAATTAGCCATGAGAGTGATCAGGTACTTGAAAGGGTCTCCAGGTAAAGGCATCCTTTTCAAAAAGGATGATAATCTCTCCCTCTCTGCCTTTGTAGACTCTGACTGGGCCAAGAAGGTGACTGCCAGAAAGAGTATCACTGGATTCATCCTCTTTCTTGGTAGTTGCCCAATCTCTTGGAAAAGCAAAAAACAGCAGACCATCTCTAGATCTTCAGCTGAAGCTGAATTCAGAGCCCTGGCTGCTGTCACATGTGAAATTATATGGGTTCAAAAGGTCCTAGAAGAACTAGGTGTGCACAAAACCAGGCCAGTAAGTATTTTCTGTGACAGTAAGGCTGCAATCCAAATTGCAGCCAACCCTGTCTTCCATGAAAAAACGAAACACTTTGAACTTGACCTTTTCTTTATAAGAGAAAAAATTCTGTTGGGAATAATTGAAACAATTAAAGTCACTTCAGAAGAGAACATTTCTGATGTGTTTACTAAAGGTCTTCCCTCAGACCAACATCACAAACTGTGCATGCAACTTGGACTCATAGACCCCTTCTCATGATCAAGCTGAGGAGGGGTGTTAAAATGATGCACCTTGATCCTGTTCCTATTTAACTTGGAAAGTTTTATTGTTTGTTTTTACAGATAAATAAATAGAGGGACTAGAATGGACCAAGCTTGAAGTTGATGAATTGAGGGACTAAAGCTGAAGGAAGAAAGAAGAAGGAGGTGCAAATTGTAACAAGGCTGCCTATATAAACGTAACGCTACAGTGTTTAGGGTTACAACAAAAATATCCAACTTTGGGCGATTATATCCGTTACTAATAAACCCTAAATCATTCATATCACTATGATTGTTCTTATTCTTATTCTGGTCATGTAATCTTGTTGTTGTCCCTTATCCTTCACGATTAGTGTTGGTTATTGTAATCTCTTATTTCTATTGTTCTTGTTTATGTTTGAATCTCTTTATTCGGTTTAATAGATTTAATCTTTCGACCATTTATCCTGTTAATCCCATTATTTCATCAGCCATTGCAACTGCCACAACTCCCTCGGCCACCCCAGCCACCACCACATTATCTGAGACCACCGGTCCCAGCTTCATCAAATTCCCATCAAGCTATGGCTGATTCTGTTCAAATGCAAGTAACAACAATTGACTGAGATTCCATTCTTGTCTTTCAAGGATGGATCATAATCCACCGGAGTTTAGATAAACATCTTTCACAGATTTATTGAGGACACCTTATCCGGGCCCCAACTTCTGGAGTTCCTTGATCCAACACTTGTACACAAATGCAGGTATCAACGTAAGTTTCAAACATAAAAGCGATAGATTTGAGAAAAGTTCAATAAGCTTAATATACGTATTGCATTGAATCACTTGGTAACATATAAATATAGCAATGAATCTCAAACATATAATACATGCTAGAGAAATTTGAAGAAGGCCAGTTTAAATTTTATAGAATCAGCACGTGATACTTTTAGACGAACATGTAACAGGTGGTTTGTGTTTTTACAAACGAAAGAAAATTTGCAGGTCAAAAAAGGCCATTTTGAAACAATAGTCAATTTGTCAGGATCATAACAGTTTTACAATTACAATAACTTATCATAAAGATTAAAAGATTCTTCGTGAATATAACGTGATTACATAACGAAAACAATATAACTATCGTAAACACCCAATTCAGACCTCTGCATCATTTACTTCCATTTATGACTGGTTGTTGTGTTGGAGTGTAGAAACCTTGGATGTGAAATAAGTCAAGTAAAGAACTTGCAGAGAATACAAACTATTATTTTGCAAAATACACAGTTATATTGCAAATACCAGGAGTTTGGGACATAAGGGAAATAACTATTTATTGTGAGGCTAAGAATACTTATGGGTCTTTATCTCATGTGTTACTTTCTTACATGAACAAGACCCAAGATATAAAAGAGATAAACACAAACACAAACAGTTGTTTAAAACAACAACTTCAATTTATTTATTTAATCAACTTAATTAAACTTATTATTTACTACATTTCTTAGATTTGGACTTACATTACATAATGATCTGAGCTCATTTAATCGATAAAGACGATCGACTTCAATCTCAAACACCTTCTGAATCTCTCCTCTCTGTTCGATTTCTTTCATTTTCATCTCCATTATTAATTCCCTTTCCTTCAACATATTTTCAGTCTTCTCTTTATCCAATCTCAACCTCTCCATTTTCTCGCGAATCGCAATCGGCTCATCCGCCAACGACACTTCAAACTGCTCGATTTGGACCCCGGGATCTTCAACAACAGAACCCACATTTTGTTTTTCGGGTGGTGGTCTAGCTTTAAAGCAAAAGCTTTGTCTCAGTCTTCTGAATCCAGTCTCTGCTTACTCCTGCAACATAATATTGATAATGAAACATCAAACATGTAAGAATGCCAGCACTTTGATATTTTAAATACTTCAAATACAAATTAAGATAGTGACAAAAGGTAAATAAGAACAGAATTCGCTAATGATACCTTCAGGGTTGTTTGCAGCTGTGTTTTCTGTGCTTCTTTCTCGTTAAACTTTTCTTCAAGTTTCTGAAATGATCAAAACATAAATAACAGATGCATTGCTCTTCATCAGGAAAGGAGGAAAGTAAATTATAGATTAAGAAATAAAACTTCCAGATTTATTACAAGGTCCAGTAAACAAAATCAGGAAAACAGATGTGAATTCTTGCCTGCTTTCTACGTGCAGCTCTTTCCTCTGTTCTCAAGGTGAAAGGGGTAGCTACAGTTGGCGATTGCAACTTGTTTTTATAAGCACTCAGGGACTTTGAACTATCAACACACAAACAAGTAATAATTATGAAACTGAAACTGATACATCTATATTTTTTAACAATAAATCCATCAAAGTCCGAAATATGATGCTTATATTATCTTACACAGCTGAGAAGAGATGCCATTTTTGGGCAGGCATTTTGCTTCCAACGGCTGAAGCATGAACAGGTGTTTCCATCCTTAAAGATGCGTACATGACAAAAAGATTAACAATTTTGAAGACATTAAACCTATGAACTTAATTGATACCAAATTATTTATTCATTTACCTTCTCTTTACTGAAGGAGCTGCTAATGGTTGCTTATTAACCCCTTTTGTAACCTGCAGCAACAAATTGACATATGCTTAGCTTGTTTTTAATAGGAAACACATATACATAATTCACAGATGACAATAATACCTTAGGAGTTATATTATTAGGTGTCGCAGAGTGTTTGGGAGTTGTAGAGCGTTTGGGTGTTGACTGAATACTGGGAGTAGTTTCCATCTTTCGAACAGCCGGGGAATTCATCTTACTTGACTCTTTCACAGAACCTGAATTCATTAATGTGTATAATGATCTTGGGGCTGATCTCTTTTTATCAATGGAGTCCATTGCAGTGGAGTTTTTGGCTCTTGGAGTGACCATATTCTCTTCCCATGGATGCATACTGCTAAATGATGGTGAAGGAGTAGCTGCTTTTCTCCTGATTTCCGGTTGCAAAACCTCCTGGTCATTGTTCTTTGACTGCAGCAGAAACACACACATCACTTAACGAATTTGTTTCAAGATAGAAAGTTTACATGTGAGTGGGTTTAATTATCCCTGAGTTTTGAGAAACCTCAAACCTAGCCCCAAATGCAGTTCAACCACAAAGCAAAACCTAAACCTAATTTTGAAGCTTAACATAAAACTTTGGTTGATGTTAGGCTGGGATTAATGCTTAACCTCTATATTGAAATATTTCGATCGAAATTTTGTGATATTAAATAGAGCTTTTGTATATCTTATCTAAAAAACATATAGCCGTATTCTACTTGGTTCGGTTAGCTTTTATTTACCACTGTACCAAGGCTGACTACATGAAACGAATATTTCCAAAACCAAAACCAAAACCAAAACAAATCAGTTAATCCCTTTTCCAGTTTGGTTAAGGTTGAAAAGGAAATTTTTAACAGCCCTAGTGGGGAAAGGATTATGAAGCGGAAATCACCTTCAACAATGGTCTGTCCATTTGAGATGTTCCACTATCCTCTGAGACAGAGACAGTATCCACAAGATTCTCAGCAGTATTCACTAACTCGTTGTGTTTTGGATCAGAGGCGTCAGCTATCTTCTCAGTTTTGGTTTCAACAAGATTGACACCTGAACTATGACCAACAACATCAACTTCCTTGCTTGCATCATGGGTCGTAATCTTCTCACCTTCATTGGCAGCCAACTTCAACTTTGGAATTGTATGTAAAGCAGGTAACTTTGGTATTCCTGCTGGTAAAACACACGATTTCGACACCACTGGTGGCTCTGAATCATGAGCATCATGATTAGTACCGCAAACTCTTTCTTCAACTTGTATTTTGGCCTTTTCTTGCTCAAGCAATGCAGCAGCAGCAGCTGCCGCCTTTTGAGCGGCCACTTTTTGTAATGTGCTTCAAAAAAAGCTTTCTTCTCAGCAACCAATCCAGGCTGGACATAACTCTTCGGTTCGTCAACGTATCTCTTATGAGGAAAACATGACCATTTATCCCAATCTAACGACTCTGTCGTAAACCTCCCGAAAGAGACAGAATCTCCAAGACAATGTACATACTTTCCCTAAAATCAATACATTTGAACAATTATAATATATTTTAACGTATATTAGTTCTAAACTATGTTAATTTAATGGACTTATAATTTTGTTGGAACACATTTACAGATTCTTGTAGTAACTTGGAAAATTACATGGCCCTTTGAACTGGGAACTTTATTATAGGCTGTAATACCTACATTCGTTGGAAATGCCCGATTTTAAAATTATATTCATTGTATCTGATAAATAATATTCTTGGTTCAGAGTTTTCTATATTTTTGTAATCATGGGTCACCGAAAAACTGGTTTAAATATTTTTAGTTTTAGGGAGAGCTGCAGTATATGTGTAACACCCATCATTATGTGGCTTGTGCTTGGTTATTCTGTCATCTTAGATTTTTAAAATCATTAAACTACCAGACCACCATCTGACTCTAGAATAAGATTTAAGCTCCATTGTTGTATTTTTTTTGTATTCGTTTTGGTATTCATCCATTTTCCCGGCGATATAAAACTTGGACTTACATTACATAATGATCTGAGCTCATTTAATCGATAAAGACGATCGACTTCAATCTCAAACACCTTCTGAATCTCTCCTCTCTGTTCGATTTCTTTCATTTTCATCTCCATTATTAATTCCCTTTCCTTCAACATATTTTCAGTCTTCTCTTTATCCAATCTCAACCTCTCCATTTTCTCGCGAATCGCAATCGGCTCATCCGCCAACGACACTTCAAACTGCTCGATTTGGACCCCGGGATCTTCAACAACAGAACCCACATTTTGTTTTTCGGGTGGTGGTCTAGCTTTAAAGCAAAAGCTTTGTCTCAGTCTTCTGAATCCAGTCTCTGCTTTCTCCTGCAACATAATATTGATAATGAAACATCAAACATGTAAGAATGCCAGCACTTTGATATTTTAAATACTTCAAATACAAATTAAGATAGTGACAAAAGGTAAATAAGAACAGAATTCGCTAATGATACCTTCAGGGTTGTTTGCAGCTGTGTTTTCTGTGCTTCTTTCTCGTTAAACTTTTCTTCAAGTTTCTGAAATGATCAAAACATAAATAACAGATGCATTGCTCTTCATCAGGAAAGGAGGAAAGTAAATTATAGATTAAGAAATAAAACTTCCAGATTTATTACAAGGTCCAGTAAACAAAATCAGGAAAACAGATGTGAATTCTTGCCTGCTTTCTACGTGCAGCTCTTTCCTCTGTTCTCAAGGTGAAAGGGGTAGCTACAGTTGGCGATTGCAACTTGTTTTTATAAGCACTCAGGGACTTTGAACTATCAACACACAAACAAGTAATAATTATGAAACTGAAACTGATACATCTATATTTTTTAACAATAAATCCATCAAAGTCCGAAATATGATGCTTATATTATCTTACACAGCTGAGAAGAGATGCCATTTTTGGGCAGGCATTTTGCTTCCAACGGCTGAAGCATGAACAGGTGTTTCCATCCTTAAAGATGCGTACATGACAAAAAGATTAACAATTTTGAAGACATTAAACCTATGAACTTAATTGATACCAAATTATTTATTCATTTACCTTCTCTTTACTGAAGGAGCTGCTAATGGTTGCTTATTCACCCCTTTTGTAACCTGCAGCAACAAATTGATACTGGTTCAGATGGGTAAAGCATTGAGACATGCCTTAACCAAGTTACATTTATGCTACTTTTATTTAGTTTGGTGTTGGTTACGCGCTTATTTAAGCACCTGTGTGCAAAGAGTTGTGATTAGTCTCAATCACTTATGTGGAGAGAATTATAGTCAAACTGGTTTAAATACTTTTTATTTTAGTTTTAGGGAGAGCTGCAGACCGATCATTAATTATGTGGCTTGTGCTTGGTTATTCTGTCATCTTAGATTTTTAAAATCATTAAACTACCATCTGACTCTAGAATAAGATTTGGTATTCATGTATTAGAGGTAAATTAAATGAATCTATTGTTGTGTACAATAATTAAAAGCAAAGTGAGTAGAAGAAGTTGTACCTCATTGATAGCCAGAGAAGGAGCAGGAGCAGTGTGTGGAGAACCCATTGATGATTGATTTGATTGCAATTTTGTTTGCATTCACGTCAATGTGTATGTATTTATATAGTTCCTCAATGCAATGGCTAATAATAATAGGAAGAGAGAGGGTGGCGGCCATTGGAAGAGAAATAGCAGGATGTTTTTTCGGGAGGGGAGGGGAGAGAACACGTTGTGTTTTTAGTTTTGAGAATGGGCAGTGTCTTTTTCTAAGGGATATGGGAAGGTTTTGGAGGTGTGAAGGGTTATGAAACTGATTTTTATTAAAAAGTTTATTAAAACTGATGTTGGTTCTAGTGAAGTCAATCACTAATCCCCGTGAAATGATTTGATGTTTTCCAGGTCATCTCCATTCACAACCCAACCCAACAATAGTATTCATAAAAATATTAATTTCTCTCTCTTATATTCATTCAACCCAACTAAAATCAAATTTTACACTCCCATTAACAACTCAACCGAAATCTATTTTTTTTACACTCCCAATAAATAGAAATATATTAAATTAATATAAACTTAAGTTACCATGAATAAAAGTTAAACTTAAATAATCAATGTCTTTTGATATCCGGATGCATTAGCGGGTGAAGTGATGCCCTTCTTAGAACTTTTGTCTGTTTATTTTTATGTTTAAGGTAATCATTATCGTGAATCACGATAATGATGATTAGCTGTAAATAAGATGTGTAGGGAATTAGGTAGAGGATGGAGGAACAAATTAGTCAAATTTGCAAATTTTCTATAAGTTTGAAAGATTATTGAAGCTGTGAATTTACTATAATTTAGTTGACTTAGGTAGAATTGTGTATATATAGACTTTATTACGAAGGAACAAATTAGTTGAAGGATTATTGCAAATTTGTTGCCATCAAGACACCTTGTGACAGTTAAACTTAAATTTGTTGCCATCAAGACACCTTGTGACAGTTTCGTTCCAGATGAGCGTATGGTGTGGGTTGAATTATCGGGTATTCCTAAGGGTGCTTGGAAAAAGGAAGAATGTCAGGCTATTTTGGGCTCCTGGGGAAAAGGAGTCTTTTTCGCCTCGGATTGGGAATCCTCGCATTCCTTGGTTAAGGTTTGCGTTCTTACTCAATCCACTAAGTTCATTTTTGAAGAGTTGGTTATTGATTATAATGACAAAAAACATGAAGTATGGATTTGTGAAATTGGGGTTTGGGAACCAAGGATCACAAAAGTTTCTTATGATTCTTCTTCGGAAGATGGATCAGTGTCTGGGTATGGTTCAGAAGGAGCTTCTGATAGCTTTAGCTCGGCTGAGATTTGTTCAAACAAAAGTGCAAGTTTTGACTCAAACCTGTGTAGGGACCATACGCCTGGATCCAAGATGGACAGTAGTAACGGAGAGCCTACCCCTGGTGTTAAGGCGGTTATACCATCTGACCAGGATAAACCAGTCGAGGTTGACGAGGGTATACATGATTATAAATCAGTAGAGGAATCTGATGACATCTTCTCTTTGGATCGTATTATTGAAAAGGATGCGGCTGAGCATAACCGTGCGAAATCGTGTCCTCCTTTGAAATCTACAAATGTTATTCAGTCTGATTCCTCAGGGGGGCCGAAAATTATAAAGGGTGTATATCCATCTTGGCATTGTAATGAAAATGTTGATAAATGTGTTGAAGAGAAGACCATCATTAAAACTGTTGAGCAACTCAATGATGGTGAGTCCTTTTGTACTTCCCAAGGTTCATCAACTGCAAAGGTAAATGCTCCTGTGATATTAGATGCTGGTAAGAACATGGGTCATTCTATAATTGGTGATCTTAATGCTGCTGAAAAAACCGTAAATAGGATTAGTGATGTTAATGGTCCCCAATGAATGTCTTGTCTATTAATTTGTGCGGAACGGGGTGTGACACCAAGAGGCAGTCACTTCGTGATATTCTTAACAAGCACCGAGTTAATTTTCTTTCCATTCAAGAAACTTTTATGACGTCGTCGGATTCGTTTAGGGTGAAAAGTATTTGGGGAAACTTTGGGTTTGATTACGTGGAGTCGTTGGCTAGGGGGCATTCTGGGGGTCTTCTTTCTATTTGGGACCCGGCGTCTTTCTCTAAGGAAGAAGACTTCATTTTTGATAACTTTATAGTGGTGAAAGGTAAATGGCTCGTGGATAACGTTATTGTGTTCATGCTTAACGTTTATGCTCTGCAAGGAGAAAACGAAAAGCTTCAATTATGGTATAAAATTCTAGAGTTTATGGAAACGAATCCGGGTCATTACATCATTCATGGTGACTTTAACTCGGTCAGATTCGAAGAGGATAGGTTGGGTACTTATTTTTCTAAGCTCAATGCCAGGAATTTTAATTGGTTCATAGAAGCTGGCAATCTCATTGATATCAATATGGGGAGACATAAGTTTACCAAGATGTCCTCGGATGGTTCCAAATTCAGCCGCATTGATCGCTTTTTTGTTACTCAGAATCTCATGGTAAAGATTCCTATGCTCGTTCTTGAAGCTCTAGATGAGATAATCTCTGATCACCGCCCCCTCCTTTTGTCGAAAAAAAAGTATGATTTTGGTCCTCTTCCATTCAAGTTTTTCAACTCCTGGATGGTTCTAGAGGGGTTCGATGATGTGGTTAAGAACAGTTGGACTGATACAGTGTGTAGGTACCACATAAATCCATTTGTGGGGGTTAAAGAGAAACTTAAAAAACTTAAAGGTGATATCAAAAATTGGCGAAAAGTTCAGAATTCATTTAGGAACAAGGCTGCAATTATTAGTGACATAGCTTCTATAGATCACCAGATTGGTAGCTCGGGTGGGAATAAAGATCTTTCACAGAAAAGACGGGATTTGTTACTTGAATTGCAGGTTATGGAACAAGCACAAAATCAAGATTTAAAGCAGAAAGCCAAGATCAAATGGAGCATTAAGGGCGATGAGAACACAAAATTCTTCCATGCCGTCATCAACTCGAGAAGGCGTAATGGGACGATTAATGGGATTAAGTATAATGGAAGCTGGTTAACCGAACCACATGAAATAAAATCGTGTTTTAGAGATTTTTATGCTGATAAGTTCCAACGGTTCGCAGGTGTTCCATTCTCTTTAAATCAAGACCAGTTGAAATCCATTAATGTTTCGCAAGCGATAAGGCTTGAAGCTCCATTTTTTATGGAGGAAATTAAGTCGGCGGTTTGGAGTTGTGGCGGAGATAAGGCTCCAGGTCCTGACGGTTTTTCCTTTGCGCTTGTGAAAAAATATTGGGACCTTATGAAAGATGATGTTTTTGCTATGATGGATGATTTTTATCAAAATGCATCTATTCCTAAGGGGTGTAATTCTTCCTTCATAACCTTGATTCCTAAGGTACATAACCCGACTATTGTTAACGATTTCCGACCTATAAGTTTAATTCGTCTACAATATAAAATTGTAGCCAAAGTGCTTGCCAATCGTTTAGCTGGGGTTATCGATTCGGTTGTGAGCCCTGAGCAGTCCGCTTTTATTAAAGGTAGACAAATTTTAGACGGTCCTTGATGTGTGAAATCTAGTTTATAATTTATAACAAGATCTACCGCTAACTGACTACAACACACTTACGGGCAGTGTACCCGTTCGTATGTAATATAGCTAACTGGCAAGACCAGAATCGAACACAAGGACTGATTGTTGTACTAAAGGTTGTAAAAATGTGAAATAAGTAAAAAGTTTGGTGTGACCGAATTGTCACTTTGCGTTTCTGAAAACTATGTAATCAATAAGTAAAATAAAGTACTCAACCGGTATTAATCGAGAGCACACAAAAAGAGTTTGAGTTGTAAACAAATAATTAAAAAGCCATCTATGTCGAATCCGCTACACAAAAAGTCTAGGTTGCATATAGGTTAAGCTCGAAATTCATATGTGTTGGTGATAATAATCGTGATAAGACAAAAACACAACCGGGTGCACTCCGTTTGTAAAATCGACTCGATCACCTATTCAATCCAATTTCTTGCAACAAGTGGTACCACCAACCCTATTACAATTCCTCGAACTAACTATTTTGTTTGATTATTTAAATAACAATTTTTATCTTTGTGAAAGAAACGTGGTACCACCAACCGTTAAATCCACTTAACAAAGTAATTTCTATTAGACTTGTATTCTTTACTATCATACCATGACCTAGCAAGAGTTATTCATAGACAAACAACTAAAATAATACTTGCATTCAACTAGTACCACTATCGAAGAACACAAATATCACCAAGAACACAAGTTTAAGTAGAAGAAATCACTTCATTAAGATCTTGACAAAATGTTAAGTAAAACCAACTTGAATTCAAAATATTATGCAACCATGACTAATTGTTTCACTTCATCTTCATAGATGTATAGAGATTTAGCTACTCATAATGAAAAGAGCTAAAGATTCAAATAAAAAGAAGAACATAGTGTACCAAATGTGAAGTAATAATCCAAATCGAGGTTACAACCGAGCTACAATCACTAATCAAGAGCCAAAATTAATCTTCAAGTCTTCAAAAATAGTTTGGATGATGAAAAACCCTTGAAAAACCTTCAAAATCAGCTAGAGAACAAGTGTGGAGGCTGGAGTGTCCAAGATTAGGTTTAGGGTTGAGTGGGGTTGGTATTTATACCCCAGGAGAGAGAAAATCCGTCAGGTCAGACATAACTCGCGCCGCGAGCCTGGGTCGCGCCGCGATTGGTGTAAAAACTGGAACGTTTCAATTCAGAGCTTTTTGTCGCGTCGTGAGCCACCATAATCGCGCCGCGATTGGACTTTTGTACTGTATCGCGCCGCGAGAGGATCTGGTCGCGCCGCGAGATAACCCAGATTTGTCATTTCAGCTTCGTTCTTCATCGTTAGTGCATATGGACCATTCTTAAGCTATTTTCTACCAATTATGAGCGATGTACCTGCTGTAGACCTGAAATCACTAGCAAATACCATAAAGCACCACAAAACATGTATAAACGGCTAACAAACGTGTCTAAAACGTCCAAATAAGATGTGGAAATATGTATATATTGAGACACATCAAACCTCCCCACACTTAAACCTTGCTTGCCCTCAAGCAAGTATGCACTTTAATCAATTCTCAATAACCAAACAATTCACGATTTCACTAAACAAAACATGGTTATAAGTGACGTTTCCTACCAAGCGGTGTCGAATACCAAAAGCAAATGCATTTAAAAACTAATGAGCAAAGTTTAAGACGAAATCAGAAAATTCGACTAATCTAAGGCAAAACCATATTTCGGTTACAATTAGAATCCCACCTATGCTTGTGTTAACACCTCTTGAACATTTCTATCGTTCCAATTGACCTTAGGCTCGTTCTTACTAAGCTATAATCTACTAGCAAGCATCAACATTATTATTGGCAACATAAGTAATATTCCACAATGATTATCGGTATAATTGTCCACTTAAACACTCACGCCATTGGTTTTCCATAAGGTTTTCCTTACGTTATACTTACGAGTCTCTTGACAAAACATACTCCTACGGTCTAGAATTGCAACTCTATCCACACATCAGGTGATCATACGAAAGTGTACTTTAAGCGTCCGGCCAGCGGTTCGCTATGGATACGTGAGTATCGTTAAGAGACATACGCCAGAACTCAAGGTTGGGTTGCATATCCAGAGACCATGCTCTAAACACAAACACATGTGAGAATAAAAAGTTTTATAATTTAACACCCGTGATTTTCGATGAGACCCGTGTAACGAACTTTCTGACAACCCATCCCAAGTTGGAAGCTTTAGGTGAGCTAGGTAAAACGAAGTTACCCCAAGGACTTACTTGTTCGAGTCTCAAAGACCACATTAGCATTAGACTATTAGAAAAAGATTATGCGCATTCCCACATGTGCCACCCGTTTGATGCCGAAGCACCC
Source organism: Erigeron breviscapus (assembly GCA_034093135.1). Lineage (NCBI taxonomy): Eukaryota > Viridiplantae > Streptophyta > Magnoliopsida > Asterales > Asteraceae > Erigeron > Erigeron breviscapus. The sequence goes on along the minus strand of CM067167.1, from coordinate 160,468,790 downwards.
CAGACACCCCGATATAAAGACCAAACATAATGACTAGAGCTACAACCTATAACATAAGAATTAAGGACCGGACATCCGGTGTGCAAACCATATGTTAAGTCAAATTACCACAAGCATATTTAATACATTTCGAGCTTTTCATGCACACAAGTTGCAAATTCAAATGGAAAACCTCAAGCGGTGCCTACCAATACATCATCTAGTGAAGCTATTATTCATATTAGGTTCAACATTAAGGTACAATTCGCAAGCAACCTAGATTATTTGAAGTTCGGAACAAGCCTATGAACCCTTGGAACGATGAAATGCCACAAGCACTAGGAAAGGAAAGCTAAAGGTAAACAATCTCAAGTTTTATCCTAGATTAGCAAAATTCAAAGTCCTCATTTCTTGTCTTTGCACAAAACCTATAGCCTCAAAAATTTAAAAACATAACCAAAATGCTAGTAAAGGAAAGAACTTCAAAATTTTTCATTTTTCCAATTTACCATCCCCCTCCCCACACTTAAGTTGTACATTGTCCTCAATGGACGAATAACTAAGGCAAACAATGGGAAAAGGGGAAAATGCAAAATGTAGAAAGGAAAAACGAAAAACCTCCGGGTGAAAGCAAGAATTCACCAATGCAAAGTTGAAGCCAAAAATTAAGTGGGTGCTGAACTGACTGCCAGCATAAACCCGCTTGTTTGTTCCAAAAATGGCATTCTCTCACAATTCAACTTGCAAACTTGAAATAATCACCTGACAATCACCAAAAGCAAAATACCAAAACAACTACATAGTTCATAATAAAGGAAATACGGAAAATACTACAAATGTCTCATCACCTAAACGGCGGAATTACAACCAAATCGAAAAGAAATAAAGTTCAAAGTTTCAAAAGTTTCAGAAATTAGAAAAGAAGATAGAATAGATCAATTTTCCTCCATGTCATAAGAGGAGGGAACACCGTCACCAGCATCAGGATCTGCTGGCTCACCAAATATGCCTCGGTAGAAATCAAAACCAGGCCCCGAATAGCGCTCTCCAGTGGTATGTCTATATGTCCCAAATTGGGGCATATCCTGAGCGCCCCCTGTGGTCCCGCTAGTGCCTGCTGCGCTCGAACTCGGGCCTGCCCAACCGGGCTGCTGCTGATCAGGATGTGGACAGAAAAATCCATAAGTGGTGCTGGCCGGCATGAAAATGGGAGGAGGACTAAATGCCTGAGTAGGCGGTGGTGGAGGTGGAGACTCCGGTTGGATCCAATGGTTGATGTAGGGAGACCAGTACTCGTTTTGGAAGCCCAGGCGGTTCACTTGGCTCCACATCGTCCTCTGTCCATCCATCATCATGTCCTAAGTGTCCCTGAGCTCCCGCTGATTACCCAGGATCTCATCAAGCTTGGTTCCCCAACCTGCAAAATCATAAGCCGGGTAAGGGTTAGGCTGCTGCTCCATCTGGGGTGGCGGTTCCACCCTCTGTCTCTGAGCCGGCGGCTCCTGCTCATCCTCCGTTTCATCCCCCAAATCACTCGCCGAAGTCATCAACCTTGCCTTCTTTAACTCTGTGGCATCAATGATAATGGTAGGCTCAATATCCGAAACTCTCCTCCCCTCACTAGTGTTTGCCATGCCCAACCTCTCCATGATCGAGGTCACGAAATGACCACATAAATACCTACGCTCCCGGTGCTTCTGCATGTGACGAGCAAGGATATAAGGGGCACAACCATATCTGGTGGGAGTGAAGTCTTGGAACTGCCTGAGTAACCACAAATCATCGCTACACACTTTGTCATTTGCATTGCCCTGATGGATGAAAGAGTATGTTATCAGTTTATGCAAAAGCCTCAACTTTTTGGACCGAATGTCCGACACTTTGCTCACCCCCGAGCTAAACGAAGGCTTCCCTGAAATCCTATTCCAATACTCGTGAAAACTCACCCCATCATCAAAATGGGAAGTGTCCAGAATGCTATTCTCCAAGAAAGATTGAACCAAACCATCATTAAACTCATTCTTCTCAAACATCCCACATAAATAGCCAAACTCAGGAATCGTGCAGTGGCGCTGCTTGCCACCTAATCGAAAGTGGATCACCCGATCCTCACTAATGTCCTCAACAGGTAGTAATCCCACTCTAAGAGATGAGTAGAATTCCTGGCACCATTCCAGTTTAGCCGGTTTGTTCAGCTCAAAAACCCTTTTCCACATATCGATGTTCGCTACCCAACCTGTTTCATCATCAGTGTATTCAGTCCTAAACCTGTCTTCAAAATAGTTATCAAGGAGCGCATCACGAATTATCTGCCAGTCCATTGTACGAGGGGGAATCAACTCATAGTCTTGGATTTCCGCTAACCTATTCAAAAACACTTGGCGTTCCGCCTTTGGGACATCCTTGAATTGCAGCCAAGGATGTGTGTGTGTCTTGAGTAACCTGAATGTTTTGCTAGCAGGAGCGGTTGGTGGAGTGTAGCTATCATCTACATAGTCAAATTGGTAGTTATTCGGCCACACCCATCCCTCGTATTTTTGGCCAACCGGTTGTTTCTGCAAAAACATTCAAAATGTGCTAAATAAGTCAGGAAACAAATGGAAGCACTAACGAAAGGCTAAGGCAGACAAACGGCAAAAACGGGCAAACAACCCAGAATCTCGCGCCGCGATTCTGCAATTTTTTTTTTTTTTTTTTTGAATGGGTTTTGTAAGTAATTAACAATGCTTTAACTAATTTGAATTAAAAGGAATTAAGGATTATTAAATCTTAAAAAGCCCCAAATTAAAATTAAGAACCCTAATTAGGTTTTTCTAAGATTCTTCCAAAATTAATCACCTCTAAGGACAATAAACAACAATACTAACTTATCTAAGTAATTAACAAACATTAATTGAAAGAAAATTCAAGAAAATAAATAAATCCTAATTAATATTGAAATAAAATTGAAAAGAAAAGAGAAAGAGTTGAGAATCACATACCCCTCTTGACATGATGATGATGATGAAATGGAGAAGAAAATGAAGGCTTGAAGAGAGGAAGAAGAAGAAACACAAAACTAGTGTGTGTGTGTGTGTGTGTGTGTTTTGAGAGAAAAGAAAAAGAAGGTGAGAGTGAGAGAAAGATAGATAGATCGTGCAGCTGTTTCTTTTAAGTGCCTTTTTTATTTTTTCGATTTTTATATTAAAAGAAAGGAACACTTACCTGGACGCGCACCATCGCGCCGCGAGTGAGATTGATCGCGCCGCGATCGCGTTGAAACTGCCCCTCGCGTCGCGAGTTGCCAAGCTCGCGCCGCGAGAAAATTCTCTGTCCAAAATTTATCGAAATCACTCCATTCTCGCGCCGCGAGGTGTCTGGTCGCGCCGCGATCTGCTGCTTTTTCTCAGATTTTTGGTTTGTTAACACACTTTTGCACATACCGGTTCACCCCGCATCATTTCTCACCTGTGAATCTCAACGAAAAACATAAAAACAGAACAAAACTACTGAAAACAACTAAAAATGATAAAAACACACGGGTTGCCTCCCGAGAAGCGCTATTTTTATTACGAGTCATTAGCTTGACTCGATCAAACCTCAAATATTTACCAAGTTGGGGCCTTTACCCCCCTCCCTACACTTAAGTTGTTGGGAGTTCCATCCTTAATAGGTGGGAAGCAATCATCCTTCATCTTCGTCCGAATCCAATCATTTGCTCTACCAAAAGCATCCACCTCCAACATCAACTCCTCTTTCTCTTTGGTTGACAAATTCGAACATAGTTCTTTTGACAACTTCACATTGCAATGAGAAACCGCAGACTTGACACGATCGTACAATTTACGGATCTTGGCACTTCGGCTACTTGTCGGTTGAGAATTAATCACTAGTGTTATCTTCCCCTTATTTCCCTTTTTATCCACTTCATCTTCCGACCATTCATCAATCTGAGAATCACTAGAACTAACACAAACAGTCTCAATAGAATTAACAACGTTAGGTGAAGAAAAAGAAGTAGTGTTCAAGAATTCTACCGATTCATCCCCCGTTCTCAATGTAAGCTTACCATGCCCGACCTCAATGGTAGCATCAGTCGTAGCAAGAAATGGTCTTCCTAGAATAAGGGTACGTTTAATGCTTCACCCACATCAATAATGATAAAATCCACCGGAAAGACCAAACCACCCACTTTGACCAACACGTCTTCTAAAATTCCCATAGGTCTTATAACGGATTTATCGGCCAATTGAATTTTCATGTTGATGGGTTTAGGTTTTCCTAAGTTCAGTTTAGCATAAATAGATGAAGGCATTAAATCAATACTAGCACCTGAATCTGTCAATGCCTTACTCACAGTCAAATCACCAATCTTGCAAGAAACAGTAAAACTACCTGGATCCTTACGCTTTTCGGGTAACTTACCCGCCACTGCCGCCGAGCAAACATTTTCCAAAATTTTAGTCTCCACCTCAGCCAACTTTTTCTTGTTCATCAAAATTTGTTTCAAACATTTTGCATATCCTGGCATCTGCACAATTGCATCTAAAAACGGAATATTGATATGCAACTTCCTTAGATCACTTACAAACTTATCCATTCGCTCCTTCATTTTTTCCTTCATCAATCTCTGTGGAAAAGGAATCTTCGGTTGGTAGGGTTTCAACACGGTTTCCTTGATCGGTGTGGCTTTAGGAACCGAAGTGGTCACCACCGGCGGTGACTCCATCTCTACCTCTTCATCCAATCTTTCATCCAATTGCTCAACCTGTGGAGAAACGTGAGAAGCACAAGAGTTATCACTAGGAGGAACAATTACCTTGCCGGATCGCGTAGTTATGGCATTGACGGTTTCGTTCCGGTGTTGGGGACCTTTGTATTTGTCATCCCCACTCCTCCATGAGCCCTTGTCTTGATTCGGGTTTTGTTGGGTGTTGCTCGGAAGGGTTCCCGGTTGCCTTTGTTGAGTGCCCATTCTATCAATTCTCTTTTCCAAGTTGGAAATCAAGGCATGGGTGTTGCGATTGTTTATGTCAATCTTGTCATGCAAGCCCCGATCTTGTCATTCAAAAGCTTGGAATAATTCTCCATTGAGATATTCCTTTTCTCTTGGGCCTCCTCTCGTTTGTCTTGTTTGTCAAGGAACTTGGACATCATGGCCATGAGCGGTGATCCTTTGCCCTCGTCTTCTTCTCGCCTTGGAGGTGATGGTGGTTGTTGTTGGTTAGGCGCGCCATGATTGTCATCCTTTTGCCACCTATTTTGAAAATTTCCACCACGATTGTTAGAATAAGTATTAGAAGAGTTAGAATAGTTACCTTGATATCGGCCTTGGTAATTGCCACCACGTTGGAAAAGAGGTTGATATTGGCCTTGACGTTGGTTTTGAACGAAATTTACATCTTCATTAACTACCGACTCACACTCATCGGGATGGTGTGGACCTCCACAATGAGTACATCCCCCGGCCATAATCTTCACATCCCGCTCAAGTCCACCAAAGTTGTTCTCCACCATAGAGAACCTTTCATCCATTCGGTTTGAAAGTGCCCGAATTTCAGAAATTACTTCGGATGTTTCACCCTCATCAACCCTAGCTACTACCTTACGCGACCTCCTATCTCTATTTGAAGTCCTAGAAACTTGAGCTTTTGCCATATCCTCAAACATTTTCCAAAGCTCACTTGAGGTCTTGTAACTAATGCTACCTTCGCACGTCATCACCATCTTCTCATAACTCTCCCTATTCATCTCATCCATGAATATCCCCACAATCTCGGTGTCACTCACCCCATGCCCGGGACATTCCCACAATAGATCTTTCATTCTTAACCAAGCTTCAACAATAGACTCATCCTCATCTTGCCTAAAAGATCTAATTACAAGTATAAGCTCTCTTTCCCGATTAGCCGGGAAGAATCTCTCAATCAAAGCTTCCCTAACCGCACCCCAAGTAGTCAAGCTATCCGGTGCCAAACCCTTCAACCATTTGTGAGCCTCTCCCGTGAGAGACATGGGAAAAAGCTTCATCTTGACGTTGTTGGCCTGATTTTCCCCATAATTGAATAAGTTGCAAATCATCTCAAACTTGTCAAGATGCTCATGAGGATCCCTTTTATGCCTTCCGTCAAAGCATAAATCCTTAACCATTTGCAAGTGGTTGCCTTTCACCGTGAAAGTGTCAATTTCGGGGGCTCGGATGGCCGATTGGCGAGATGTTGGTATAGTTCGAGGAAGGTCCTCGATCTTCATGTTGAAGAGATCAGGAGGGTTTTGTTGACCGGCCATGTTGACGGTTGTTTTCGGTGATTCGGGTGGAGTAGGTGTTTTATCGGAGAGTGGTTCTTCTTTTTCGGAATGGTAACCCCACTCGTTACTTCCCGACTCGTAATAAGTCTCGTGAAGTATGTGGTCGGATTTGGGTCTAGGAGTGGTGTCTATGGAAAATGGGTCGGAAGTTGATGGTTGTGATGTTTGTGTTTTGGTGCGCTTTTTGAGTTTTTCGGGGTTGGATGTGGCTCTCACTAATGGTTTCCCAGAAGTACGAGTGTTCATCCACTACCTGTGAATAACCTGCGAACACAACACAACAAACAAAAACCTTAATAGCACCTGGGGTACAATTAAAGCAAACTAAAATAAAATAAAGCAAGTAACTTCTCCGTGCAAAGCACGAAAAAGGATCGATTCACAGAATCTCAACCAAAAGTACTTAAAATCAATCCCTGGCAGCGGCGCCAAAAACTTGATGTGTGAAATCTAGTTTATAATTTATAACAAGATCTACCGCTAACTGACTACAACACACTTACGGGCAGTGTACCCGTTCGTATGTAATATAGCTAACTGGCAAGACCAGGATCGAACACAAGGACTGATTGTTGTACTAAAGGTTGTAAAAATGTGAAAGAAGTAAAAAGTTTGGTGTGACCGAATTGTCACTTTGCGTTTCTGAAAACTATGTAATCAATAAGTAAAATAAAGTACTCAACCGGTATTAATCGAGAGCACACAAAAAGAGTTTGAGTTGTAAACAAATAATTAAAAAGCCATCTATGTCGAATCCGCTACACAAAAAGTCTAGGTTGCATATAGGTTAAGCTCGAAATTCATATGTGTTGGTTATCACCGGGTGCACTCCGTTTGTAAAATCGACTCGATCACCTATTCAATCCAATTTCTTGCAACAAGTGGTACCACCAACCCTATTACAATTCCTCGAACTAACTAGTTTGTTTGATTATTTAAATAACAATTTTTATCTTTGTGAAAGAAACGTGGTACCACCAACCGTTAAATCCACTTAACAAAGTAATTTCTATTAGACTTGTATTCTTTACTATCATACCATGACCTAGCAAGAGTTATTCATAGACAAACAACTAAAATAATACTTGCATTCAACTAGTACCACTATCGAAGAACACAAATATCACCAAGAACACAAGTTTAAGTAGAAGAAATCACTTCATTAAGATCTTGACAAAATGTTAAGTAAAACCAACTTGAATTCAAAATATTATGCAACCATGACTAATTGTTTCACTTCATCTTCATAGATGTATAGAGATTTAGCTACTCATAATGAAAAGAGCTAAAGATTCAAATAAAAAGGAGAACATAGTGTACCAAATGTGAAGTAATAATCCAAATCGAGGTTACAACCGAGCTACAATCACTAATCAAGAGCCAAAATTAATCTTCAAGTCTTCAAAATAGTTTGGATGATGAAAAACCCTTGAAAAACCTTCAAAATCGGCTGGAGAACAAGTGTGGAGGTTGGAGTGTCCAAGATTAGGTTTAGGGTTGAGTGGGGTTGGTATTTATACCCCAGGAGAGAGAAAATCCGTCAGGTCAGACATAACTCGCGCCGCGAGTCCCTGGGTCGCGCCGCGATTGGTGTAAAAACTGGAACGTTTCAATTCAGAGCTTTTTGTCGCGTCGTGAGCCACCATAATCGCGCCGCGATTGGACTTTTGTACTGTATCGCGCCGCGAGAGGATCTGGTCGCGCCGCGAGATAACCCAGATTTGTCATTTCAGCTTCGTTCTTCATCGTTAGTGCATATGGACCATTCTTAAGCTATTTTCTACCAATTATGAGCGATGTACCTGTTGTAGACCTGAAATCACTAGCAAATACCATAAAGCACCACAAAACATGTATAAACGGCTAACAAACGTGTCTAAAACGTCCAAATAAGATGTGAGAAATATGTATATATTGAGACACATCAGTCCTCTTCTTCTTAATGAGGTGATCGGGTGGTATAAAGCTAGGAAAAAAGGCTTGTTGTTGTTCAAAATTGACTTTGCCAAGGCTTATGACTCTTTATCTTGGGATTATCTCTTCTCCATCCTTCTGGCTATGGGGTTTGGTAATAAGTGGGTTGCTTGGATTAAGGCATGCCTCAACTCCGCTAGTTCCTTGGTGTTGATTAATGGAAGCCCTACCGAGGAATTCCCTTTGCAGCGTGGTTTACGCCAGGGAAATCCCATGGCTCCGTTCCTTTTCATTATTGCTATGGAGGGCCTTCACATGGCTATTGACAACATGGTTAATACCGGTTTATTTAAATGTGCTAACGTTAACCATGTTTATATTTCTCACCTTTTTTATGCAGATGATGTCATGTTGGTGGGGGAATGGTCGGATAAAAACATCTCTAATATCTCTAATGCTCTGAGATTTTTTCATTGTGTTTCCGGGCTTAAAATTAATTTTGATAAATCTTCCATCATCGGTATTGGAATAGAAAAATCTGAAGTTGAAAGTGTTGCTAAAAAGAATGGATGTAAAGTTGATTCTCTTCCCTTCAATTATCTTGGTATCCCCATTGGAAGTAGAATTGGTAGTGTTTCTACTTAGGACCCGATTGTTGCAAAATTCCAGAGAAAACTTTCAGGTTGGAAGGCTAATATGTTATCCATTGGTGGAAGATTATCGTTGGTCTCGTCTGTCCTTGGCTCGTTGGGTATCTATTTTCTGTCAATCTTCAGGTTGCCAAAAAAGATTAACTCTCTGCTGGAGTCGTTAAGATCCTCTTTCTTCTGGGGTGGCTCGGGCAAAAAATGCAAAATACCTTGGGTAAAATGGAAAGATGTCATGGCTGCTAAAGAAGACGGGGGTGTGGGAATTGGTAGTGTTGAAGCTATGAATCTTGCACTTCTTTATAAATGGAGATGGAGAGCCATCTCAAATCCGGACTGTCTATGGGCACGGGTACTAGTCGCAATACATGGACATGAATGTTTTGTCAAATTGACGGCTTCAAATAATGGTTTATGGGCAAAAATTGTAGAATCGATCAGAATTACACATTCCATTCCTAACTTCAATGGTGACCTGATGAAGAAGGTCATTGGTAACGGAAATAATACTCGATTTTGGATTGATCCCTGGGTCGAAAACTTGCTTCTGGCTACAACTTTTCCTCGTCTATATGCTTTAGAGATGAACAAGGAGTGTAAGGTCTGTGACAGGTATATCAATGGTACCCGAGAATGGAAATGGCGAAGACCCATTAGAGCTGGTCATGAACAGGAACAGTTTGACAGGATGATCAAACTCATTCCCGAGAGGGTAGATGGTGATGTAGAAGATAAATGGTCTTGGAAGCTTAACAAAAAACTCGGTTTTTATTGTTGCCCAGCTGCGTGGTCTTATAGACCACAATTCGAACAACTTTCTAGCGCCAAGTAAAACTAGATGGAACTCTTTGGTGCCTAAAAAAGTTAATCTGTTCATCTGGAGGCTGTTACGTGATAGTATTCCGATATATCCAAATTTGTTTGCCAAGGGTATTGATGTCGCTAAACTACGATGTCTCCAATGCCATAATGGAATCGAGACTACTATTCATGTTTTCCAAAATTGTAGTCTTGTGTCTGAGACGAGAATTTTGATAAGCAAGTGGATCGGCTTCGACATTCCTAGAAGGCTTCCCATTCACATCATTCCATGGCTGGACAGATCGAACCTTTCGCAGAGAAATCGTGATGTCATAGAGGCCATTTTGTTTACCTGGTGGTGGATTTTATGGAAAGCTAGAAACAACTTCATCCACAATAATGTACGGGAGGAAAGCTATGAAGTGTTTAATTCCTTGATACCGACTTCCTTCCTTTGGATTACAAATAGGGGAAAGACGATGAAAACTAGCTGGGTGAATTGGGTAGAGAATCCAACTCGAGTTTGATGTTGACTTGACTTTGCTGCTTTCTGTTTGGAATGATTTTTACATGGGTGGCTTGTGTCTTTTATGGGCTTTTGTAATTATTGTTTGTATTTCTTGACATTATGGTTTGTGATCTATAGTACCTTGCTAGTGATCATATTTTTAATAATATTTTTATTGTCGTTCAAAAAAAAAGTTAAACTTAAATAATCAATGTCTTTTGATATCCAGATGCATTAGCGGGTGAAGTGATGCCCTTCTCAGAACTTTTGTCTCTTTATTTTTATGTTTAAGGTAATCATTATCTTGAATCATGAAGGTAATCATTATCGTGAATCACGATAATGATGATTAGCTGTAAATAAGATGTGTAGGGAATTAGGTAGAGGATGGAGGAACAAATTAGTCAAATTTGCAAATTTTCTATAAGTTTGAAAGATTATTGAAGCTGTGAATTTACTATAATTTAGTTGACTTAGGTAGAATTGTGTATATATAGACTTTATTACGAAGGAACAAATTAGTTGAAGGATTATTGCAAATTTACTATATTAGCTGTAAATTAGTCAAAGGAACAAATTAGTTGAAGGATTAGCATGATATCTTTGAAGCTGATATATGTGGATGGAGATGTGCGGTTATAATATTGATCTTAGCGAAATATCATTCCTTTATATTTTTATATTTTAATTAATATAACATGTGTTCATAAACTCAGTTTATCATTATAGCACTTGAGCATGGAATTTCGAGTTATGTTTGGACATGATGGGGTATGTACCATAGGGCCAGTATGATTAATTGATTATTTTGTAGATCATGTATCAATATTTGCTGGTTTTACCCATGGGTTGATGGTGTGACATGTTTTTTTTTTTAATGGTTACTTGGCTAGAGCAATAGGAAACATTATAACACAAGTTCCCATTGTAATGGATATTTTAGGTGAATGAGCACGTTAATTTACATTAAACATGCACTTTGTTAAGTGTGTTTTATTATGGACATGTTTGGATTGGAAACCCGTAAATCCATTGTACTTGAAATCCATTGTATTTGAAATTGAAAATACTTTCATCTTTTGTGGAATGTAATTGAAGCATATAATCTGCTGTGCAGAATTCTATATATATACAATCTGCTGTGCAAACATAGCATAATTCTATGAGCAAACTAAACTGTACATTAGCCAAAAAGTTTATGAGTTGATACATCCATGTAGTGCGAAGAGATAAGCATGTGAAGTGAGACGAAGACGATAATTGCAAAACAAACATGAGAGTTTATTTATTAGAATAATCCGAAAAAAACGTAGTTTATTTAAACCCCGATAGGGTATAACAGACAATCACCAAACATAAACACTCAAAAGAACTACATGAATAATATATCAATAATATAAGGTGACATATTATGAATATCGATCATATGATATGCCTTATGAGTTGAGATAGACATGATCAAGGTGCTCTTTCTGACGACGAATCCCTTGAAAAATCGAGTTCAGCTCATTCAAACGTTCTTCCATTAACTGGATATCATCATTGATTTGAAAGTAGAGCTCGTCAAAAACCCTTGCACGACTTGCCTGACGGTTGTACTCCTGTAACAATAAGTAATATATAAATATCTGAGATTGCCTAAAATAATACTTCTTTCGTCCCACTAGAAGTGTCCTACTTTGAATATTCAAAGTCTTTTTTTTAAACATTCTATGTATGTATAGGTGTAACAACTAAAATGAACCTTTCCATCTTTCCCATTTTCTACATATCATCACTATTACAGTACCTAAAATTTTAATGCAAGTATAGTAGATACTCGATTATATATCCTTTAAATCCACACTATCTTTAGTGTGTTCGAATTCGAATCTAACTTTAGATAATAAGGTATTAAGGTCGAATAAAGTTACAAACATCCCAAGCCAGGCTCAGAATTTCACGGAAATCATACGCACCAGGTGGAATTACAATAGAATAAATGCAAATAACGATTCGGTGAATCCAAAACATAGCAAAACAAGTAACAAAATACAACAGGAGCAAATAGCCATCAAAGTTAACATAATACATCCAAAGATGGCAAACGATCCTAAGTATTATGCAAAAGGAGGGTCAATGAATCCTTGATCCATGAGGTCCAAGTCCGGGTTAGACAGCAAGCAAGCAACTAAACACCACGTCCGGGGAGAACCTGATTACCTGAAAAGTGTACTAAGCATAGTCAACACAAGGTTGGTGAGTTCGTAGTAATGGTTCGTAACGAACCAACATCAATAATCACAATATAAGAATAGAGGCTAGACATGACTTACAGCGAGCCTCTAAGCAACACAATATCGTCCAACAACAAGATTACACAAAAGAAATGAGAGTGTAATGAGAATGCACAAATGATATGCGTATCAATGCAAGTGCCAAATGTATGAATAAGCAAATATGCCTATCCCAAGCGTGACCTTCAATCACGTATGCAACGATACCCTTCTGCCATCGCAATGGACAAGGCTGTATCTCAAAATCATCGAGATATATATGTCTATATACTCGGGGTCAGGAACTACATCCAAAATGGGTGCATACATCTATGCACCAGGATGCCGGCAAATCCCCTGCCGAGGGTCCAACAATAATGTATGCAATGCTTACAAACAAATGTAAATGCATACCTCATAAACCAACAACCAATATACGATAACCTGAGCCAACAATCAATAATCCTCAAACATAACCCAGCAATCAATGTATGATAACCAAAAGCCAACGATCAATAATCAACAAAACATAAGCCACTAATCACAATATAAACCAACTATACGTACATATACTTCAGAGGATTCTACTTTCTTCAAGTTCCAGATGCTTATGTATAGGGTCACCCGCAGCCTTCCCACCACATCTAAAACCCAATGAAGGCATAACCGACTTCCATGTATGTACGTCTATCCTAATGTATAAGTAATACTTAACGAAAACACAATCCAAGTCAAACAAACGAAAAGGCACGTCACATCAATCCAACAATCATGTCAACAATCAATAATAGATACAAGTAAACACGCCAGGTTTACACTTTTCAGCCCGAATCCCAAGCGGGTAGGGAGATACGAAACTCACCTTGATCGGCAAAGAAGTTAGTAAAAGATTACAAACGAGTAATAGGGTCCACACCTCCACAACCTATAATTATACATCAATATACTGGAATGTCAATTATACAACCTCAACAATATGAAATTCGACACACATAAAAATCACAGTGACTATCCACTGCGCCGCAGTGGAGCAGAACTATGCCCACTGCGCCGCAGTGGCTAAACTGGACCAGGACCAGAAACAATGCACTGCGCCGCAGTGGGCAAGAACTATGCCCACTGCGCCGCAGTGGCTAAACTGGACCAGGACCAGAAACAATGCACTGCGCCGCAGTGGGCAAGAACTATGCCCACTGCGCCGCAGTGGCTAAACTGGCCCAGAACCAGTACAAAAGCACTGCGCCGCAGTGAGCAAAGGTGAGCTCACTGCGCCGCAGTGACCACCACCTGCAGCCAGCACCAGCAGCTTCAACAAGCAACACGAACCCAAAAACCCCCAAAACAACCCAAAACGATTTGTAAGCGTTTGTAACATAATTTGAAGCATCTTTAAGCATTGTTACACATAACCACACTTAACCCATACCATAAATCCGCCCATTAACATCAAAATCATACGAATCGCCCCAACCCTAAACAAAACCCTAATTACACTAAATCGCCTTTTGACTCGATTCAAGACTTGCAATAGCACCAAATCAACTAGAAACATATAAACAAGCATAAATGGAAGTAAATGGGATGATTTAGACTTACCAAAACTCTTCCTAGTGCTCAAATCCGAATTTAGGTCAAAATGGGTGAAATGTTAGAACTAGGCTTTGATTCTTCAAAGATGGCGACAATGAGATGAAGATGGTTACGATTCTTGTATTATGGTAGTTTCAAACACAAAGTTAAGGCAAGATTTGATGAAGAACCAAAAGAGGGTTTCTTTTACTTGAGAGAGGATAAGAGAGATAGAGAGAAAAGAGAGAAATGAGAAAAGGATAAGGGAAATGGGTCTTGGGGAGGGGCTGGTGGGTCATGGACTACCCACGGGCCGACCCGTTTCCCCTCTCAACCACATTACCATTAGTTGCACAATTAAATACCGACTACACATACGACAACCCGACTAGCATACAACATAGCCATATAATCACAAATGGGCCCAATTATTTCATTCAACAAGTTTGTTAGTCAATTACACAAAAGTCAACGGGTCAAAATTCGCGGATGTTACATTATTCCCCCGTTAAAAGAATTTCGTCCCGAAATTCAACAAAACCCTAATTATTAAACAAATGCGGGTACTTAGACTTCATGTGATCCTCTCGCTCCCAAGTGAACTCGGCTCCACGTCTAGCATTCCATCTAACCTTCACAATGGTGTAGCGCTTCTTCTTGAGTTTCTTTTCTTGACGGTCCAAAATCTCTACCGGTTCTTCAACAAAGTTTAGGCTCGAATCAACCCTAATTTCGTCCATAGGCACATGATGTGTAGGATCCGCCAAACACTTGCGCAAGTTACAAATATGAAACACATCATGCACACCGCTAAGCTCTTGAGGCAATTCTAGCCGATAAGCAACTTTCCCAACCCGTTCGAGAATCTTGAAAGGACCAACATACCTTGGTGCAAGTTTTCCCCGCTTCACGAATCGTACGACGCCTTTCCAAGGCGACACTTTCAACAGTACAAATTCACCAACTTCAAACTCCAACGGTCTTCGTCTCACATCGGCATACTTCTTTTGACGTTCACGGGCCAATTGCAACTTCTCCTTAATTTGAGATATTACCCTGGTAGTTTCAATCACAATTTCCGGCCCGATAAGTTGGCTCTCTCCAATTTCCGCCCAAGCTAAAGGAGAACGGCACACCCTACCATACAAGGCCTTAAAGGGTGCCATTTGAATAGTAGCGTGGTAGCTATTGTTGTATGAAAACTCAACTAATGGCAAATGGTCTTCCCAACTTCCACCAAAATCAATTGCACACGCCCTCAACATATCTTCGAGTGTTTGAATGGTTCTCTCGGTTTGTCCATCCGTTTGAGGGTGAAACGCCGTGCTCATGTCAAGTCGAGTACCCATGGCTTTTTGAAAGGCTTCCCAAAATTTTGATTTGAAACGGGCATCTCTATCCGAAATGATAGAAATCGGCACTCCGTGTTTAGATATTACTTCCTTGATGTACAAACGAGCCAAACGGGGGGGGGGGGGGGGGGGGGGGGGGGGGGGGGGGGGGGGGGGGGGGGGGGGGGGGGGGGTGTCAAATTTATCGGTTTCACGAATGGCTAAAAAGTGAGCCGATTTCGTTAACCGATCCACTATCACCCAAATCGTGTCTCGGCCGCTTCTCGTCTTCGGTAGTTTAGTGATGAAGTCCATTGAGATATGTTCCCACTTCCATTCGGGCATCACCGGTTGTACCAACAATCCGGGTGGCTTCTTGTGATCGGCTTTGACTTGTAAGCAAGTAAGGCACTCACTCACATACCTTGCCACATCACGCTTCATGCCCGGCCACCAATACAATTCCTTCAAGTCAAAGTACATCTTATCCGACCCGGGATGGACCGAATAAGGCGATAGGTGAGCTCATTCATAATAAGCGTTCTTAAGTCGCCGAAAATAGGAACCCAAAGTCTTTCAACCATGTAAAGCCCGTTATCATTCTTTCGGTCAAAAAGTTGCTCCATGCCATCTAGGTTTTCGTTTCCAAAGTTTTCCGGTAGGGTGGCTTGAATTTGGGCTTCAATGATCCGATCACGAATGTTTGGCCCTACCGTGAGGCTCATATCTCTAGCCCGTCTTGGTTTCACTCTCTCCTTTCGGCTCAAGGCATCGGCTACTACATTTGCCTTGCCCGGGTGATAACGGATGTCGCAATCATAATCACTAAATAGCTCCAACCAACGCCTTTGCCTCATGTTCAATTCACTTTGGTTGAAGATGTGTTGGAGACTTTTGTGATCGGTATAAATCACACATTTGGTGCCATAGAGGTAATGTCTCCAACACTTCAAAGCAAACACAACCGCTCCCAATTCCAAATCATGTGTCGGGTAGTTCTTCTCATGCACCTTCAATTGACGAGAGGCATAAGCAATGACTTTACCCCTTTGCATAAGAACGCAACCCAACCCTTGCCCCGAAGCATCACAATAAACCACAAAATCTTCTATCCCATCCGGTAATGTCAAAATAGGAGCATCACATAGCATATCCTTAAGGGTTTGGAAGGCGTTCTCTTGTCTTTCGCCCCATTCGAAGTTTCTATCTTTTTGAGTCAAGAGGGTGAGTGGTTGTGCGATACGGGAGAAATTTTCAATAACCTTCTATAGTAACCCGCCAATCCAAGGAATTGGCGGATCTCGGATGGTGTTTCGGGTCTTCTCCAATTCTTGACTGCTTCAATCTTGCTTGGGTCCACATGAATACCATCCTTGCTCACTACGTGACCAAGGAAGTGGACCTCTTCCAACCAAAACTCACACTTGGAAAATTTCGCGTACAACTTCTCCTTCCTTAGTAATTCAAGCACTTCGCGCAAGTGCTTAACATGCTCCTCCTTTGTCTTCGAGTATACAAGTATGTCATCAATGAACACAATAACGGACTTGTCTAAATATGGTTGACACACCTGGTTCATCAAGTCCATGAACACCGCCGGTGCATTGGTCAACCCAAATGGCATTACGGTGAATTCAAAATGGCCATACCTTGTGCGAAAAGCCGTTTTGGGGATGTCATCTTCATGTACCCGGAGTTGATGATAACCCGAGCGAAGATCGATTTTTGAGAAGTGCTTAGCTCCTTGAAGTTGATCAAACAAGTCATCAATTCTAGGGAGAGGATATCGGTTCTTCATGGTGAGCTTGTTCAATTCCCGATAATCAATACACATTCGGAAGGATCCGTCTTTCTTTTTGACGAAGAGAACAGGAGCACCCCAAGGAGATTGACTAGGGCGAATGAAACCCTTCTCTTGGAGTTCCTTGAGTTGAGTTTGTAGCTCCTGCATTTCAGTTAAGGCTAGTCTATAAGGAGCTTTTGCTATGGGCGCGACTTCGGGAATAAGATTGATACGAAAATCAAGTTCACGGGGCGGAGGTAACCCCGGTAAGTCGTCCGGAAAAACATCAGGAAAATCACAAACGATAGGGACGGTCTTCAATTCTACCTTTGAGATGGTAGCACTAAAGACTTTAGAAGTTGAAGAATCGGAGGTTTCACCTTGAACCCTAAGAATTTTACCGTTAGCCAAAGGTATTTTAACAACTCTTTCACCACAATCAATGGTTGCATTCACCGCCGTCAACCAATCCATACCCACTATAATATCAAAACTACCAATGTCTAAAGGCATAAGATCGATGAAGAAGTCGACGTCCTCTAAAGTCAAGACACAATCACGGAGTATTTGGCTAATTCTAGTTAGTGACCCGTTTACCATTTCAATGTCAAGCACATAGTTTAGAGCACAAGGATGCACATCAATCAAAGGCACAAAGTTAGTAGACACGAGGCTATAATCGGCCCCGGAATCAAATAAGACGGTTGCATAGAGACCATTTAAGAGGAAAGTACCTGCTACTACATTGGGATCGTTGCGGGCTTCATTTACATTTGCGCAAAGGCTCGGCCGCGTGGTTGCACTTGGTGGCCTTGTTGTCCCCGGTTTTGGTTAGGCCCGACCATTTGGAGTTGATTGGGGTGAACGGCTACTTGAACTTGTTGTCCCACCCATCGAGGACAATTATTTCGGTAGTGGTCACGGCTACCACATTCAAAACATTCACCTCTTCTTTGGTTACCTTGAGGAGGAACGGCCCGAACTGGAGCCACATTCATTGGGCCCGCCCTTGGAGCTCTACAACTTCTAGCTTCGTGCCCGACTTGATTGCAATTAAAGCATGCCCCACATGGAGTGGTGGCGGGATGGTGCCTGTTGCACCTTCCACAGAAAGGATGAGGCCCGGTATAAGCCCTCCTAGCCGGTTCCACCGCCGCCATTATTCTACCCCTATTAGCATTCTTGGGGTCAAACCTCCCCATTTTCCTTACCCCGCTCGACTCCCCCACTTCCTTCCTCTTAGTTGATGAGGATTTACTCAAAACACCACATCTCAACAAATCTTCAGTCACACTCCCGGCTTGGTTGACCGCATTAGCCAAGGAAGTAGGCATGTTTGAGTTAACATAAGATCGGACTTGAGGGTTCAAGCCCAACACAAATTTTTGGATGGCTTGTGGCTCGGTACCCACCAAGTGAGGAATGAGAGTAGACAACTCTTGGAATCGTCTCACATAGCCCTTGTAATCGGCTCCTTCCATATTGAGGTTTGCAAATTCTATGGTTAAATTCTGTAGCTCGTACGGAGGACAAAACTTTGCTTTCACTTTGTCTTTGAAGTCAATCCACTCCAAATTCTGAGTCCGCCCTAGAGTTATTTCCTGGTTCCACCAACTCAAGGCGTCATGCCTAAACATGCCGGATGCATAGGAAATCCGGTCATCGTAGGTGCAATGACTCCTTTCAATCACTGCTTCTATTGCCTCAAACCATCTTATACATTCCGTGGGACCACCTTTCCCATCAAACTCCGGTGCCCCACAACTCTTAAAATCCTTAAAGATACACCCTTGACGGTATCCACCATATTGGTTATTCATGGGCATCCCGATATTAACTCCCATTGGTTCCTCCTCCTCATATTCTTCGGCTTGAGGTTGATCATTTTCATTGTTTAAGTTTTCTGGGACTTCATTGTTTTGAGGTCCATTATTTTGCCCAAGACTCGCCGTGACTTGAGCAATGATGGTTGGCATGATACCGGCAACCGTTTGAGCAATTACCTCAGCCAAGTTTGGCTCAGGAGCTCCACCACGACCCCTACCACGGCCCCTACCACGGCCTCTACCACGGCCCCTACCACGGCCTCTACCTCCCTGTACTTCCGGTTGAGCTTCCGGTTGAGGCTCTTCTTCTTCAGCCCTATAGTTTGTTCGGACCCTTCTTGGTCTTTCCATTTCTATAAAACAAGTGACACGTTGACCCGAGAGTTAGTCTCAAATGCTCGCATGTTAGTCACACAAGTAGTCATGCCCTCATACTGATACCACATACTCATTTCATAACATTATGCTAAGGCAACAGTGTTAAAATCGTAAGGGGGTTTACATATCATATCATCACGTTGCATTTATTGCCATATTTTATCATTAAATTAAGTACTCATGTTCATTTCATCATGTAATTAAACAACTAACACGAATGATTCAAAGTATAATCCGAATTCGATATGCCCTCTAGTTATCAACCGGGTATGTATACAAGGTGTACCAACGGCTAACCTTCCACCCAATCAACTTCCATTAAGCATATCGATTCCTTATTATACTTTAAGCCACACGTGCGCAATCCACGATGTCATGAACTTGCTATAATATCGGGTAACCATAAAAGAGTTGATCGGGTTCTTTTAGGGTTCACAATATTATACTAAGTTAATGGCATCCTTTCATTTTGCCCTAAATCAACACATTAATTCCAACAATTTACAACAACAACCCATGTCAACTACAATTCACATTCATCACATTGAATTCAAGTTTATCACACAAATGG
Organism: Erigeron breviscapus; assembly: GCA_034093135.1. Lineage (NCBI taxonomy): Eukaryota > Viridiplantae > Streptophyta > Magnoliopsida > Asterales > Asteraceae > Erigeron > Erigeron breviscapus. Next base: position 160,448,940 of record CM067167.1, on the reverse strand, counting down.
TCTTAACTACGAACTCACACGGGGATTCACAAAATTCATATTGCACCCGAATTTCCTAACCATGCATGCTATATGAAGAGTTTTAACTTAAGCCGTAGTCTAGGTCAAACCGCCTAATTCTCTACGACCACGCATGGGCCACCATTCTGTAACACCCCAAGCCAAGGCTCAGAATGTCACGGAAATCATACAGCACCAGGTGGAATTACAATAGAACAACTAAATGCAATTAACGATTCGGTGAATCCAAAACATAGCAAAACAAGTAACAAAATACAACAGGAGCATATAGCCATCAAAGATAACATAATACATCCAAAGATGGCAAACGATCCTAAGTATAATGCAAAAGGAGGGTCAATGAATCCTTGATCCATGAGGTCCAAGTCCGGGTTAGACAGCAAGCAAGCAACTAAACACCACGTCCGGGGAGAACCTGATTACCTGAAAAGTGTACTAAGCATAGTCAACACAAGGTTGGTGAGTTCGTAGTAATGGTTCGTACGAACCAACATCAATAATCACAATATAAGAATAGAGGCTAGACATGACTTACAGCGAGCCTCTAAGTAACACAATATCGTCCAACAACAAGATTACACAAAAGAAATGAGAGTGTAATGAGAATGCACAAATGATATGCGTATCAATGCAAGTGCCAAATGTATGAATAAGCAAATATGCCTATCCCAAGCGTGACCTTCAATCACGTATGCAACGATACCCTTCTGCCATCGCAATGGACAAGGCTGTATCTCAAAATCATCGAGATATATATGTCTATATACTCGGGGTCAGGACTACATCCAAAATGGGTGCATACATCTATGCACCAGGATGCCGGCAAATCCCCTGCCGAGGGTCCAACAATAATGTATGCAATGCTTACAAACAAATGTAAATGCATACTTCATAAACCAACAACCAATATACGATAACCTGAGCCAACAATCAATATTCCTCAAACATAACCCAGCAATCAATGTATGATAACCAAAAGCCAACGATCAATAATCAACAAAACATAGCCACTAATCACAATATAAACCAACTATACGTACATATACTTCAGAGGATTCTACTTTCTTCAAGTCCCAGATGCTTATGTATAGGGTCACCCGCAGCCTTCCCACCACATCTAAAACCCAATGAAGGCATAACCGACTTCCATGTATGTACGTCTATCCTAATGTATAAGTAATACTTAACGAAAACACAATCCAAGTCAAACAACGACAAGGCACGTCACATCAATCCAACAATCATGTCAAACAATCAATACATCAATAAATACAAGTAAACACGCCAGGTTTACACTTTTCAGCCCGAATCCAAGCGGGTAGGGAGATACGAAACTCACCTTGATCGGCAAAGAAGTTAGTAAAAGATTACAAACGAGTAATAGGTCCACACCTCCACAACCTATAATTATACATCAATATACTGGAATGTCAATTATACAACCTCAACAATATGAAATTCGACACACATAAAATCACAGTGACTATCCACTGCGCCGCAGTGGAGCAGAACTATGCCCACTGCGCCGCAGTGGCTAAACTGGACCAGGACCAGAAACAATGCACTGCGCCGCAGTGGGCAAGAACTATGCCCACTGCGCCGCAGTGGCTAAAACTATGCCCAGCGCCGCAGTGAAAACTAGCCACTGCGCCGCAGTGGCAAGAACTATGCCCACTGCGCCGCAGTGGCAAGAACTATGCCCACTGCGCCGCAGTGGGCAAGAACTATGCCCACTGCGCCGCAGTGGGCAAGAACTATGCCCACTGCGCCGCAGTGGCAAAACTATGCCCACTGCGCCGCAGTGGCAAGAACTATGCCCACTGCGCCGCAGTGGCAAGAACTATGCCCACTGCGCCGCAGTGGCAAGAACTATGCCCACTGCGCCGCAGTGGCAAGAACTATGCCCACTGCGCCGCAGTGGCAAGAACTATGCCCACTGCGCCGCAGTGGCAAGAACTATGCCCACTGCGCCGCAGTGGCAAGAACTATGCCCACTGCGCCGCAGTGGCAAGAACTATGCCCACTGCGCCGCAGTGGCAAGAACTATGCCCACTGCGCCGCAGTGGCAAGAACTATGCCCACTGCGCCGCAGTGGCAAGAACTATGCCCACTGCGCCGCAGTGGCAAAACTATGCCCACTGCGCCGCAGTGGGCAAGAACTATGCCCACTGCGCCGCAGTGGGCAAGAACTATGCCCACTGCGCCGCAGTGGGCAAGAACTATGCCCACTGCGCCGCAGTGGGCAAGAACTATGCCCACTGCGCCGCAGTGGGCAAGAACTATGCCCACTGCGCCGCAGTGGGCAAGAACTATGCCCACTGCGCCGCAGTGGGCAAGAACTATGCCCACTGCGCCGCAGTGGGCAAGAACATGCCCACTGCGCCGCAGTGGGCAAGAACTATGCCCACTGCGCCGCAGTGGGCAAGAACTATGCCCACTGCGCCGCAGTGGGCAAGAACTATGCCCACTGCGCCGCAGTGGGCAAGAACTATGCCCACTGCGCCGCAGTGGGCAAGAACTATGCCCACTGCGCCGCAGTGGGCAAGAACTATGCCCACTGCGCCGCAGTGGGCAAGAACTATGCCCACTGCGCCGCAGTGGGCAAGAACTATGCCCACTGCGCCGCAGTGGGCAAGAACTATGCCCACTGCGCCGCAGTGGGCAAGAACTATGCCCACTGCGCCGCAGTGGGCAAGAACTATGCCCACTGCGCCGCAGTGGGCAAGAACTATGCCCACTGCGCCGCAGTGGGCAAGAACTATGCCCACTGCGCCGCAGTGGGCAAGAACTATGCCCACTGCGCCGCAGTGGGCAAGAACTATGCCCACTGCGCCGCAGTGGGCAAGAACTATGCCCACTGCGCCGCAGTGGGCAAGAACTATGCCCACTGCGCCGCAGTGGGCAAGAACTATGCCCACTGCGCCGCAGTGGGCAAGAACTATGCCCACTGCGCCGCAGTGGGCAAGAACTATGCCCACTGCGCCGCAGTGGGCAAGAACTATGCCCACTGCGCCGCAGTGGGCAAGAACTATGCCCACTGCGCCGCAGTGGGCAAGAACTATGCCCACTGCGCCGCAGTGGGCAAGAACTATGCCCACTGCGCCGCAGTGGGCAAGAACTATGCCCACTGCGCCGCAGTGGGCAAGAACTATGCCCACTGCGCCGCAGTGGGCAAGAACTATGCCCACTGCGCCGCAGTGGGCAAGAACTATGCCCACTGCGCCGCAGTGGGCAAGAACTATGCCCACTGCGCCGCAGTGGGCAAGAACTATGCCCACTGCGCCGCAGTGGGCAAGAACTATGCCCACTGCGCCGCAGTGGGCAAGAACTATGCCCACTGCGCCGCAGTGGGCAAGAACTATGCCCACTGCGCCGCAGTGGGCAAGAACTATGCCCACTGCGCCGCAGTGGGCAAGAACTATGCCCACTGCGCCGCAGTGGGCAAGAACTATGCCCACTGCGCCGCAGTGGGCAAGAACTATGCCCACTGCGCCGCAGTGGGCAAGAACTATGCCCACTGCGCCGCAGTGGGCAAGAACTATGCCCACTGCGCCGCAGTGGGCAAAACTATGGCCACTGCGCCGCAGTGGGCAAGAACTATGCCCACTGCGCCGCAGTGGGCAAGAACTATGCCCACTGCGCCGCAGTGGGCAAGAACTATGCCCACTGCGCCGCAGTGGCAAGCACTAAATCGCCTTTTGACTCGATTCAAGACTTGCAATAGCACCAAATCAACTAGAAACATATAAACAAGCATAAATGGAAGTAAATGGGATGATTTAGACTTACCAAAACTCTTCCTAGTGCTCAAATCCGAATTTAGGTCAAAATGGGTGAAATGTTAGAACTAGGCTTTTGGTTCTTCAAAGATGGCGACAATGAGATGAAGATGGTTACGATTCTTGTATTATGGTAGTTTCAACACAAAGTTAAGGCAAGATTTGATGAAGAACCAAATGAGGGTTCTTTTACTTGAGAGAGGATAAGAGAGATAGAGAGAAATGAGAAAAGGATAAGGGGAAATGGGTCTTGGGGAGGGGCTGGTGGGTCATGGACTACCCACGGGCCGACCCGTTTCCCCTCTCAACCACATTACCATTAGTTGCACAATTAAATACCGACTACACATACGATGACCCGACTAGCATACCACATAGCCATATAATCACAAATGGGCCCAATTATTTCATTCAACAAGTTTGTTAGTCAATTTACACAAAAGTCAACGGGTCAAAATTCGCGGATGTTACAGTTACAAACATTTGAATTCGAGTATGCTGGCGACCACATGAATAACTTATTCATATTGCTAGCTAATAGCCTAATACTGCAAAGGAGTGTTCAAATTCATAATGTATTAGACTATTTACAGAATTTGATAGATTGATTATTGTTTTGAGACAAAAAACAACTAATATGAATGTTGACCCTTCGACAATTGGAAATTTGGCAAGGTTTATTTCCCTCTCCATGTCAATTCGATTGTGCTAACAGCTAAGCACATTAACTATGCCAGGGATCACCCTGTAGTCGTTCACCCGAGAATCCGAGATGTATTGGGATTCAGTACATGTTTGTGGGCCGAGATGATCTGGGCTTGATTGCATGTAAGGCCCATGGGTATTCTTTGCTGAGGGGCCAACCAGGGTGGGATGTTCAGAATGGTTTTAAAACCAAGATATGATTATACCAACGACGAAAGAAATGTGAGAACTTTAATGTTGATAGATTGATATTTACTAGTAATATTACCCGCCCTTCGCTGCGGGTCTTGACATGTTAGTAAAGAACGAATATAGTATAAGCAAGTCTCGTTAAATTATAAGTTTTATTTGATGGTAGTTACAAAAATATTTCATGGATTGCGATGAATGTAAGAGCTATTGTATATTGTTTCATCCTTTAATACATAATGTGTAAAATTTAGATAAACAATTTGAACAACAAACACTCATGGTTGATCATATACGAGATGGGTACCCGCGCAATGCGGCGGCGGTGGCGGCAACGGGTGGTGCTAGTGGCGGTGGTGGTAACGATGTGGTTATTAATCTAAAAGTAATTGACGTAAATGGTAGTGTAGTTATTTTATGGTTAAGAGATGTATTTTTTGTAAATAACTTTATTAAGAATATTATAGAGATATTAGGTGGAAATATTTAAATTAATTAATAAAGGAGATAGATATTTTGGATAAATATGGGTGTAAAATATTTTAGGGATACTAGAATGAAGACCCGTGCGATGCACGACTTGAATTGTTTCTTTGTCAAACACTATATGTACGAATGTGGATAAAACTATTAAATTTCAACTTACAAACACAAATATAAAACATAAAGGAGAACTCTATTAAATCAAAACTTGACGATAAACCTCCAACGTTCCTGAATCTTCATAGCCTGCATAAAGTTTGCTAAATTACTAACTTGGTAGCATCAATAACAATAGTCTTGCAAGATGTACCAAACTTGCTCATAGGTAGATTAACATGATTTATTCACCATCCCTAGATGAACAAAATAAAATGTATCAAAACATAATTGATATTTACACTATTGTAGGCAAAGTTCTCGGGTCAGGTGAGTTTCTGAAAGATGAATGCTATTTACGTTTATTAAAATTAAGAGATACATCGTTAAAATAAAATAAAGACGAAAGGAACTTACACGACAACCACGGAAGCTAGATGAGGAAGAGCTTCCCCGTCTACTAACACCTGACACATATTTTTAAACCAACGTGATATAGTTGTACATACACCGCCAAGCTACAACCTACACTCAATAAAATATCATACATGTGAATGAGAGAAATTGCAAAGTGATCGGTCAGGCAAATTGGGTAGTCCGGTATATACTTTAAAACTGTTTAAATAGCAAGGATAACATATACCACACATACAAACTTCTTTATCCAGGAAAATTTATTGGATACATATCTTGTTTGACCATGTACCAACCTTAATTCGTGAAAGTTAGAGATGGTAATCGGCTGGGTTGTGTAACATGTCAAAATGGGTAACATATCATCTAACTACAACTACAGATCTTAAATCAGCAAGTACAAGTTACTACAAAACTTAAATTATTAATGCCAGCAGTATATAACCTGCAAGAGCTTTACGCTTGCGGTTTATCAGTTTCTTTGACGGACAACACTTGTTTGTATCTGACCGGCCCTCATAAACCTGTTCTCCCCAAATAACGTTTCTGTCAAAAAGACGGACAACATAAGTTATACTATTAAGCATTCATTCATTTATTTGGGACAAATTGTTGAACTAAAGTGTCATACAATCCAATTTTCAAATTTCAATATGAAATTGAAGTATTACTAACCATCGTGGACATCTTGCAGCCATGAATGTTGTCAATGTAGGAATATCGCCACGGTTAGTAATCAATTTAAATAAAGAGCTTGATAGATATAGATTACCTGCACCAAAATCACATTATTTATTTATGTTCTATAGAGGATTGCAAAACTTGTCCAAGAAGAGCAACTTTACCAAGATGTTGTTTGAAGGTCATCAATGTCAAAATGATGTTGTATGGACCAGAATATTGTTCGTTTCTGGCCAGTCGGCCAACGCTCCCTACAATGTAACTCGCATTTGGTGGACAATGTGTCCCAGAGGCTACAGTTATAAGGGGTACGAAAAAAGGTCAACACATAGGACTAACAGCCAAAAATGAAGGTATCAAAGACAGTCACATATACGCACCTTTCATTAGTAAGGTTGAACTCCATAGTTTGTTTCCCACCAGATCTCTTTGTAGGCCTCCAAATTGCAGTCACATACCCGATGACATCTGTGTACTTAAGATTTTGGGGAAATTCAACCGAACAATTAAGAGGATAGGTTCTCATACATTTCAACCAACATAAATACATTACGGGCCACATGACACCAAAATGCCCAAAATAATCACCCCCGGTCATACGTTCCATGTTTTGCCATGGAACATAGTTGTCTCTTTAAGGTTCTAGGTCAACACAATGCTAAATGATTAACATGTTTCAAACTACACCTGTTGACCCTTTACACAAAAGAGTTTGATGATCCAGTGGATGAGTTAAAAATGACTCTTAAAGTAATTGACTGATCAAAAAATAACCCTAAAAGTAATTGTGCCAGCGTTGAACCGTAAACGTAATACTTGATGGCAGTTCATATTACTAAATCGGAAAAAGAAAAAAAAACTTAAAATAGCTTCAAATCATAGAGACTCCATATATTTCAGTCTCAATCAAATACCATCTTCGCAAATTTTGTTCCCCTGAAACTAAAATCAAATGTTTGAAAGGCAGGAACATAGCTAATCAATCCATCAAAATACATGAAACAATACCCACATATATAAAGAAAATAAAATTGCCATGAAAGTTAAAGAATAAAACCTAGTTTTAAAGTTGATAGACCCACTAAACACATTGTAACATCCGTGAGTTTTGACCGTTTGACTTTACGTGCAACTTGACTAACAATTTAAGTCAACGAAATATTTGGTTCGTTTTGTGATTAAATGACAATGTGGTATGTTCGTCGGGTCGATATTATGTTTTAATCGGTGTTTAAGTGCCTAACGTTTTGAAATTTGGATTGAAAAGAGAAACGGGCCGACCCGTGGGTGATCCACGACCCACCAGCCCTCTTGACCCATTTACTCCCCTTATCTCCCCCTTCACCACACACTTCTCTCTTCTCCTTTCTTTCTTTCTTTCTTTCTTTCTTTCTCTTTTCTCTCTAAGTAGAAAGAAAGACCAAACCATCTCCTCTCTTCATTTCTCTAGCATTATTTGGCGTTTTGGAACTAGTTTAACTCGGGAATCATCTTCGTCTCCATCTCTTTGTCACCATATCGAAAGAATCAAAGTCTTAGTGCAAGGTTTTACCCATTTTGACCTAATTTCGGGTTCTAGCTCAAAGAGAAGTTTTGGTGAGTCTAATTCATCCCATTTACTCCTACTTATGTTTGTTTATGCATTTCTAGTCATCTTGAACATTTACAAGTCCTAAATCGGCTTAAATCTTGTTTTGGGTCAAATTAGGGTTTATTTAGGGTTAGAAGGTTTTGGATGTGATTTTGATGTTTTGAATCGAAACTAAGATAGGGGTTATGTTTATTTATGTTGAAATATGTTTGTATAAGCTTCAAAATGAGTCTTGAAACATCACTAGTCGATTTGGTGATCAAAAATGGAGTTTGGGTTGAGTTTGGTTCGTGTTTGAAGTGTTTTGGAGCTGATCTGGGCGCAGGTGCGCCGCACCTCCTCTTTGGTGCGCCGCACTCCCTTGGTGCGCGCACACCCTCTTTGGTGCGCCGCACCTGGCTTGGTGCGCCGCACCTCATCATTGGTGCGCCGCACCTTTCCTCCAGGGCAGCAAAACCTGTTTTAGTTTGAAAGGTCGTAACTTTTGATCCGTAAGTCCAAATAAGTCGTATGACCTATCGTTGGAATCGTAAGAGAGTCTATTTTCTTGTGGTAACACTCTTTTTGCATGAATCTCCTCTCATTTCTATAAAGGTCGAGTCGAATGCGTCTTGTTCCTACTCGTTTAAATTGTAAGGGCATTTAGGGTTTGTGACTCGACCTAATTGTGATAAACCAACTTGTTTATGATTGTAGAGTTGACATTACGGTATTATGATATATATTGATAGGTTGTGGGCACGTGGCGGTCGTTGGACATTTATAGCTCAATATTAACTTGTCGTTTGCTTGGAAATCAAGGTGAGTTCCGTAGTTCCCTACTCGCTTGAGATTCGGGCTGAAAAGTGTAAACTTATGTGATTACCTGTTTATTTGTGTTTGTAAATGATTGTTGGTGTTGTTCGATTTTACTCACGTACAAAATGTCTAGTTGGTGACATTGGATGAATGATGGATAGTTTTGCTTTAGTGTTTGATGGGTTTGTATGAGATTGTGATATTGTTAAATAAATTAGGATAGTAGTGTATACATAGAGGTTGGTTTTACTTTCAAAAGGTTTTAGATGTGGTGGGAAGGCTGCGGGTGACCCTATACATAAGCATCTAGAACTCGATGAAAGTAAAATCCTCCGAAGTATATGTACGCGTTGTTTAGAGAAAGCGATAAATCCTGGAGTTATGGTTGGAATGAACATGTACGTCTCGTTATACTTGATTTGTATGATACGCACTCAAGCGTACCTTTATCGTTGTATTGACGAACTTATGAATTAATGGTTGACGATTGAATGAGTGATTGAGCGATGAAATAATGGGTTATTGGTTACGTTTAATTGATCTTAGTAAGGGATTGTGTTATATTATTATTATGGTTATTGTTATTATTATTATTACTGCTAGGATAGACGTGCATACATGGAAGTCGGTTATGCCTTCATTGGGTTCTAGATGTGGTGGGAAGGCTGCGGGTGACCCTATATATAAGCATCTAGGATTCGAAGAAAGTAGAATCCTCCTAAGTGTATATACGTATAGTTTGTTTTAGTTTAGTGTTTGATGATTGACGGACTTGTGATGTATGGATGTTGTTTGATGCATAAGTATCGTATACATCCCACTGAAGAGGATGTGAGCTTATGTTGTGTATAAATCCCACTGAAGAGGATATGTTGTATATGAATCCCACTGAAGAGGATATGTTGTATATCAATCCCACTGAAGAGGATATGATACCTGTTTTGAGTTGATGTTATGTACGTTACTTGAGTATAATGTTAATTCGCGTTTTACTTGTTTTGTGTACCTTGTTGTGGATATTATTGTGTTGTTCATAGAGGCTCACTGTAAGTCATGTTTTGCCTCTACTCGTATATTATGATGATTGGCAATGGTTTCTAATGGACCATTACTATGAACTCACCAACCTTGTGTTGACTATGCTTAGTACACTTTTCAGGTAACCAGGTTATCCAGGACGTGGAGTTTGATTTGTTTGCTTGCTGTCGAACCCGGACTGGACTTATATGGATCAAGGATCCATTTACTTTCTGTTGCATTATACTTAGGATTGATAGCTTTCTTTTGATGTTGTTTTGTAAACTTTGACGATTACTTGCTTCTGCTATATTTTTGATACTTGTTTCTTTTATTGGTTGGATTCACTGAATCCTTTATTTGCATTTAGTCATGTTCTACATTAATTCCACCTTGTGCTATATGATTTCCGTGATATTCTGAGCCTTGGCTTGGGGTGTTACAGAATGGTGGCCCATGCGTGGTCGTAGAGAATTAGGCGGTTTGACCTAGACTACGGCTTAAGTTAAAACTCTTCATATAGCATGCATGGTTAGGAAATTTGTATGCAACGTGAATTCTGTGAACCCTAGAAAGTGTATATTGTGAGTTCGTAGTTAAGACCACTTATGTGATGGCTTGAATTCAACGTGATGAATGTGGAATGGGTACAATGTAGTTAATGTGTGCATTGATTGAAATGGATGTGATTGATATGGATTGTTGCTACTGATTGATGTTTGTTGGATGCTTTAGAGCAAAATGAAGTTATGTTATTAACTTAGTATAATATTGTGGCAACCCTAAAAGAACCCGATCAACTCTTTTATGGTCGCCCAACATTATAACAAGTTAATGACATCATGGATTGCGCATGTATGGCTTAGAGTATAATAAGGAACCGATATGCTTAATGGAAGTTGATTGGGTGGAGGGTTAGCCGTTGGTACACCCTGTATACATACCCGGTCAATAACTAGAAAGCATATCGAATTCGGATTATACCTTGAATCATTCGTGTTAGTTGCTTGGCTTAGTGTATAATAGGGAACCGATATGCTTAATGGAAGTTGATTGGGTGGAGGGTTAGCCGTTGGTACACCCTGTATACATACCCGGTCAATAACTAGAGAGCATATCGAATTCAGATTATACTTAGCCCAATTGTGTTAATTGTTTGATTTTATGATGTGTTGAGCATGATTACTTGAGTAAATAATGAACAATTGTAATGAAGTTGACATGATAATATGCTAAGTAACAATCTCATAGGATTCTAGCACTTTTGCCTTAGCTTAATGATATGAAATGAGTATGTGGTATCGGTATGAGAGCATTGACTACTTGTGTGACTAACATGTGAGCATTTGAGACTAACTTTCGGGTCAACGTGTCACTTGCTTTATAGAAATGGTGAGACCAAGGAGAACCGGAACGAACAATCGGGCTGAAAGGGAAGAACCTCAACCGGAAGCTCAACCGGAGGTACAAGGAGGTAGAGGTAGGGGCCGTGGTAGGGGCCGTGGTAGAGGTCGTGGTAGGGGCCAAGGAAGGGGTCGTGGTGAAATTCCTGAGCCAAACTTGGCTGAGTTAATCGCTCAAACGGTTGCCGGTATCATGCCAACCATTATTGCTCAAGTCACGGCAAGTCTTGGGCAGAACAATGTGGCTCAAAACAATGAAGCCCCGGAAAATGTGAATAATGAAAATGCTCAACCTCAGGATGTGGAAAACGAAGAAGAGGGACCAGTGAGAGTGGATAACCGTATACCCATGTATAATCAACAGGGAGGATACCGACAGGGGTGTATATTTAAAGACTTTAAAAGTTGTGGGGCGCCGGAGTTTAATGGAAGAGGCGGTCCCACAGAGTGTATAAGGTGGTTTGAAGAGATCGAGGCAGTGATTGAAAGAAGTCATTGCACATATGACGACCGGATTTCTTATGCATCCGGCATGTTTAAAAATGACGCCTTGAGTTGGTGGAACCAAGAGATAACTTTGGGGCGGACTTATAACTTGGAATGGATCGATTTCAAGAACAAAGTGAAGGAAAAGTTTTGTCCTCCCTATGAACTACAAAACTTGACCATTGAGTTTGCTAATCTCAGCATGGACGGAGCCGATTACAAGGGCTATGTTAGACGATTTCAAGAGTTGTCTACCCTCATTCCTCACTTGGTGGGTACCGAGTCTCAGGCCATCCAGAAGTTTGTATTGGGCTTGAATCCTCAAGTTCGATCTTATGTAAACTCCAACATGCCTACTTCTTTGGCTAACGCGGTCAACCAAGCCGGGAGTGTGACTGAAGATTTATTGAGAAGTGGTGTTTTGAGCAAATCCTCAACAAACAAGAGAAAGGAAGTGGGCGAATCAAGTGGGGTGAAGAAAGTGGGGAGGTTTGATCCCAAAGATGCTAATAGGGGTAGAGTGATGGCGGCGGTGGGACCGGTGAAGAAAGCTTATGTAGGACCTCATCCGTTATGTGAGAGATGCAACAATCACCACCCCACCAACGTTCAATGCAGGGCGTGTTTTAATTGCAACCAAGTTGGGCACATGTCCAAGAATTGTAGAGCACCGAAAGCGGCGCCATTGAATGTAGTACCCCTTCAAACTATTCATCCTCAAGGCAACTTTCCATGGGGTACGTGCTTTAAATGTGGAAGCCCTGATCACTACCGAAATAATTGTCCGCAATGGATTGGACAACAAGTTGAAGTGGCGGTCCATCCGAATCAACTCCAAATTACCGGACCGAACCAAAACCGTGGCCAGCAAGGCCATCAAGTTCATCCTCGTGGCCGAGCTTTTGCGGGAATTGGCAATGGAAGCCAAAATGATCCAAACGTTGGTTAAGGTACATTCTTCTTAACAGTCGTTATGTTATGACACTATTCGATATTGGAACAGACTGTGATCTCATTTATCCTAACGTTACTACTTTGGGTTACATTCGTTCGTGTGTTTTGGAGTTATATGTTTAAAATTTTTTTAAGGTTTAACGACTCACTAACCAAATTTGGTCAAATACCCCGTGTGTACATCTTGACTCTAGAAGACGACAAACTCTTCACGTACTTTGTGATCCATGATATTAAGGTTCCTGGCGATAAAGTGAGTAAAAATCTGAACGCAACGGTTAATATGATACTTAATTGTGTAGTAGGGTTACTAATGTAAAATTTTCTAACGGTAGGATTTTAGGGTTTCATGCAAATTGTCAAACTCAAGCGTCCTTAGAGCTACCGTCTTAAGAATCTGAAAACTAACGTCATCTCTGATAATCTTGAGTCTCCCGAGGTTTCTCCGGGTGACTTATCAGGCTTGTCCCATTTCGATAACTTAAATTTCGTATATGCTTAACTACTTAACATCGCGCGCGTGGTCAAAACCCTTATAGACTTCTGAGATATGGATAAGTGTGTAGTGAAAGACCGAGAGAGAGTTTTGAAGGAAAACAAATTTTAATGGACTTCGCCACGAAGTCTCCGACGACAAGGGGTGGTCACGATACGAAGAAACCGATAAAATCCGACAACTTGGAACATTAGTGTGTGGAAGAAATGGTGTAGGTGCACAGAGATCCGTTTTCCTGTCATTCCAGATTAAGAAAGTCGTTTGACTCTAATTCAGGGAGCCATCCAATTGATTTGTTGAATTTCGGGACGAAATTCTTTTGACGGGGGAATAATGTAACATCCGTGAGTTTTGACCGTTTGACTTTACGTGCAACTTGACTAACAATTTAAGTCAACGAAATATTTGGTTCGTTTTGTGATTAAATGACAATGTGGTATGTTCGTCGGGTCGATATTATGTTTTAATCGGTGTTTAAGTGCCTAACGTTTTGAAATTTGGATTGAAAAGAGAAACGGGCCGACCCGTGGGTGATCCACGACCCACCAGCCCTCTTGACCCATTTACTCCCCTTATCTCCCCCTTCACCACACACTTCTCTCTTCTCCTTTCTTTCTTTCTTTCTTTCTTTCTTTCTCTTTTCTCTCTAAGTAGAAAGAAAGACCAAACCATCTCCTCTCTTCATTTCTCTAGCATTATTTGGCGTTTTGGAACTAGTTTAACTCGGGAATCATCTTCGTCTCCATCTCTTTGTCACCATATCGAAAGAATCAAAGTCTTAGTGCAAGGTTTTACCCATTTTGACCTAATTTCGGGTTCTAGCTCAAAGAGAAGTTTTGGTGAGTCTAATTCATCCCATTTACTCCTACTTATGTTTGTTTATGCATTTCTAGTCATCTTGAACATTTACAAGTCCTAAATCGGCTTAAATCTTGTTTTGGGTCAAATTAGGGTTTATTTAGGGTTAGAAGGTTTTGGATGTGATTTTGATGTTTTGAATCGAAACTAAGATAGGGGTTATGTTTATTTATGTTGAAATATGTTTGTATAAGCTTCAAAATGAGTCTTGAAACATCACTAGTCGATTTGGTGATCAAAAATGGAGTTTGGGTTGAGTTTGGTTCGTGTTTGAAGTGTTTTGGAGCTGATCTGGGCGCAGGTGCGCCGCACCTCCTCTTTGGTGCGCCGCACCAAAGCTTGGACTGGGTTCCCTGGTTGATTTGTGCGCCGCACTCCCTCATTGGTGCGCCGCACCTTTCCTCCAGGGCAGCAAAACCTGTTTTAGTTTGAAAGGTCGTAACTTTTGATCCGTAAGTCCAAATAAGTCGTATGACCTATCGTTGGAATCGTAAGAGAGTCTATTTTCTTGTGGTAACACTCTTTTTGCATGAATCTCCTCTCATTTCTATAAAGGTCGAGTCGAATGCGTCTTGTTCCTACTCGTTTAAATTGTAAGGGCATTTAGGGTTTGTGACTCGACCTAATTGTGATAAACCAACTTGTTTATGATTGTAGAGTTGACATTACGGTATTATGATATATATTGATAGGTTGTGGGCACGTGGCGGTCGTTGGACATTTATAGCTCAATATTAACTTGTCGTTTGCTTGGAAATCAAGGTGAGTTCCGTAGTTCCCTACTCGCTTGAGATTCGGGCTGAAAAGTGTAAACTTATGTGATTACCTGTTTATTTGTGTTTGTAAATGATTGTTGGTGTTGTTCGATTTTACTCACGTACAAAATGTCTAGTTGGTGACATTGGATGAATGATGGATAGTTTTGCTTTAGTGTTTGATGGGTTTGTATGAGATTGTGATATTGTTAAATAAATTAGGATAGTAGTGTATACATAGAGGTTGGTTTTACTTTCAAAAGGTTTTAGATGTGGTGGGAAGGCTGCGGGTGACCCTATACATAAGCATCTAGAACTCGATGAAAGTAAAATCCTCCGAAGTATATGTACGCGTTGTTTAGAGAAAGCGATAAATCCTGGAGTTATGGTTGGAATGAACATGTACGTCTCGTTATACTTGATTTGTATGATACGCACTCAAGCGTACCTTTATCGTTGTATTGACGAACTTATGAATTAATGGTTGACGATTGAATGAGTGATTGAGCGATGAAATAATGGGTTATTGGTTACGTTTAATTGATCTTAGTAAGGGATTGTGTTATATTATTATTATGGTTATTGTTATTATTATTATTACTGCTAGGATAGACGTGCATACATGGAAGTCGGTTATGCCTTCATTGGGTTCTAGATGTGGTGGGAAGGCTGCGGGTGACCCTATACATAAGCATCTAGGATTCGAAGAAAGTAGAATCCTCCTAAGTGTATATACGTATAGTTTGTTTTAGTTTAGTGTTTGATGATTGACGGACTTGTGATGTATGGATGTTGTTTGATGCATAAGTATCGTATACATCCCACTGAAGAGGATGTGAGCTTATGTTGTGTATAAATCCCACTGAAGAGGATATGTTGTATATGAATCCCACTGAAGAGGATATGTTGTATATCAATCCCACTGAAGAGGATATGATACCTGTTTTGAGTTGATGTTATGTACGTTACTTGAGTATAATGTTAATTCGCGTTTTACTTGTTTTGTGTACCTTGTTGTGGATATTATTGTGTTGTTCATAGAGGCTCACTGTAAGTCATGTTTTGCCTCTACTCGTATATTATGATGATTGGCAATGGTTTCTAATGGACCATTACTACGAACTCACCAACCTTGTGTTGACTATGCTTAGTACACTTTTCAGGTAACCAGGTTATCCAGGACGTGGAGTTTGATTTGTTTGCTTGCTGTCGAACCCGGACTGGACTTATATGGATCAAGGATCCATTTACCTTCTGTTGCATTATACTTAGGATTGATAGCTTTCTTTTGATGTTGTTTTTGTAAACTTTGACGATTACTTGCTTCTGCTATATTTTGATACTTGTTTCTTTTATTGGTTGGATTCACTGAATCCTTTATTTGCATTTAGTCATGTTCTACATTAATTCCACCTTGTGCTATATGATTTCCGTGATATTCTGAGCCTTGGCTTGGGGTGTTACACACATTGCCAAGAAAGTAACACAATTGGCATCAAGAAAGTTAATCAACAAAAGAATGGTACATGACCTTTAACATCTCCCGTATTAAAAATCACATACCTAAGATTACTACGGGATAACACCATCCGTTTAATAGAAAATATAGAAAGAAAAAAATGACCTCAAACTTCTTGTTATCCAGGGCAAAAGCCATAAATTCTGACTAAATATTACTATTCGTTTAAGATCTTCTTCATTCTTTAATTTTTACTCTACATTATATGAAATCAATAATATAGGCCTATAAGGTACCTGCAAAAAAAAAGAA
Source organism: Erigeron breviscapus (assembly GCA_034093135.1). NCBI lineage: Eukaryota > Viridiplantae > Streptophyta > Magnoliopsida > Asterales > Asteraceae > Erigeron > Erigeron breviscapus. Next base: position 160,432,443 of record CM067167.1, on the reverse strand, counting down.
GAGAAAAGATGAAATCAATAATATAAGGTACCTGCAAAAAAATAAAATAAAAAAATAAATCAGTATCAACAAACAATTGAAAAAAAAAAGATTATGCAGGTGAAGTTCACAATTGAAGATTTTAAAACTGATTGAATATAGAAAGCCCAAATAACCTTCTCGCATTTAATTGAATATTAATCAAAATTGATACTCTTCATTGGGTTTGTTTATATGGAGCCGGTTGGTGTATTAACTGGATGTATAAGGTGATAAAACAATTAAGACCATTTTGTTTAGAGGGAGAAAGATGGTCTCTCATACAATTAATTGGGTTTGTAGAACCTGGACAGTAATGGACACTGAAGGGTTGTTATAAAAGTGATATAATTTATATTATTAACCTCAACCTCATTCATTTATGATGATCATCGTCTTACATACATCAGGAAATAAACAAATGCACTAACCTCCTAATTAACCCCACTAATAACCCCATTTAGTACCCTAATTATTGAAGTGCCAAAGAAGCAACTTTGCTTCTACTTTAGTATATATATAGATATTGGGTAAATTTAGTGTGTGAGTTAAGAATGTGTTAAAAAATTATGGTATTTTGGGTATTTTAAAAGTAGAGAGTTGAAAAAGGGAGGGTAGTTTATTTATTAATATAGTATAGATAATGAAATTGCTCATAAAAATGGGTTAGTATCAACAATTGTTAAATACTCCGTAACTTACAACTTAATATGCTTATATTAATTAAATCAAACAATTAAATGAATGTTTATATATAATATATAAACCATAAATAATTGTTTTGGAATATTTTTTTTTTATCATACTACACGCGTTGTGTAGTTAATAATATGTAAGGCATAAGATATATGGCACATCAAAAACCGAAACTACTCCTTTTCTATATCTATATAAACCCTTATATTACATATTGGATTAAGAACTTTAAGCACTTTTTTTAATATTCCTAAACTACCCCTACATACCAACACACCGTCCCTCTTTGTCTGGCTGTCTCACACACACACATCAACACCGCCTCCATCCTTCCGCTTCCATCTTTGTTTCCGTCGATCGACCACCAACCGTAGATCCTTCAATTTGTCTCCATCGTTCCTTCTTTCAACGGGGAGACGCCATCATTCAAACGCCACCATCCGCATGTCGTTTCGAGTACAAAGGTACCAAAAATCCTAAACGCAGCCAACACTTTCTTTCATCTTTTTCTTTTTTGCGTATATAGATTTCTTTTATTAATTTTTAAAATTACAATTCAAATTCATTTTAGATATCCAGCCGGATTTTATAACATGAGTTGCAACAGATATAATGAAGCTAAGTCGGCATATAATTTATTTGATATTTTACATGAGTTTTTTGTGATGTATAAGTGTTTGTTGTATATGCATTTGGGATCTGGTTATGTTATACTTTTCAAAATAAAAAAATAAAAAAAAATCACCCGAACATATATGCTGAAAGAGATAGTTTTGGATGTGCTTAAACTATTTCTAGTTGTTAACACTTTATGCATATGCTGTCTTTTGGATTAAGATCAGTACCTATGACCTGCTTATTTATGAGAAATGTTGCTGCTAAAGATTTATGTTCTTCTTTATTCAATGTTGTTTAGGAGTACAAGATGGACAACTCCATCTAGGCCATAGTGCCCAATTTTCGTCTTCGTATTCAGACAAAAAACTTATATGATTGAAAAGAACAAAGATGTTTTATGTGTTTACAATTGGAAGCATGACGGAGATGAGGACCGTGAGTTTTTTTATGTCATTTTTCCAACTTGATAATTGTGAGTTTTTATGTGCTGATTTGTGATTCTCTTTATCGGCAAGATCAGTAAGGTAATTATATGTACAATGCTACTGCCTTACACCCAGTATAAGTTATTTGCACTGAGTATTATTGGTAGAAGTATTTATTAGACCGTTCCAAGGCCACACCCATTTTCATGAACTTGTAATCTCATGTTACTTTGCTTAGTATACAATATTAAAGTATACAACATTAAAGTAACGTGACCGTGTCTTTGAAAACTCTTAAACTTTGCAGGTATGGGACATTTGCAACAGGTGGCTGTGATGGCTTTGTAAACGTGTGGGCTGGAAATAACAAGAGGCTACACCAGGTACACATTAGATTTTTAATTCACTTTATGCGGTGACAATGAATTTTAGTGGTATTAACACTTTGTTTTGATGATCTGCGTTCGGTATTCAAAGTTCCCAGCAATCTATGTTTTTTTTCAGTATACGGCAATCACCTCGGATATGTTAGAAACTATTTAAAGCAAAACTGATTGCAGCTAATTTTTAAACAAACACCCTATGCATATGAAAATTCGAAGTTTTTCAAACACCCTCTTCATTATACACTAATGTTATTATTTCTATTTTTCTTATTTGTCATGTGGATACTTGCTTCATCTCTTAGTGTATATTGGTAAGTATTTTAAAATTTCAAATAGAGGGAGTAAGTAATATGTCATTATCTTGAAGTTTTGCAAATTAAATTAACACTGATATGGGTTTACTCAAGGGTTATATTATTAAAAGTATTGACTCAACTTCAGGGCTTATGATATGGAAGAGAAAGCAGCTCGAGCTTACGACTTGGCTGCACTTAAGTATTAGAGATACTCAACTCATATCAACTTTCCGTTAACAATTTTAGTTCGAAAAAGTTGAATATAGTTATTACTTTGACATAATAATATCATTTGACGGATTGCTGTTTTTGTAGCTTCAGAACTCTAATGACGAGCTCGAGATGATGAAGCCCATGATTCGTCAAGAATTTGTTGCCCACTTAACAAGGTAAGATACAAAAATTTTCATTATATTAGTGAATTTGTTCTTATTATGATCTTCGTTTATGAAATTATTGGGAATAATGGTGTTAACGTTCTTTCTATGACCGGATTTAATAGGAGTGCTTCGATTTATCTTGGTGTTACTAGGTTCAATCATGCAACTTACTCCGATGCGTTGCTGCAACTATCTTTTATCAGCTTATTTTTGTTTGTATGTGATGTATTTATTAGAGTATATAAGATGAGTTGTATTTATAGAAAGTGTGAAGTTGGTACTCTGTAAAGATTACATATGGAATTCTATGCTTAAAAGAAGACATGATGAACATATGACATATCTGCGATAGAGTTCCCAACCTGTATTTCAACAAATAAGTTTATGACTTTGCATATTAGTTAAATCTTTTTTATTGTTGTCTGTGTCTATTCAATAGGTATTTACAATGGCAAAAGGGAAGGTTATACTAATCTGCCAAGCCAGGGGGAGGTGCATTTGTGACAAATGATGATGGAACAGGGGAAGCCAATGCAGCAAATGTCACTTCTGAGTTCTGAGACTCTATTAACCTTACCCTCTCCGGCTTTTGTTTCGTTTTGGTGTCGAGAATTTATTTCTATAGCACATTGGTCTTTCACTTTTATGTATAGGCAGAAAATAAACGGGCAAGTTAGTGTAGTTGTGTGAGGATCTATTGTTTGTAAGAATAAGAAATTTTTGAGAAGTTGAATTTCGAAAGCGTGGCATTACTTGTGACATGAGCCATAGATTACACAAGGTGCGTGCTTCTAGCTAACATCTAATTGTGAAAATGTCTTCATTTACTGTTTTGTTTTACAGTTTATTCAGGTTGCAGTTTTACTCCTGGTCCATCTGACACATCATGCTCATTTTGTTCAGGTTAGCTTAGCTTACTATTTCGTACTAATAACAAGCTCTAGCTTAATATATGCATGCTAAACCGTTGCATGACTACAAGGATCACTTTTAGATATATCAAAATGGGTGGGTTGGCTTTTTTGGGAAATGTACTTAGAATGTAACAGTTTGTAAGTCGGTTGTGCATTTTTGACCCATTATGACGATGCATGAGTATGGATAACTTATTAGGATTTAGCTAAAATTTATAAACGTCAAATTGGTTACAAGTTAGAAGCCGACCAAATTGTGGTTCACACTATTGCACCGTCTTAGGTTCCTTTTATATTGGATCGTAACCGAAATATTAGTAACAATGCTTTATTTTCAGCTTATGATTTTAGTGTTCACCCGCTTAATTTCAGGTCACTCGAACCCCTGGCCTTGGCTTTCTAGAAATATTTGAATGTCAAACCTTTGTCGTCGAAGATACCATGTGCTTAAGGTGTTATGTTGCCTTTTCTTTGCACGGTTGTAAAAGTCGCTGATGAGTCTAGCCTTTTGTTTGCTGCACCAGTGAATCCAGCCTTTTCATTGGACAATATACTTGGGTCGGTTGGGAAATAGGTTGTAAGAGCCTTTTTTTTGTCCGTATCTAGATTTTTCTATCCTGTTCGAGAATTTGTCTTTTGTTATAAGTATATTTTAATCAACTAAATTCTTGGAATTTATAACTCACAAGTGGTCCAGTGGTGTTGGGTTCCCTTGGTGACATTTATGTCCCAAGTTCGAATCTCCCACGGCAACTTTGAGTTATATAGGAGGTCCTTCTATGAGGGCTTGGTCTGGGTATACCCAGGTTCAAGTCTGAGGGGGCAGAGTTAACCTCTATTAATTGTCGTGTCTTCAGGCGGATTAATAGGGGGTTTTCCTCCCATTGGGTTGAGGACTGGTGTATGGGGTGCTCTAGCGTGGGCCCGGTTAAGACAACATAGTCTAGACCCCCAAAGTTGAAATTCGCCGTTCTAAAAAAAAAAAAAAAAAATTCTTGGAATTTCTTATGGTAATCTATAAGGAAAATTTGTTACAATTGAAATCTGTAGGTAATAAAAGCGATTGCTTTACTTCAACAAGATGATTACAGAGCCTGTTTGTGTTTTACAAGCAGATAATTTTGACCCGTTTTCCTTTTTTGCCACTTTTAACTTGATTCTTTTTAGTTAAAACCACACCTCAATTTGACCCATTCATAATGGGTGTGGAAATTACTACCTATATAATTGTAACACATACTCAAATTTTCTGTTATAGAGGCTTCTGTACTCAACTGCCAGCCCTTATTGAATTTGACCCGTCATGGCACTTGCCATGCTTAAGACAAGCATCTCTTAATAGACTTGCCATAATCCACTGCAACGATCAGCCAAAATGACAACAATGTCAAGGCGATATCATAATGTATAACAAAGACATGACAAATGGGTCGCCCATAAAAAGATGTTGGCTGTAATCTCCATACAAGACTAGCAAAGACATCGTATATAACGAGATTGTTATTCTCATAGATAAAAAAAATTAATGTTCAAAGTTCATAACTAAGAAACACATCTATAAATGTTTAATTAAATGGTTAAAGGCCAACTTTTTTCGACCTCTTCGAATTTTTCCCAGTCTATAAAGATCCTTCACATCTCCATTCAATTGTTCCCATAGCAAAACATCTTCATTCCACGAGTTACATACAAGAACCAGGTTAGAAACAGGAAGTATATAATAAAACTAAATAACAACACATTCATATTAATCACAAACAGAATGCTTCCTTCGGATGTCATACCCTGCTTTCGTTTAGATAAGCCATCAAGTATGTTTCTCAATGTTGATTCTCTATTTTCTAAAAGTGCATAAAGTTGTGTAAGCTCCTCCTTGACAATGTAGCAAGTATATAGGCTTCTTAATACAAGTGTTTGAAGAGAGGGGGGGGGACGAACAAAAACGAGAGGATGAAGTGGGGACGGCGGTAATGGAAGAGGGGGGGAGGGAACACAGATCATGTTGTGGATGAGGGAGAAAGAAGAATTAAGGGGGTGAATGGATGAGGGGGAGGGGTAGGGAGAAAAGAAGAGATGTAGGGAGTTCGACGGAAAGGAAGCGAGGGTGGAAGGTTCTGAGAATCGAGGCGGAGAAGGGTAGGGGAAATGAGTATTTTCTAAAAGTGCATAAAGTTGTGTAAGCTCCTCCTTGACAATGTAGCAAGTATATAGGCTTCTTAATACAAGTGTTTGGTTTGCAATTAACGTCGTCGCCTCACCTCACATGTTTTATATTGTCACCACCGTTTAACCGCCGCAACGCGCGGGCACCAGGCTAGTCTCACAAATCGGTGGGCAATATTTTTTATTTTTTCATTTTTTTATTTATAAGAACCATTTTCATTTTTCTCTCACTTTTTTATTCTATCATATGTCAAAGCATTTTTCTTATGTTTTAGATTTCAAACACTGGTAATGTGTTTCTTCTTATGTCAAAGATATCTAGTTGCATAGCATCAAGTTTATTTTGCAACCTTACGACCTCTCATTATCAAGGACATCAAGTTTTTTTTTCAAACAATGGTATGTGCATTTTGAACGGAATTGTTTTAAATCCGGCGGTGGTATAGATCTGTTTATAAATGTGGTTTTAAAGGTTGTAGGCGGTGGTGTTTGGTCACCGGTTTTATATATCTGGATGATGTGGTGCCTGGCGGTGATGGTGTAAGTTTTTGACCGGTGGTTCTGGTGGTGCTCAAGGTACGTGGCTGGCGATTATGAGTTGCTGACTAATGGTGGTTGTCAGTTTTTAACCGCGGTTTAAAGGTTGTTGGCGATGGTTTTTGGTCGTCGGTGTTATATCCGGATGAGATGGTAACCGACGGTGGTGGTCAAAGTTTTTGGCGGCGGTTTTGGTTGTGGTTAAGATAGGTGGCCGGCGGTGGTGGTTGTATATGGTTGAAAGAGGTTAGTGTAGAAAGTAAAAAAAGATAAAAGTTTGGTGGTCAAAGTTTAAAACCCATAAGTTTGATGGTAGAAGTTGAAAAGTAATTCTGTGTCAAAAGTGAAAAAGTTAAAAGTGTTGTGGTAAAAAAAAAAATTAAAAAAAATTATGGGAGTTGTAACTTATGCATATGTATTTGTATGTTGTATTTTGTGCACACAAACTTGTAAAAAACATGTTGGTACTTTATGCATACAAACTTGTAAAAAACAGGTTGGTTTTTAGTATATAGGTTAATAACCACCTCTAAAATAGCAACCTAGTGGTAAATGGTTAACATAATGAAATCTTCTCAAAAAAAATTCATATTATAGTCTCATATTCAAACCCTCTTATAGTTATAACTAGAATTTTATCTCGCGGAAAAACCGCGGTTTAGTTTAATAGAATTGTTTTAATAAAATTGGGTAAGAATTAAGTAAGATCATTATATTTAATTAAATATTGGGAGAAATTAAAGAATTATTAAGAACAAATTTATTTACAAAGTTAATATCAATTACAACAATATATCCAGACAAAAATAAGTACCAAGAATTTAAATATAAATCAAATGTTAAATGCATCCTTTGTTACACGATTCACATGAAAACTTGTTTGTAAAAGAGAACAAACTTCCCATATTGATTAGCAGATCATTCACCCCTTTGAAACAGCTACAGGCCTCACGTAAGTGAACACCTTTAAGGGATTCTCCTGACATTTGGGGCTGGCTAGCGGGGAATCCTAAACCAGGGCATGTAGATCCAACACTCTTTGAAATTTGCAATGCATTGCATTGCTTGCCCAGCAACTTGTGGAACAAAATTTGGCTTAAATTCTCGACACTCCAGTTTGTTCTAGTTGACCGATTTGAACCAACTGCGGTTTCCTTCTGCAACAACTAAAGATTTGTTCTAGTTGACCGATTTGTGTTAGAATATATCGGTACAAGAATAGGCCCAGTGGGCCCAAGTCCAACAGGGTAGAGTCGGTTGTTAATTAGGGTTTACCTTCTCTAATTGTGTATAAATAGAGCATAATGCTTATGTAAAAAAGAGTATCAAACAATATCAATAAATCAAGTATTCGTTTATTAATCTTAACATGGTATCAGAGCCGAATCTGGCATCATCATCTACCTAGTAAAAATCCGTCGACTGTATCACCGAAAATCAAACCCAAACCACCATGGCAGAAACTGCCGGCGGCTTCGGGCCAGATTTGGCATTACAGTTAGCCAATTTGTTACAAAATCATACCAATCTAAAGCCCCAAAATCCAAAATTATCTGATAATCTTCAGATAAACTTAAAATTAAACAGCCAAAACTACGCCTTATGGACTCGAATGATTCGAGTAGCCATTGGTGGACGATCAAAAAACCTGTTGGATCATTTAACCGATGACCCACCAACAAAAACAACATCAGAAAAATATGAGACATGGGAACAGGAAGACCTGATTGTGTTCTCGTGGCTTATTCAGAATATCGAACCAGTTTTAGCCGGAAACCTTACCGAGTTCTCCACCGCTAAAGAACTTTGGGATGCATTAGCAACAACTTACAGTAGCGGCAAGGATAAACTACAAATCTTCAACCTTCATGTGAAGGCCAACGAACTCAAACAAGTCAATAAATCCCTCGAAGAATTCTGGATCTCCTTACAAGGTGTTTGGGGTGAGATCGACAGAATCGATCCAAACCCGATGAAGTGCCCAGACGACATCAAAGCTTTCTCCAAAATCAGATCTGATCAAAAGCTTTTCCAATTCTTGAATGGTTTAGATCGGAAGTTTGAACCGATTATCAGAGAGATTCTTCGGGTCGACCCACTTCCAACCGTCGAGACCGCATATGCCACGGTTCGAAAGGAAGCCGCTCATCAATTGATTATTGGAGCAACAACCAACGACACACATGGGGTTGCCTCCGGCTTAATCGCCGGAGACCATACCAGCGGTGACAGCGGTGGTGGATTTATAACCAAAAGTTTCCGTCGATTTGACAACAACAAAAAAAAGGAACCAGATGATAAATCACATCTCACATGTGATGCTTGTGGTATGGCTAGACACACAAAAGAACAATGCTTCGAGATCGTGGGTTACCCGGACTGGTGGATCGGTCCAAAGAAGAAAACCCGACCTACCAAAAACATCACCCCTACCACCACTGCAAAGCCCAATAAAGATGGTGGGGGTGACCGGCATGCGACCGGATTTGGTGGGGTAACAGTGGCGGCCGGAGGTGAAGACAAGGAGGAAGAGTTTTCGGTGGTGGCAGGTAAAGGGAAAGTGTGGTTTGGAAAGGATTCTAAATCATTTCCATATAAAACCCACAAAAAAGAGGACTGTAAATTATTTCCATATAAAAACGTTTATATGAGTAAATATCCTGGAAATAATGTTATGTCACATGGGCTTATGACACATGGGCCGAACTTATATGGGCCTAATGACTTGGGTCCATATAAAAAACAAGGGGGAGCCCATATGATTCAATCTAGTCATAAAAACTCAAATGGACCTTGGATATTTGACTGTGGAGCAACGGATACGATGACTTACGAGTTATCAGATTTTATAAAAACATCAAAACCTGGGAAAACTCATATCAAAGCCGCAAATAAAGGGAAAATGGATGTAAAAAATGGCGGAACAATTAAATTCTCCACAGACGTTCAATTGTCTAATTGTCTTTATGTTCCTGACTTATCACACAAACTTTTGTCAATAAGTCATGTGACAAAAGAACTTAATTGCTCTGTTCTCATGCATCCAACCTTCTGTTTGTTGCAGGATATCAGGACGGGACGGATTATTGGGCGTGGCACTGAGAGAGAAGGACTGTACTATGTTGATGAAGTTACTAAAAGTGGAACTGTCATGCTTGCTCATGGAACTAGTGAAAGAGAAGCATGGTTATGGCATAGAAGATTGGGGCATCCGTCAATTGGTTATTTACATGTTTTGTTTCCAAAACTTTTTCCATTGAATAAAAAGATTGATTGTGAAACTTGCATCTTGGCAAAAAGTCATAGGCAATCTTTTAAACCTCGCAATACTAGAGTTGAATTTCCTTTTTCATTAGTACATTCTGATGTATGGGGCCCTGCACCGGTTAGTGGAGGTCATAATTTCAAGTACTTTGTGATTTTTGTTGATGATTGCACCCGAATGACATGGATCTATTTTTTGAAAAATAAAAATGAAGTTTATGATAGATTTACGGTGTTTTATAACATGGTCCAAACTCAATTTCAAAAATCTATCAAAGTCATGAGAACAGATAATGGTGGGGAGTATGTGAATTCACAAATGAACCTGTTTTTTCAATCCAAAGGTATAATCCATCAAACCACTTGTCCTCACACCCCCGAACAAAATGGTGTAGCTGAAAGGAAAAATAGAATTCTTTTAGAAATGACTAGGGCACTTATTATTGAGTCCTTAGTTCCTAAAAGTTTTTGGCCCGAAGCTTTAGCTACTGCTACCTACTTGATCAACCGTCTCCCTACAAAGATTCTCGATATGAAAACCCCTTTGAAAGTCCTCTCTGAGTTTCATAAACTCCCATCAGTTCTTACCTTGCCCACTAGAGTTTTTGGATGTACGGTTTTTGTTCATATTCCAAAATCATATCGTAATAAACTCGAACCGTGTGCTGAAAAATGTGTATTTGTGGGATATGGGGTTAATCAAAGGGGTATAGATGTTATAATCCTAAAACTCATCGTATGTTTACTACGATGAATTGTGATTTTTTGGAGACCAAGTACTTTTACTCTCAGGAACTCAGTGGTCAGGGGGAGGAACAAAGTGACACACTGAGTTGGCTTCAATATTCATCAGAAGTTCAGTCCACTACCCCTCCTGAAGATCAGATCCCAGATAAAGATTTACAGTCCTCCTCTCAAAGTGACAACCCAAATCCGGACCTGATATCCGAGGTAAGTAGTTCTGAGCCAAGCCATAATTTGAACACTTTGAATAATATGAGTATTCCAGCCAATGAATTACAGGAAAATGTTAATGGAGAGTCAGAAAATATAGAAGAAGTAACCCCTCCTGAAAGCGCTCCAGAAAGTGTCCCAGAAAGATATGTTCTTCCACCAAGGTCTACCAGAGGAATTCCTGCAAAGCGATACTCTCCAGAAAAGAGTTCTCGGTCTACTAAGTATCCGGTAGACAAATTTGCTAATATTGCAGAAAGTGTGTTCTCCAAAGAAGCAAAAGCATTTGCAGCAAAACTATATTCAGAAGAACTCCCGTCAGATGTAGAGCATGCCTTAAAGTTAAAAAATTGGAAGGATGCTATGGATAATGAAATGAAGGCTCTTATAAAGAATGATACATGGGAGAAGTGTTTTCTTCCAAAAGGAAAGGATCCAGTAGGGTGCAGGTGGATATATACCATCAAATATAAACCAAATGGAATGTAGAGAGATATAAAGCAAGACTTGTTGCCAAAGGGTACACTCAAACCTATGGCATTGATTATTCAGAAACTTTCTCTCCAGTTGCAAAACTAGATACAGTAAGGGTTCTTTTCTCAATAGCAGCAAATCAGGGGTGGTCTCTTCATCAGTTCGATGTGAAGAATGCTTTTTTGCATGGAGAATTAAAAGAGGAAGTATATATGGATCCTCCTCCAGGTTTTTCTGGTAACTTTGAACATGGAGAAGTTTGTAGGTTGAAGAAGTCCTTATATGGACTTAAACAGTCACCTAGAGCCTGGTTTGGAAGATTTACTCTTGCTATGAAAAAATATGGATATCAACAGAGCAATTCTGATCACACATTGTTCCTTCGTCATAGAGGAAATCTAGTAACATGTCTGATAATTTATGTTGATGACATGATTATTACAGGAAATGATGAAAAGGAGATTGATCAACTAAAAACAGCTTTGTTTGCAGAATTTGAAATGAAAGATTTGGGAGATTTAAAGTACTTTCTTGGAATAGAAGTTTCAAGGTCTAAACATGGAATTTTTATTTGTCAGAAGAAGTATATATTGGATCTTTTAGCTGAAACAGGAATGATTGATTGCAAACCAGCAGACACACCCATGGTCATCAATCAGAAATTGTTTATAAAGACAGATGCTAGAGCCACTGATAAAAATAGATATCAAAGGTTAGTAGGGAAACTTATTTATTTGACTCATACTCGTCCAGACATAGCATATGTTGTTGGAGTGGTTAGTCAATTTATGCACCAACCTCAGGAAGATCATATGGATGCGGTTCTACGAATTATCAGGTATCTTAAAGGGACTTCAGGTCATGGGGTGTTATTTAAAGCTAATGGTGATTTGAAGATTGAGATATATACAGATGCAGATTGGGCAGGAGATAAAGGTAATCGAAGGTCCACTTCAGGTTATTTCTCATTGATAGGTGGTAACTTGGTTACATGGAAAAGTAAGAAACAGAAAGTTGTCTCCTTGTCTAGTGCTGAAGCTGAGTTTAGGGGTATAGCTAGAGGACTAGCAGAAGCCTTGTGGTTGAAGAAGCTGGTGTCTGAAATAGGTTTTGCTCCCAAAGAAAGCATTAAAATCATGAGTGATAATGAAGCTGCTATTCAGATCTCAGAGAATCCAGTTCAACATGACAGAACTAAGCATGTGGAAGTGGATCGTCACTTTATAAAAGAAAAATTGGAGAGTGGGATCATCAAGTTACCTTTTGTTAAGTCTGAAGATCAACTTGCTGATATTTTAACCAAAGCTGTGGGGACATCTATGTTTCATAAGTGTTTAAGCAAGTTGAATTTTGGTAATCCCAATATTCAACTTGAGGGGGAGTGTTAGAATATATCGGTACAAGAATAGGCCCAGTGGGCCCAAGTCCAACAGGGTAGAGTCGGTTGTTAATTAGGGTTTACCTTCTCTAATTGTGTATAAATAGAGCATAATGCTTATGTAAAAAAGAGTATCAAACAATATCAATAAATCAAGTATTCGTTTATTAATCTTAACATGGTATCAGAGCCGAATCTGGCATCATCATCTACCTAGTAAAAATCCGTCGACTGTATCACCGAAAATCAAACCCAAACCACCATGGCAGAAACTGCCGGCGGCTTCGGGCCAGATTTGGCATTACAGTTAGCCAATTTGTTACAAAATCATACCAATCTAAAGCCCCAAAATCCAAAATTATCTGATAATCTTCAGATAAACTTAAAATTAAACAGCCAAAACTACGCCTTATGGACTCGAATGATTCGAGTAGCCATTGGTGGACGATCAAAAAACCTGTTGGATCATTTAACCGATGACCCACCAACAAAAACAACATCAGAAAAATATGAGACATGGGAACAGGAAGACCTGATTGTGTTCTCGTGGCTTATTCAGAATATCGAACCAGTTTTAGCCGGAAACCTTACCGAGTTCTCCACCGCTAAAGAACTTTGGGATGCATTAGCAACAACTTACAGTAGCGGCAAGGATAAACTACAAATCTTCAACCTTCATGTGAAGGCCAACGAACTCAAACAAGTCAATAAATCCCTCGAAGAATTCTGGATCTCCTTACAAGGTGTTTGGGGTGAGATCGACAGAATCGATCCAAACCCGATGAAGTGCCCAGACGACATCAAAGCTTTCTCCAAAATCAGATCTGATCAAAAGCTTTTCCAATTCTTGAATGGTTTAGATCGGAAGTTTGAACCGATTATCAGAGAGATTCTTCGGGTCGACCCACTTCCAACCGTCGAGACCGCATATGCCACGGTTCGAAAGGAAGCCGCTCATCAATTGATTATTGGAGCAACAACCAACGACACACATGGGGTTGCCTCCGGCTTAATCGCCGGAGACCATACCAGCGGTGACAGCGGTGGTGGATTTATAACCAAAAGTTTCCGTCGATTTGACAACAACAAAAAAAAGGAACCAGATGATAAATCACATCTCACATGTGATGCTTGTGGTATGGCTAGACACACAAAAGAACAATGCTTCGAGATCGTGGGTTACCCGGACTGGTGGATCGGTCCAAAGAAGAAAACCCGACCTACCAAAAACATCACCCCTACCACCACTGCAAAGCCCAATAAAGATGGTGGGGGTGACCGGCATGCGACCGGATTTGGTGGGGTAACAGTGGCGGCCGGAGGTGAAGACAAGGAGGAAGAGTTTTCGGTGGTGGCAGGTAAAGGGAAAGTGTGGTTTGGAAAGGATTCTAAATTATTTCCATATAAAAACGTTTATATGAGTAAATATCCTGGAAATAATGTTATGTCACATGGGCTTATGACACATGGGCCGAACTTATATGGGCCTAATGACTTGGGTCCATATAAAAACGTTTATATGAGTAAATATCCTGGAAATAATGTTATGTCACATGGGCTTATGACACATGGGCCGAACTTATATGGGCCTAATGACTTGGGTCCATATAAAAACGTTTATATGAGTAAATATCCTGGAAATAATGTTATGTCACATGGGCTTATGACACATGGGCCGAACTTATATGGGCCTAATGACTTGGGTCCATATAAAAACGTTTATATGAGTAAATATCCTGGAAATAATGTTATGTCACATGGGCTTATGACACATGGGCCGAACTTATATGGGCCTAATGACTTGGGTCCATATAAAAAACAAGGGGGAAGAGTTTTCGGTGGTGGCAGGTAAAGGGAAAGTGTGGTTTGGAAAGGATTCTAAATCATTTCCATATAAAACCCACAAAAAAGAGGACTGTAAATTATTTCCATATAAAAACGTTTATATGAGTAAATATCCTGGAAATAATGTTATGTCACATGGGCTTATGACACATGGGCCGAACTTATATGGGCCTAATGACTTGGGTCCATATAAAAAACAAGGGGGAGCCCATATGATTCAATCTAGTCATAAAAACTCAAATGGACCTTGGATATTTGACTGTGGAGCAACGGATACGATGACTTACGAGTTATCAGATTTTATAAAAACATCAAAACCTGGGAAAACTCATATCAAAGCCGCAAATAAAGGGAAAATGGATGTAAAAAATGGCGGAACAATTAAATTCTCCACAGACGTTCAATTGTCTAATTGTCTTTATGTTCCTGACTTATCACACAAACTTTTGTCAATAAGTCATGTGACAAAAGAACTTAATTGCTCTGTTCTCATGCATCCAACCTTCTGTTTGTTGCAGGATATCAGGACGGGACGGATTATTGGGCGTGGCACTGAGAGAGAAGGACTGTACTATGTTGATGAAGTTACTAAAAGTGGAACTGTCATGCTTGCTCATGGAACTAGTGAAAGAGAAGCATGGTTATGGCATAGAAGATTGGGGCATCCGTCAATTGGTTATTTACATGTTTTGTTTCCAAAACTTTTTCCATTGAATAAAAAGATTGATTGTGAAACTTGCATCTTGGCAAAAAGTCATAGGCAATCTTTTAAACCTCGCAATACTAGAGTTGAATTTCCTTTTTCATTAGTACATTCTGATGTATGGGGCCCTGCACCGGTTAGTGGAGGTCATAATTTCAAGTACTTTGTGATTTTTGTTGATGATTGCACCCGAATGACATGGATCTATTTTTTGAAAAATAAAAATGAAGTTTATGATAGATTTACGGTGTTTTATAACATGGTCCAAACTCAATTTCAAAAATCTATCAAAGTCATGAGAACAGATAATGGTGGGGAGTATGTGAATTCACAAATGAACCTGTTTTTTCAATCCAAAGGTATAATCCATCAAACCACTTGTCCTCACACCCCCGAACAAAATGGTGTGGCTGAAAGGAAAAATAGAATTCTTTTAGAGATGACTAGGGGCTTAACAAGGGGGGAAAGGGAGAAAGGGGATCCGAACAAAATGGTGTAGCTGAAAGGAAAAATAGAATTCTTTTAGAAATGACTAGGGCACTTATTATTGAGTCCTTAGTTCCTAAAAGTTTTTGGCCCGAAGCTTTAGCTACTGCTACCTACTTGATCAACCGTCTCCCTACAAAGATTCTCGATATGAAAACCCCTTTGAAAGTCCTCTCTGAGTTTCATAAACTCCCATCAGTTCTTACCTTGCCCACTAGAGTTTTTGGATGTACGGTTTTTGTTCATATTCCAAAATCATATCGTAATAAACTCGAACCGTGTGCTGAAAAATGTGTATTTGTGGGATATGGGGTTAATCAAAAGGGGTATAGATGTTATAATCCTAAAACTCATCGTATGTTTACTACGATGAATTGTGATTTTTTGGAGACCAAGTACTTTTACTCACAGGAACTCAGTGGTCAGGGGGAGGAACAAAGTGACACACTGAGTTGGCTTCAATATTCATCAGAAGTTCAGTCCACTACCCCTCCTGAAGATCAGATCCCAGATAAAGATTTACAGTCCTCCTCTCAAAGTGACAACCCAAATCCGGACCTGATATCCGAGGTAAGTAGTTCTGAGCCAAGCCATAATTTGAACACTTTGAATAATATGAGTATTCCAGCCAATGAATTACAGGAAAATGTTAATGGAGAGTCAGAAAATATAGAAGAAGTAACCCCTCCTGAAAGCGCTCCAGAAAGTGTCCCAGAAAGATATGTTCTTCCACCAAGGTCTACCAGAGGAATTCCTGCAAAGCGATACTCTCCAGAAAAGAGTTCTCGGTCTACTAAGTATCCGGTAGACAAATTTGCTAATATTGCAGAAAGTGTGTTCTCCAAAGAAGCAAAAGCATTTGCAGCAAAACTATATTCAGAAGAACTCCCGTCAGATGTAGAGCATGCCTTAAAGTTAAAAAATTGGAAGGATGCTATGGATAATGAAATGAAGGCTCTTATAAAGAATGATACATGGGAGAAGTGTTTTCTTCCAAAAGGAAAGGATCCAGTAGGGTGCAGGTGGATATATACCATCAAATATAAACCAAATGGAGATGTAGAGAGATATAAAGCAAGACTTGTTGCCAAAGGGTACACTCAAACCTATGGCATTGATTATTCAGAAACTTTCTCTCCAGTTGCAAAACTGGATACAGTAAGGGTTCTTTTCTCAATAGCAGCAAATCAGGGGTGGCCTCTTCATCAGTTCGATGTGAAGAATGCTTTTTTGCATGGAGAATTAAAAGAGGAAGTATATATGGATCCTCCTCCAGGTTTTTCTGGTAACTTTGAACATGGAGAAGTTTGTAGGTTGAAGAAGTCCTTATATGGACTTAAACAGTCACCTAGAGCCTGGTTTGGAAGATTTACTCTTGCTATGAAAAAATATGGATATCAACAGAGCAATTCTGATCACACATTGTTCCTTCGTCATAGAGGAAATCTAGTAACATGTCTGATAATTTATGTTGATGACATGATTATTACAGGAAATGATGAAAAGGAGATTGATCAACTAAAAACAGCTTTGTTTGCAGAATTTGAAATGAAAGATTTGGGAGATTTAAAGTACTTTCTTGGAATAGAAGTTTCAAGGTCTAAACATGGAATTTTTATTTGTCAGAAGAAGTATATATTAGATCTTTTAGCTGAAACAGGAATGGTTGATTGCAAACCAGCAGACACACCCATGATCATCAATCAGAAATTGTTTATAAAGACAGATGCTAGAGCCACTGATAAAAATAGATATCAAAGGTTAGTAGGGAAACTTATTTATTTGACTCATACTCGTCCAGACATAGCATATGTTGTTGGAGTGGTTAGTCAATTTATGCACCAACCTCAGGAAGATCATATGGATGCGGTTCTACGAATTATCAGGTATCTTAAAGGGACTTCAGGTCATGGGGTGTTATTTAAAGCTAATGGTGATTTGAAGATTGAGATATATACAGATGCAGATTGGGCAGGAGATAAAGGTAATCGAAGGTCCACTTCAGGTTATTTCTCATTGATAGGTGGTAACTTGGTTACATGGAAAAGTAAGAAACAGAAAGTTGTCTCCTTGTCTAGTGCTGAAGCTGAGTTTAGGGGTATAGCTAGAGGACTAGCAGAAGCCTTGTGGTTGAAGAAGCTGGTGTCTGAAATAGGTTTTGCTCCCAAAGAAAGCATTAAAATCATGAGTGATAATGAAGCTGCTATTCAGATCTCAGAGAATCCAGTTCAACATGACAGAACTAAGCATGTGGAAGTGGATCGTCACTTTATAAAAGAAAAATTGGAGAGTGGGATCATCAAGTTACCTTTTGTTAAGTCTGAAGATCAACTTGCTGATATTTTAACCAAAGCTGTGGGGACATCTATGTTTCATAAGTGTTTAAGCAAGTTGAATTTTGGTAATCCCAATATTCAACTTGAGGGGGAGTGTTAGAATATATCGGTACAAGAATAGGCCCAGTGGGCCCAAGTCCAACAGGGTAGAGTCGGTTGTTAATTAGGGTTTACCTTCTCTAATTGTGTATAAATAGAGCATAATGCTTATGTAAAAAAGAGTATCAAACAATATCAATAAATCAAGTATTCGTTTATTAATCTTAACATGAACCTGCTTAATTCCTTCTGCAACAACTAAAGATACAGGAAAAAAAAGTGAGACAAACGTTATTAAAATGAAGTTAGCTAAAAACCCATATGGGCATAAATTAATGATACATATGCTTCTGCCATTATAAATATATATAACTACTAAAAAGTAACTTTGGTATGTGAGGGGGGAGTACTGTAGCTAAAAATACTCCCCTAAGTGCTTAAGATACAAGTTGTTATTGCACAACCAAAATAACTAATGCCCTTAACGACCGTTAAGTGTTGCTTGGATAACTAACGGTAGTTACAAAAAAGGTATTTAACGGAGTTTGTTTTCAAGTTTAAGTTTTTTAACTTTTGCCACCAACGTTTTGCTTTAGTTACTTTTTGCCACATAACTTTTGGTTTTTAAGCTTTTTTCATCAAAAGCTTATTTCTTTCTTATTTTTACCACATAACTTTTACTTTTTAAACTTTCGCCACGGAAACTTTTTCTTCCGAAAGTTTTTTTTATTTGCTTTTTACCACATAACTTTTGGTTTCTAAATTTTGTTACCAAAGTTTCATTTTCTTTACTTTTGACCACAACTTTTATTTTCTTAACTTTTACCACGAAAATTTTGTTTTTCGCCTTAATTTTTTTAACTTTTGTCACGAGAGTTTTGTTTTTCTCCCGGGGCAACGCCCGGGTGAAAATATTATTGATTACTTCAAAAGGTTCTTAAATTTGATATATGTCTTGTTTGAGCTTTAATTAAAACATAAAAGCAAAACATGTACACTGCAGGGTGCATCACGAGTTGCTCCTAATCTTTTATCTATAAGGTTCTTAATTTCTAGCTCTAAAAATGGGCAGAAGCATCATTTATAATAAAAAATCTGAGTGCTAAAAAGGAGTTCAGAATATACAAATTAAAACCAATAAAATAAAAGAAAAACTTTTACTGACCATTGTGTGACCATCTTTTTACATAGCAAAGAGATACTTGAAGCATGAAGCAACATATATACACAACCCAAATAACCATATGTTTAGATCATAAAGCAACATATATACACAAAAATGTGAAGACATAATTAAAACCATGGATTTGCTTAAGCAAAAATAAAGATGAACCATTAGCCTGCAAATCATAAGAGTACTTCATATCTTTTCTAAACCATTAGGGTGCAAATTTCTTTCACAGTCCCGGCCTCTCTTGGATTACCTTCTTTTTACCAGTAACCAACCTGTCCGTTAACATGTATGCTTATTAACTATCTTTGAAGCAAAATTCTCATCAAATAATTGAACATGGGTAGTTAAGCAAAACTCAATCAGTTGCCCAAGTAATCCTCAGGATTACAAAACAAATTCGCGTGTTTCATTATAAGGAGGTCATAAAAGACAACTTTCAGTATTTGATGCCTCTGATCCATGCATTTCAGTTAATTATAACTGATATACGGTGTTACATCTACTACCTCACTTCAAAACAAAGTGCCAGAACATAACCCTTGGCTTTATTAACTTCAGATGCTATTTCTTTTGATATACCACAAAGTTTTTAGTTGATTACTTAGCAGGTAGCCCAGACCGCATTGGTCGCTAATTAAGATAGTTAACCATGTAGTGTTACTTATTCTTGTTACTTATTTTTGGATACAATAAATTGAAGAGGTTTAAATACTCCCACACTTGGAAACTGACACATGAACAACATTTGACCCATCAACCCTAACCTGACATTCTTCAAACTGCACAAACAACTTTCAATGTTGACCCAAACCCATTTTGCCTCCTCAATATTTGAGACTTTTTATTATTTCAGTCATGGAATAGCAAAGAAAACTATGCATGACATTAATTGCCCTAAGAAAATATAAACAATCTCGAAAACTGGAAATGCATACCTTGTCTACATATATATGACATGATTCTCATTCTTTAGGGACATTTGCGTCAGATGGATAACCTTCATTTGAATCACAAAAACTGTGACATTTAAATATCGAACATGCATGAAACTCTGAAATAAAATAATACCTTTATAGACTTCCATCCATGATCATTGTTTAGGATGATGTTGGAATCAAAAGTTTGTGATTCCTGCTTTGAGGAAGCTTTCTGCCTTCTTTCGTAAACTCTTCCCTCAACCTCTCTTCTTTCTTCAAAAAGTTTGGAGAAGCCTGTATATATGAACAAAAATAAGATCATGAGAATATAAACATAGACCTAAGCATAAAAGAATGTTATATATATGATATGATATAGTCTAAAAAAATACTAAACATCATAAATAACGGTTCAAGATAAGTTGAAAACAACTTCCAAATGTGCCCAAAACAGTATAAACACATATCCCACTAACGAAATGTAAAAAAGACACAAAATCTTATATTATATCAAATCCTAACCAAATCACAAATAAAAAAACCCATCATCATAAATATCTTTACACAGAAAAAAAACTTACCAAAGAAAAAACCGATTTTGTTATTGTTCATCTTCAATCCAAACAAACCATGAAAGAATTTGAAAACCTGAAAAATAAAGAGATGCTGATATAAGGAAGAAGAAAAATCTAAATGGGACTAAGCTTTTCAATGGATAAAGAACATCAAGATGATGATATATCTTTCCTTGTTCGACCTAATTTTTTTTGTTTATCTCCAGAACCCATCACCAATAACTTGTGAATATTTAGAAATTTGAAACATAAAATCTATATCCAAGGCACGTTTAATTCATCCCCATGGCCATAATCAAATCTTTATTTTGAAACCCTTATTTGAAAAATCATAAAAGTAAAAACTTACCAATAAACTCCTTTTTTGACGAATCGATGATGATGAGATGATGAATCTGATGTTGAAATCACACCAAAAAAAAGAAAGAAGAAGCTGCTGCTGATGATGATGAATCAGATGATAAATCCAAAAATTTGTATCTGTGAATTAAGAGAGGGATGATGATGAATATGAAGATTTGAACTATATCTCTTTCTCTTTTTTGGTGTTGAATTAAATAACTAAACATACCTCATATCGTGAATGATACCCATGTGTAGATCTAAACCAAAGAAAAAAATATTACATGGCAGCCGATTAAACCCCTACATACACAAAGAAAACATATTCAAATGAAAAAACCTAAACAAATTATATGAGATTCACGCAAAAAAAAAGAAAAAAAAACCTCTGATGGTGAAGCAACCATATTTTAGTTTTCTCTCTCCATTCTCCATCCTCTCCATCATCCAACCAAAAATTTTAATCCATCTCCTTTAAACCTGCAAAGTATAAGAAGTACTAGTCTAGTACCCGCGCGTTGCAGCGGCGACGGTTCATAGCGCGCGAGATGCCGTAACGGTAATAGTTTATGAAATGTTTAATTTTTTCTACGACAATACTAACATTTTCAAAGTAGCATTTAACCGTGTATCATTTTTTTTATAGCCTTTACTTTAGATGCAAAAATTAAACAAAGCGTATAAGACTTGGCACAACACATGCCAAAAAAACTTCACTGGAAACCCAATCTCTTTATGAATGACCATAATTTGAAAAGTTTGGTTATAAAAAATACAAGTACAAACCAATTCCATGGGTATATATACAAAAAAAAACTTGAAATTGCCAGGCTATGTAAAGGATTATTTCTTCTTCTAAAGTTCCAAGCACAACCATAGCTACCTCAACATGACTCTTGGTCACCTACATATTGATGAATTGCAGCTGTTCATAGATAGGAAGGTCCGTTTTTGTTCATTGTACAAGTAGCTTTCTTGAACTTCAAATGTGTTGGTGCTGCTAATTGCTACTGCAAGCATTATATGTAACATCCGTGAGTTTTGACCGTTAGACTTTACGTGCAATTTGACTAACAACTTAAGTTAATGAAATATTTGGGTCATTTTGTGATTAAATGACAATGTGGTATGTTCGTCGGGTCGATAATATGTTTTAATCGGTGTTTAATTGCCTAGCGTTTTGTAAATTGACTTTGGAAGAGAAACGGGTCGGCCCGTGGGTGATCCACGACCCATCAGCCTTGACCCATTTCTCCCCCCCTTATCCTTTCCTCCTCCTTTCATTTCTATTCTATCTCTTCTCTTTTCTATCTTTCTATCTCATTTTCTCTCAAGTAAAAGAATAAGCAAGGAAACCATTTCATTTCTTCACCTCATCTACATCAACTTGGTGATTTGGAACTGATATAATGTTAGGATCATCGTCGTTTGTACCTCCTTATCGTCTATTCGAAGAATCAAAAGTCCAAGTTCTAGCATTTTTACCCATTTTGACCAAATTCGGGTTCTAGCTTGGAAAGGAAGTTTTGGTAAGTCTAATTCATCCCATTTACTTCTAATTATGTTTGTTTATGCATTTCTAGTCGTCTTGTACACTTACAAGTCCTAAATCGGCTTAAAACTAGTTTTGGGTCAAATTAGGGTTTGGATTAGGGTTGAAGATTAGGAAGTGTTCTTGATGTTTTGGATTGGAAATTTGTTATGGGTTATGTTTATTTATGTTGAAATATGTTTGTATAAGCTTCAAAATGAGTCTTGAAACATCACTAGTCGATTTGGTGATCAAAAATTGAGTTTGGGTTGAGTTTGGTTCGTGTTTGGCTTGTTTGGAACTGATCTGGGCATTCCTGAGCATCTGGTGCGCCGCACCTTCACTTTGGTGCGCCGCACCTTTCCTCCAGTACAGCAAAACCTGATTTACTTTGAAAGATCGTAACTTTTGATCCGTAAGTCCAAATAAGTCGTATGACCTATCGTTGGAATCGTAAGAGAGTCTAGTTTCTAATAGTAACACTCATTTTGTATGAATTTTCTTCCATTTCTAAAAATGTCGAGTCGAATGTGTCTTGTTCTCACGCGGGAAAGCGGTTAGACGTCTAAGAGTTGTGACTCGACTATAATCTTACTAAACCAACTTGTTTAGGATTATAGAAGTTGACTTTGATGATAATATGATATTTATTGCTAGGTTGCGGACTCGTAGCGGTTGTTGAGCATTTATAACTCCTTATTAACTCGTAATCGTAGCTTGGAAGCCAAGGTGAGTTTCGTATCTCCCTACTCGCTTGAGATTCGGGCTGAAAAGTGTAAACCTTGCTTGTTTACTTGCTTTTATTGATTTATTGATTGATGGGCTTGATTGTTGGATTGATGTGATGGTTCTTTTCGTTGTTAATTGATTGAGTGATTTGGTTTAAATGTTGAATTGTCGAGACGGTTATTACGCTTGAATGACTTGGTTTATGTTTTGTTAAGTATTTCATTAATATTAGGATAGACGTACATACATGGAAGTCGGTTATGCCTTCATTGGGTTTTAGATGTGGTGGGAAGGCTGCGGGTGACCCTATACATAAGCATCTGGGACTCGAAGGAAGTAGAATCCTCTTAAGTGTATGTACGTATAGTTTAATTTAAATTGATGTTTGATGATTAATGGACTTGTGATGAATGGATGTTGATTGATGCATATGTTGTGCATAAATCCCACTGATAGAGAATTTGACTTATGTATGTTGAAATGCGGCCTTGTCCCTCTGTTGACAAGTGTGCCCCGTTGAAATGCGGCCTTGTCCCTCTGTTGACAAGTGTGCCCCGTTGAAATGCGGCCTTGTCCCTCTGTTGACAAGTGTGCCCCGTTGAAATGCGGCCTTGTCCCTCTGTTGACAAGTGTGCCCCGTTGAAATGCGGCCTTGTCCCTCTGTTGACAAGTGTGCCCCGTTGAAATGCGGCCTTGTCCCTCTGTTGACAAGTGTGCCCCGTTGAAATGCGGCCTTGTCCCTCTGTTGACAAGTGTGCCCCGTTGAAATGCGGCCTTGTCCCTCTGTTGACAAGTGTGCCCCGTTGAAATGCGGCCTTGTCCCTCTGTTGACAAGTGTGCCCCGTTGAAATGCGGCCTTGTCCCTCTGTTGACAAGTGTGCCCCGTTGAAATGCGGCCTTGTCCCTCTGTTGACAAGTGTGCCCCGTTGAAATGCGGCCTTGTCCCTCTGTTGACAAGTGTGCCCCGTTGAAATGCGGCCTTGTCCCTCTGTTGACAAGTGTGCCCCGTTGAAATGCGGCCTTGTCCCTCTGTTGACAAGTGTGCCCCGTTGAAATGCGGCCTTGTCCCTCTGTTGACAAGTGTGCCCCGTTGAAATGCGGCCTTGTCCCTCTGTTGACAAGTGTGCCCCGTTGAAATGCGGCCTTGTCCCTCTGTTGACAAGTGTGCCCCGTTGAAATGCGGCCTTGTCCCTCTGTTGACAAGTGTGCCCCGTTGAAATGCGGCCTTGTCCCTCTGTTGACAAGTGTGCCCCGTTGAAATGCGGCCTTGTCCCTCTGTTGACAAGTGTGCCCCGTTGAAATGCGGCCTTGTCCCTCTGTTGACAAGTGTGCCCCGTTGAAATGCGGCCTTGTCCCTCTGTTGACAAGTGTGCCCCGTTGAAATGCGGCCTTGTCCCTCTGTTGACAAGTGTGCCCCGTTGAAATGCGGCCTTGTCCCTCTGTTGACAAGTGTGCCCCGTTGAAATGCGGCCTTGTCCCTCTGTTGACAAGTGTGCCCCGTTGAAATGCGGCCTTGTCCCTCTGTTGACAAGTGTGCCCCGTTGAAATGCGGCCTTGTCCCTCTGTTGACAAGTGTGCCCCGTTGAAATGCGGCCTTGTCCCTCTGTTGACAAGTGTGCCCCGTTGAAATGCGGCCTTGTCCCTCTGTTGACAAGTGTGCCCCGTTGAAATGCGGCCTTGTCCCTCTGTTGACAAGTGTGCCCCGTTGAAATGCGGCCTTGTCCCTCTGTTGACAAGTGTGCCCCGTTGAAATGCGGCCTTGTCCCTCTGTTGACAAGTGTGCCCCGTTGAAATGCGGCCTTGTCCCTCTGTTGACAAGTGTGCCCCGTTGAAATGCGGCCTTGTCCCTCTGTTGACAAGTGTGCCCCGTTGAAATGCGGCCTTGTCCCTCTGTTGACAAGTGTGCCCCGTTGAAATGCGGCCTTGTCCCTCTGTTGACAAGTGTGCCCCGTTGAAATGCGGCCTTGTCCCTCTGTTGACAAGTGTGCCCCGTTGAAATGCGGCCTTGTCCCTCTGTTGACAAGTGTGCCCCGTTGAAATGCGGCCTTGTCCCTCTGTTGACAAGTGTGCCCCGTTGAAATGCGGCCTTGTCCCTCTGTTGACAAGTGTGCCCCGTTGAAATGCGGCCTTGTCCCTCTGTTGACAAGTGTGCCCCGTTGAAATGCGGCCTTGTCCCTCTGTTGACAAGTGTGCCCCGTTGAAATGCGGCCTTGTCCCTCTGTTGACAAGTGTGCCCCGTTGAAATGCGGCCTTGTCCCTCTGTTGACAAGTGTGCCCCGTTGAAATGCGGCCTTGTCCCTCTGTTGACAAGTGTGCCCCGTTGAAATGCGGCCTTGTCCCTCTGTTGACAAGTGTGCCCCGTTGAAATGCGGCCTTGTCCCTCTGTTGACAAGTGTGCCCCGTTGAAATGCGGCCTTGTCCCTCTGTTGACAAGTGTGCCCCGTTGAAATGCGGCCTTGTCCCTCTGTTGACAAGTGTGCCCCGTTGAAATGCGGCCTTGTCCCTCTGTTGACAAGTGTGCCCCGTTGAAATGCGGCCTTGTCCCTCTGTTGACAAGTGTGCCCCGTTGAAATGCGGCCTTGTCCCTCTGTTGACAAGTGTGCCCCGTTGAAATGCGGCCTTGTCCCTCTGTTGACAAGTGTGCCCCGTTGAAATGCGGCCTTGTCCCTCTGTTGACAAGTGTGCCCCGTTGAAATGCGGCCTTGTCCCTCTGTTGACAAGTGTGCCCCGTTGAAATGCGGCCTTGTCCCTCTGTTGACAAGTGTGCCCCGTTGAAATGCGGCCTTGTCCCTCTGTTGACAAGTGTGCCCCGTTGAAATGCGGCCTTGTCCCTCTGTTGACAAGTGTGCCCCGTTGAAATGCGGCCTTGTCCCTCTGTTGACAAGTGTGCCCCGTTGAAATGC
The DNA here is from genome assembly GCA_034093135.1 of Erigeron breviscapus. Taxonomy (NCBI): domain Eukaryota; kingdom Viridiplantae; phylum Streptophyta; class Magnoliopsida; order Asterales; family Asteraceae; genus Erigeron; species Erigeron breviscapus. The sequence goes on along the minus strand of CM067167.1, from coordinate 160,406,360 downwards.
GGCCTTGTCCCTCTGTTGACAAGTGTGCCCCGTTGAAATGCGGCCTTGTCCCTCTGTTGACAAGTGTGCCCCGTTGAAATGCGGCCTTGTCCCTCTGTTGACAAGTGTGCCCCGTTGAAATGCGGCCTTGTCCCTCTGTTGACAAGTGTGCCCCGTTGAAATGCGGCCTTGTCCCTCTGTTGACAAGTGTGCCCCGTTGAAATGCGGCCTTGTCCCTCTGTTGACAAGTGTGCCCCGTTGAAATGCGGCCTTGTCCCTCTGTTGACAAGTGTGCCCCGTTGAAATGCGGCCTTGTCCCTCTGTTGACAAGTGTGCCCCGTTGAAATGCGGCCTTGTCCCTCTGTTGACAAGTGTGCCCCGTTGAAATGCGGCCTTGTCCCTCTGTTGACAAGTGTGCCCCGTTGAAATGCGGCCTTGTCCCTCTGTTGACAAGTGTGCCCCGTTGAAATGCGGCCTTGTCCCTCTGTTGACAAGTGTGCCCCGTTGAAATGCGGCCTTGTCCCTCTGTTGACAAGTGTGCCCCGTTGAAATGCGGCCTTGTCCCTCTGTTGACAAGTGTGCCCCGTTGAAATGCGGCCTTGTCCCTCTGTTGACAAGTGTGCCCCGTTGAAATGCGGCCTTGTCCCTCTGTTGACAAGTGTGCCCCGTTGAAATGCGGCCTTGTCCCTCTGTTGACAAGTGTGCCCCGTTGAAATGCGGCCTTGTCCCTCTGTTGACAAGTGTGCCCCGTTGAAATGCGGCCTTGTCCCTCTGTTGACAAGTGTGCCCCGTTGAAATGCGGCCTTGTCCCTCTGTTGACAAGTGTGCCCCGTTGAAATGCGGCCTTGTCCCTCTGTTGACAAGTGTGCCCCGTTGAAATGCGGCCTTGTCCCTCTGTTGACAAGTGTGCCCCGTTGAAATGCGGCCTTGTCCCTCTGTTGACAAGTGTGCCCCGTTGAAATGCGGCCTTGTCCCTCTGTTGCATTATACTTAGGATTAATTGCCATCTTTTGAATGCTCCTTTGTAACTTTGATGGTTATTGCTCCTTTTGTATTTTGGTACTTGTTTCGTACTTGTAATGGATTCACTGAATCTTTATTTGCATGTAGTTCTTGTTCTATTGTAATTCCACCTTGTGCTATATGATTTCCGTAATATTTCGAGCCTCGGCTTGGGGTGTTACAGAATGGTGGCCCATGCGTGGTCGTAGAGAATTAGGCGGTTTTGACCTAGACTACGGCTTAAGTTAAAACTCTTCATATAGCATGCATGGTTAGGAAATTCGTGTGCAATGTGAATTATGTGAATCCCCGTGTGAGTTCGTAGTTAAGACCTCTTGTGTGATAGCTTAAATTCAATGTGTTGTTTTGATATGGGTACTATGTGATCAACGTGTTGTTTTGTGACGAGTACAACGTGAACAATGTGTTATGTTGTGGCAAGTACAATGTGATGAATGTGGTAACATGAGTACAACTTGGTTGATGCGGACAATGTGTGGTTGTGTGATGGTCTAGTGCATGAGGTCAACGTGGTTGTTTGAAGTCAATGAGGTCATGTGCATATTGTTGAATTATTGTTATTGATTGGTGCTAATTGATGATTTAGAGCAAAATGAAGTTATGCCATTAACTTAGTATAATATTGTGGCAACCCTAAAAGAACCCGATCAACTCTTTTATGGTTACCCAACATTATAACAAGTTAATGACATCGTGGATTGCGCACGTGTGGCTTAAAGTATAATAAGGAACCGATATGCTTAATAGAAGTTGATTAGGTGGAGGGTTAGCCGTTGGTACACCCTGTATACATACCCGGTCAATAACTAGAGAGCATATCGAATTCGGATTATACTTTGAACCATTCGTGTTAGTTGTTTGATTGCATGATGTAATGAGCATGATTACTTAAATTAATGATGAATTATTGTAATGAATTCGACTTGATGATATGATATGTAACAATCCTTTAGGATTCTAACACTTTTGCCTTAGCATAATGTTATGAAATGAGTAGGTAGTATCGGTATGAGAGCATTGACTAATAGTGTGACTAATATGTGAGCATTTGAGACTAACTCTCGGGTCAACCTGTCACTTGTTTTATAGAAATGGCGAGAACATGATAGATAACGATTACTTGAGAACTTTGATATGTTGTTCTTAACATAGTGAAATGAAACACGTAGGATACGTTGGTATGATAACACGATATATGACAGTTAGTTGAGGATATATATATGTCGGCTTTAGTAAAGGACAGTGAACGTGTGTAGTGTGTCGGCGTTAAAACACTAACTATTAATGCGGCCAACCTGAGTTAAATTGTGAAGCAAACCCCCGGGTCATAGACTTTAGAACTATTACTATTATTGGATTTGTTAGTGGAATGACATGTTAACTAGTATGATTTAGTAACCTATATGTTATGCATGTGTGATGTGTATGTATGTATGCCCCGTAGTGGTCACGTGGATGTTGTAAATGTTTTCGTTGTTGTCCGACTTAAACATGTTGATAAACGGTTAGGATACAATGTGATAAATATGTTGATATGCACCCTAAGAAGGTATCAAGGTTGTAAGCATCCTAACTCTTATGTATTATAAACGGTTGATATTCCAACACTAAGATGTTAATTGTAATCGGTGAACAATGGGGGTATGTTGCTTAATAGTATGTGAACTTAAAATCGTATGAGACATTGTTAAACTTGATTGTATGCGGGTTATGAGATAATTGGTGATACATGCGTAAAATGTATTAATCAATGGAGAATTTTAGGAATCGATTTAACATATTAGTTATGTGGCAAAAGTATGAGAAACTATGTGGTTAAGCGTGATCATTATGCATGATGTAACGGAAATAGATAATGCATATGTAGGTGTGCTAATCAACAAACACTTTCATGAAAGGATTGGTTTACTAGTTTGATAGTTTGGCATGTATAAAGTAGGTTGTTAGGCTAAATTGTATACCTGAGATAAGCGAATACGGTGATGTATGTATAAATATTTAATAAATGGACAATTATATGAATAAGAACGGTAGACATGTTTCAAACTTGAGTATGCTCCAAAATGTAAATTCTTAACCTAGTTATAAGGAAGAATTGGTAATGATTGAAAACTTATGCATAGTTATACCCAACGTATGAGAGATTGTATGTACGGCTTGGTATTGCGAGATTAGTTGATAGACCTACAAAATCTTACCTCCTAACTAGGTTATGTAAATAATTGTTAGGAAATGCGGTAGAACAAATATGATTGCCATGATATCCTAATTGTCGAATATGCTTGAATTTCGTGCCTAACTAATTTGGTGAAATAAATCGTTAGGACTTGGTAATGCATGCGTAAAGGTAATTGAAATCTTGGACAATTGCGTGTATAGGTTGCCATGTTAGCCCAATTATTTGAATATCTCGAAAATCTTGTTGCCTGACTTACTTATGGAATACATAGTTAGGAATTGAAGACGCATGCGTAGATGTAAACGGTATAGCTGGTACGACCATTATGAACTACTTGACTACGTTATTTCATCTTGTTTAATGTATGATTTAGTCAGTAACATAGAGACTATAAGTATAGTTATATTATGAAGATGAGAACCCCGTTGTATTATACGTCCTTAAGATTGAACTTTAGGAAAATGCCTGAGTTAACTAAAGTGGATTGATTAGAATAAACAAATAATAGTGGAGTTAATTGCGAATTCAATATCGATGGCGACAACGGAACGTAACAATTCATTGTGAGCTGCTATATAACTATAAACTTACTATGGGCGAGAAGGAACGACCTTGGTCAGGCTAACCATAGATTGAACAAATAAAATAAAAATTTAAAAGTCTACCCAACATGTAATATATGCGCAAGCACGAGCGTCGCGGGAATGGAGTTGAGGTCTAAACGATATGGGGTGGTATATAAACACGTACGCGATTAGTAAAGGTTGATTTAATTGGATGCCTAACTTAATGCGCAACCGAGAGCTCATAAAGATGGGAAACGATGAACCAATGGAGTGTCGTAGTGAGAGTCACAAGTGAGATGTGAGAAGCTTGAGCCCTTATAGTGTACGATTCTCAAATCTTTTAGGCCTAAACGGATCCCTAGATCGTTGTCCGTCACACAAAGATAGTGCCGTCAAGATTGGATGTCGTGGACACGAGCCCTGCCATTACCAAAATGGAAGACCGGAGGTGAAAGCAAACGTTTGACTTCAGTGATTGAGCCGCCGACCAGTGGGTGAAACATGTCACTAGTGCGCTAACTATAAGTCAAATCGTCATAATAAGTGTTACCTGTTTACAACTAATTGCACTTAATGTTAACCGCGATATGTATATATATATATATATATATATAACAATAATAAAGAATAAATTCCTGAGCACTGACAATAAATTCGTTTGAGAAAATGGAATTATAACCCGAAGATCGATGAATCATGGCGAAAGGTTCTAACACTTGGTATGAAGGATGTGTGCGATGTCACCCGGTTCTAAATAACCTAACGAGCTATAAACTAAAAACTTGTTTCATAATATGGTCCTTTAATCGAATGAATTTTGACTAATTTAATAGTAGGATGTTTTTGAGTTAGATGCGATGATTCTAAACGAAAAGACAAATGAATCTTTGGTAAACATCCCTAGAGATTTTCAAAAAAATTAAATTGCGTAACAAATTGTAACTTATGAAGGAGTTCTTTTAACGAGGGAATCAACCATGGCGTGTATGAGATGGAATGATCAGAATGGGAATGACATGTGAGTGGAAACCCGAGCTGTCCACCACACCCCCCCCCCCCCCCCCCCCCCCCCCTCACTTTTCATGACATGTGAGTGGAAACCCGAGCCGTCCTATAGTACTAAACGGAGCCATGTGCTACAAGTGATGAGAGCAGATAACATTAGCGAGATTTGAATCTTTGAGAGCGAGAGTCGTTGTAATTTCGAGGAACCAGTAGGAATCTTAGGTAGCGAGGTCACGAAGCTAAGGAACAAACGCTACACGAATTTCAGAGGTTGGAGGATACACAAGACGCGGAAACGAGTTCATTAGGGAGCGAGGAGACCGTGTAAGGGTTGGATACCTAAAACTGTTTAACAACTAGGGTTTTGTTGAATTTCGGGACGAAATTCTTTTGACGGGGGAATAATGTAACATCCGTGAGTTTTGACCGTTAGACTTTACGTGCAATTTGACTAACAACTTAAGTTAATGAAATATTTGGGTCATTTTGTGATTAAATGACAATGTGGTATGTTCGTCGGGTCGATAATATGTTTTAATCGGTGTTTAATTGCCTAGCGTTTTGTAAATTGACTTTGGAAGAGAAACGGGTCGGCCCGTGGGTGATCCACGACCCATCAGCCTTGACCCATTTCTCCCCCCCTTATCCTTTCCTCCTCCTTTCATTTCTATTCTATCTCTTCTCTTTTCTATCTTTCTATCTCATTTTCTCTCAAGTAAAAGAATAAGCAAGGAAACCATTTCATTTCTTCACCTCATCTACATCAACTTGGTGATTTGGAACTGATATAATGTTAGGATCATCGTCGTTTGTACCTCCTTATCGTCTATTCGAAGAATCAAAAGTCCAAGTTCTAGCATTTTTACCCATTTTGACCAAATTCGGGTTCTAGCTTGGAAAGGAAGTTTTGGTAAGTCTAATTCATCCCATTTACTTCTAATTATGTTTGTTTATGCATTTCTAGTCGTCTTGTACACTTACAAGTCCTAAATCGGCTTAAAACTAGTTTTGGGTCAAATTAGGGTTTGGATTAGGGTTGAAGATTAGGAAAAAAAAAAAAAAAAAAAAAAAAAAAAAAAAAAAAAAAAAAAAAAAAAAAAAAAAAAAAAAAAAAAAAAAAAAAAAAAAAAAAAAAAAAAAAAAAAAAAAAAAAAAAAAAAAAAAAAAAAAAAAAAAAAAAAAAAAAAAAAAAAAAAAAAAAAAAAAAAAAAAAAAAAAAAAAAAAAAAAAAAAAAAAAAAAAAAAAAAAAAAAAAAAAAAAAAAAAAAAAAAAAAAAAAAAAAAAAAAAAAAAAAAAAAAAAAAAAAAAAAAAAAAAAAAAAAAAAAAAAAAAAAAAAAAAAAAAAAAAAAAAAAAAAAAAAAAAAAAAAAAAAAAAAAAAAAAAAAAAAAAAAAAAAAAAAAAAAAAAAAAAAAAAAAAAAAAAAAAAAAAAAAAAAAAAAAAAAAAAAAAAAAAAAAAAAAAAAAAAAAAAAAAAAAAAAAAAAAAAAAAAAAAAAAAAAAAAAAAAAAAAAAAAAAAAAAAAAAAAAAAAAAAAAAAAAAAAAAAAAAAAAAAAAAAAAAAAAAAAAAAAAAAAAAAAAAAAAAAAAAAAAAAAAAAAAAAAAAAAAAAAAAAAAAAAAAAAAAAAAAAAAAAAAAAAAAAAAAAAAAAAAAAAAAAAAAAAAAAAAAAAAAAAAAAAAAAAAAAAAAAAAAAAAAAAAAAAAAAAAAAAAAAAAAAAAAAAAAAAAAAAAAAAAAAAAAAAAAAAAAAAAAAAAAAAAAAAAAAAAAAAAAAAAAAAAAAAAAAAAAAAAAAAAAAAAAAAAAAAAAAAAAAAAAAAAAAAAAAAAAAAAAAAAAAAAAAAAAAAAAAAAAAAAAAAAAAAAAAAAAAAAAAAAAAAAAAAAAAAAAAAAAAAAAAAAAAAAAAAAAAAAAAAAAAAAAAAAAAAAAAAAAAAAAAAAAAAAAAAAAAAAAAAAAAAAAAAAAAAAAAAAAAAAAAAAAAAAAAAAAAAAAAAAAAAAAAAAAAAAAAAAAAAAAAAAAAAAAAAAAAAAAAAAAAAAAAAAAAAAAAAAAAAAAAAAAAAAAAAAAAAAAAAAAAAAAAAAAAAAAAAAAAAAAAAAAAAAAAAAAAAAAAAAAAAAAAAAAAAAAAAAAAAAAAAAAAAAAAAAAAAAAAAAAACCTACTAGTAGAGTAAGAGTGGTTCAATAATAGAAAAAAGAGAAAAGTGAAAGATTAAAAAAAAAAAAAAAAAAAAAAAAAAAAAAAAAAAAACTGGGCTATTCCCTGGTCACTTTGGTGCGCCGCACCTCCTCCATGGTGCGCCGCACCTTTCCTCCAGTACAGCAAAACCTGATTTACTTTGAAAGATCGTAACTTTTGATCCGTAAGTCCAAATAAGTCGTATGACCTATCGTTGGAATCGTAAGAGAGTCTAGTTTCTAATAGTAACACTCATTTTGTATGAATTTTCTTCCATTTCTAAAAATGTCGAGTCGAATGTGTCTTGTTCTCACGCGGGAAAGCGGTTAGACGTCTAAGAGTTGTGACTCGACTATAATCTTACTAAACCAACTTGTTTAGGATTATAGAAGTTGACTTTGATGATAATATGATATTTATTGCTAGGTTGCGGACTCGTAGCGGTTGTTGAGCATTTATAACTCCTTATTAACTCGTAATCGTAGCTTGGAAGCCAAGGTGAGTTTCGTATCTCCCTACTCGCTTGAGATTCGGGCTGAAAAGTGTAAACCTTGCTTGTTTACTTGCTTTTATTGATTTATTGATTGATGGGCTTGATTGTTGGATTGATGTGATGGTTCTTTTCGTTGTTAATTGATTGAGTGATTTGGTTTAAATGTTGAATTGTCGAGACGGTTATTACGCTTGAATGACTTGGTTTATGTTTTGTTAAGTATTTCATTAATATTAGGATAGACGTACATACATGGAAGTCGGTTATGCCTTCATTGGGTTTTAGATGTGGTGGGAAGGCTGCGGGTGACCCTATACATAAGCATCTGGGACTCGAAGGAAGTAGAATCCTCTTAAGTGTATGTACGTATAGTTTAATTTAAATTGATGTTTGATGATTAATGGACTTGTGATGAATGGATGTTGATTGATGCATATGTTGTGCATAAATCCCACTGATAGAGAATTTGACTTATGTATGTTGAAATGCGGCCTTGTCCCTCTGTTGACAAGTGTGCCCCGTTGAAATGCGGCCTTGTCCCTCTGTTGACAAGTGTGCCCCGTTGAAATGCGGCCTTGTCCCTCTGTTGACAAGTGTGCCCCGTTGAAATGCGGCCTTGTCCCCCTGTTGTCAAGTGAGCCCCGTTACGATTACTGATTGTGGGCTCATGTTTGTCGAATATTGATTATTGGTTTACGATTGACGATTATTGATTGTTGGTTTATGATTGATGCATTTACATTTGATTGTAAGCATTGCATACATTGTTGATGACCCTCGGCAGGGGATTGCCGACATCCTGGTGCATAGATGTATGCACCCATTTTGGATGTAGTTCCTGACTCCGAGTATATAGACATATATATCTCGATGATTTTGAGATACAGCCTTGTTCATTGTGATGACAGAAGGGTATCGTTGCATTGGTGACTGGCGTTCACGCATAAGATAGGCATGTTGACTTATTTATGCATTTGGTGCTTGCATTTGATATTTATATCATTGAGCATTCATTTACACGCATTTACGTACTTATGTAATCTTGTTGATTGGATATTGTTGTGTTACTTAGAGGCTCACGGTAAGTCACGTCTAGCCTCTACTTGTTCTTTATGATTATTGTTTATGGTTCCTTGTGGACCATTACTACGAACTCACCAACCTTGTGTTGACTATGCTTAGTACACTTTTCAGGTAATCAGATTAATCCTGGGCGTGGAGTATAGTTGCTTGCTTGCTTGTTGTTTAACCCGGACTTTGGACTTTATGGATCAAGGATTCATAGACCTTCTCTTTTGCATTATACTTAGGATTAATTGCCATCTTTTGAATGCTCCTTTGTAACTTTGATGGTTATTGCTCCTTTTGTATTTTGGTACTTGTTTCGTACTTGTAATGGATTCACTGAATCTTTATTTGCATGTAGTTCTTGTTCTATTGTAATTCCACCTTGTGCTATATGATTTCCGTAATATTTCGAGCCTCGGCTTGGGGTGTTACATTATATATAGTATCTACATTAATTCCATTGACAATAAAATTTAAAATTTTATATACAAAACCACTGTTGACAAGTGTGCCCCGTTGAAATGCGGCCTTGTCCCTCTGTTGACAAGTGTGCCCCGTTGAAATGCGGCCTTGTCCCTCTGTTGACAAGTGTGCCCCGTTGAAATGCGGCCTTGTCCCTCTGTTGACAAGTGTGCCCCGTTGAAATGCGGCCTTGTCCCTCTGTTGACAAGTGTGCCCCGTTGAAATGCGGCCTTGTCCCTCTGTTGACAAGTGTGCCCCGTTGAAATGCGGCCTTGTCCCTCTGTTGACAAGTGTGCCCCGTTGAAATGCGGCCTTGTCCCTCTGTTGACAAGTGTGCCCCGTTGAAATGCGGCCTTGTCCCTCTGTTGACAAGTGTGCCCCGTTGAAATGCGGCCTTGTCCCTCTGTTGACAAGTGTGCCCCGTTGAAATGCGGCCTTGTCCCTCTGTTGACAAGTGTGCCCCGTTGAAATGCGGCCTTGTCCCTCTGTTGACAAGTGTGCCCCGTTGAAATGCGGCCTTGTCCCTCTGTTGACAAGTGTGCCCCGTTGAAATGCGGCCTTGTCCCTCTGTTGACAAGTGTGCCCCGTTGAAATGCGGCCTTGTCCCTCTGTTGACAAGTGTGCCCCGTTGAAATGCGGCCTTGTCCCTCTGTTGACAAGTGTGCCCCGTTGAAATGCGGCCTTGTCCCTCTGTTGACAAGTGTGCCCCGTTGAAATGCGGCCTTGTCCCTCTGTTGACAAGTGTGCCCCGTTGAAATGCGGCCTTGTCCCTCTGTTGACAAGTGTGCCCCGTTGAAATGCGGCCTTGTCCCTCTGTTGACAAGTGTGCCCCGTTGAAATGCGGCCTTGTCCCTCTGTTGACAAGTGTGCCCCGTTGAAATGCGGCCTTGTCCCTCTGTTGACAAGTGTGCCCCGTTGAAATGCGGCCTTGTCCCTCTGTTGACAAGTGTGCCCCGTTGAAATGCGGCCTTGTCCCTCTGTTGACAAGTGTGCCCCGTTGAAATGCGGCCTTGTCCCTCTGTTGACAAGTGTGCCCCGTTGAAATGCGGCCTTGTCCCTCTGTTGACAAGTGTGCCCCGTTGAAATGCGGCCTTGTCCCTCTGTTGACAAGTGTGCCCCGTTGAAATGCGGCCTTGTCCCTCTGTTGACAAGTGTGCCCCGTTGAAATGCGGCCTTGTCCCTCTGTTGACAAGTGTGCCCCGTTGAAATGCGGCCTTGTCCCTCTGTTGACAAGTGTGCCCCGTTGAAATGCGGCCTTGTCCCTCTGTTGACAAGTGTGCCCCGTTGAAATGCGGCCTTGTCCCTCTGTTGACAAGTGTGCCCCGTTGAAATGCGGCCTTGTCCCTCTGTTGACAAGTGTGCCCCGTTGAAATGCGGCCTTGTCCCTCTGTTGACAAGTGTGCCCCGTTGAAATGCGGCCTTGTCCCTCTGTTGACAAGTGTGCCCCGTTGAAATGCGGCCTTGTCCCTCTGTTGACAAGTGTGCCCCGTTGAAATGCGGCCTTGTCCCTCTGTTGACAAGTGTGCCCCGTTGAAATGCGGCCTTGTCCCTCTGTTGACAAGTGTGCCCCGTTGAAATGCGGCCTTGTCCCTCTGTTGACAAGTGTGCCCCGTTGAAATGCGGCCTTGTCCCTCTGTTGACAAGTGTGCCCCGTTGAAATGCGGCCTTGTCCCTCTGTTGACAAGTGTGCCCCGTTGAAATGCGGCCTTGTCCCTCTGTTGACAAGTGTGCCCCGTTGAAATGCGGCCTTGTCCCTCTGTTGACAAGTGTGCCCCGTTGAAATGCGGCCTTGTCCCTCTGTTGACAAGTGTGCCCCGTTGAAATGCGGCCTTGTCCCTCTGTTGACAAGTGTGCCCCGTTGAAATGCGGCCTTGTCCCTCTGTTGACAAGTGTGCCCCGTTGAAATGCGGCCTTGTCCCTCTGTTGACAAGTGTGCCCCGTTGAAATGCGGCCTTGTCCCTCTGTTGACAAGTGTGCCCCGTTGAAATGCGGCCTTGTCCCTCTGTTGACAAGTGTGCCCCGTTGAAATGCGGCCTTGTCCCTCTGTTGACAAGTGTGCCCCGTTGAAATGCGGCCTTGTCCCTCTGTTGACAAGTGTGCCCCGTTGAAATGCGGCCTTGTCCCTCTGTTGACAAGTGTGCCCCGTTGAAATGCGGCCTTGTCCCTCTGTTGACAAGTGTGCCCCGTTGAAATGCGGCCTTGTCCCTCTGTTGACAAGTGTGCCCCGTTGAAATGCGGCCTTGTCCCTCTGTTGACAAGTGTGCCCCGTTGAAATGCGGCCTTGTCCCTCTGTTGACAAGTGTGCCCCGTTGAAATGCGGCCTTGTCCCTCTGTTGACAAGTGTGCCCCGTTGAAATGCGGCCTTGTCCCTCTGTTGACAAGTGTGCCCCGTTGAAATGCGGCCTTGTCCCTCTGTTGACAAGTGTGCCCCGTTGAAATGCGGCCTTGTCCCTCTGTTGACAAGTGTGCCCCGTTGAAATGCGGCCTTGTCCCTCTGTTGACAAGTGTGCCCCGTTGAAATGCGGCCTTGTCCCTCTGTTGACAAGTGTGCCCCGTTGAAATGCGGCCTTGTCCCTCTGTTGACAAGTGTGCCCCGTTGAAATGCGGCCTTGTCCCTCTGTTGACAAGTGTGCCCCGTTGAAATGCGGCCTTGTCCCTCTGTTGACAAGTGTGCCCCGTTGAAATGCGGCCTTGTCCCTCTGTTGACAAGTGTGCCCCGTTGAAATGCGGCCTTGTCCCTCTGTTGACAAGTGTGCCCCGTTGAAATGCGGCCTTGTCCCTCTGTTGACAAGTGTGCCCCGTTGAAATGCGGCCTTGTCCCTCTGTTGACAAGTGTGCCCCGTTGAAATGCGGCCTTGTCCCTCTGTTGACAAGTGTGCCCCGTTGAAATGCGGCCTTGTCCCTCTGTTGACAAGTGTGCCCCGTTGAAATGCGGCCTTGTCCCTCTGTTGACAAGTGTGCCCCGTTGAAATGCGGCCTTGTCCCTCTGTTGACAAGTGTGCCCCGTTGAAATGCGGCCTTGTCCCTCTGTTGACAAGTGTGCCCCGTTGAAATGCGGCCTTGTCCCTCTGTTGACAAGTGTGCCCCGTTGAAATGCGGCCTTGTCCCTCTGTTGACAAGTGTGCCCCGTTGAAATGCGGCCTTGTCCCTCTGTTGACAAGTGTGCCCCGTTGAAATGCGGCCTTGTCCCTCTGTTGACAAGTGTGCCCCGTTGAAATGCGGCCTTGTCCCTCTGTTGACAAGTGTGCCCCGTTGAAATGCGGCCTTGTCCCTCTGTTGACAAGTGTGCCCCGTTGAACTAAAAATTATATTAACAAATTACCACATTAATTTCATCAAGATTTAGGACAACAAAATTCAAGATTGGACTAAAATGTAAAGAAACAAAGTGCTTTCTTTATATAGTATAGATAGTGTCGATAGTATATGCAGGCATCCAATTTATTTATCTTTTTAAGTTAAAAAACGCCTTTGTATTCTGATGAGTATATATCATGTTTACTGGACTAATCGATCCAGAAAAGTGCCAAGCTCTTATTAGAGACATTACCAAATGTATACAAGGTACAGGTTTAACCCCTTACATGATCCTACCGGTTAATCAAAACTCCACTTCAAATTAACAGTTACATCAAGACGTGTTACCTAATATGCATCCAAAGATGAATTGGTACCCGTGCTACTGTGAGTTCCCAGTACCATGTCCCGCAGACTACAAAATCGTACTGCAAAATGCAACAATAAAAGGCCAAAATTAGGCTTGTTTGCATATGTACCTTGTGTGTATATGAAATGTATTAGCCGTAAATTACTTTTTATTCAACTCTCAACCTGTTACATAACTTTTTATTAAAGGGCTATATCACTATAAGGAACATCTATAGAGACAATTGACATGGAAAGCAACCAAATCTTGTAACTTCGATAATTGGAAGATGTACTCTCTAATAGAAAGAATTAGTAACAAATGGCTGTAAGTTTATACTCTATAGGTAAGAGAAATGGAAGTATTAAAAAAATACATACCCTTCCCAGGAATTGACTTGAAAAGTGACATGATCGCAGCCTATAAAGTTTAGATGATTTGGGCATTTGACATAGAGACCTTTTTTAATGTTTGTTCATCATTTGTCATATATGACACAATTATCCTCAACAAATTCATAAACCAAAAACATGATAACAACAAATGCAATCAGATGAATGAAAACTTTTGTACAACACCTTCTTAAGTGAGCAACAATTTCATGACGACTCATGGATTTTATAATCTCGATATCTGCTTTGCAAGTGAATTCTGAAGCTTCATCATCACGACCCGAATTTTTGAATTAGATACATGAAAAAAAAAAGGATTAAGAACAAATGAATCTGAAAAATAAATTTAAATTAATAATTATAATTATAACTATCGAAGAAAGAACTGTATAAAGTCATATTACATGAATAAAAATGTACCAATTTAGGAAGCGAACTTGCAATTAGAGTGCTGGCTTTTGGTTGTTCATCAATCAATCGTATAAAATCTGCCAAATGAAAAGCAGATAAAATACCTAATTAGAGGCATACGTATATCATTTTCCATGACAAAAATATATTGAATAAAATATATTTACCAAAAATTAAAATATTAAAAGGCATACGTATATCATTTTCCATGACAAAAATATATTGAATAAAATATATTTACCAAAAATTAAAATATTAAGACAAAATATATTGAATAAATAAACTGAAAACAATGGTTTTGAACATACCTAATTCTCATCCATGTTACATGGTATTCCCATCATCAAATTAAAAATTAAAAATATCTTTCCCAGTTGTCAGTCCCATATATTACGGAAAAACAGTTTTCAAAAAAAGGAAAGAAGTCTCATAATCGAGATTCAATAAAAATAAACATATCCGATTGATATGTTTGCGTTGGAGGTGAGACGCGATGAGAAATTCAGTTATTTATGAACAGGAAAAAAAGCCTAATGAAGTGGCGGAGATGGTGTTGGTGGCCGGAAAAACAAAAAGAGGGAGAGAGGAAGGGCGATGGGTCTCATTTGTGTACCAAAAAAAAAAGCACATTTAGATTTATGCAATCACTATCCTTGATCTGGGATAAAAAAATTAACAAAAGCCATAAAAAATTAATAAAAGCCCTAAATTTATCCATACATACAAAATATATATACCTCAAAAAATTCAGACGTAAGATCTGAGTTAGTCTGAGATGAGAGAGGGCAGCCATGGAAGATAAAAGAATGTAGAGAGAGATGAGCATGACACAATGGGAGAGATTTGTGTGTACTGATGTGAGGATATGAGGAGAGAGAGGAGCCATTTGAATTTTGAAATGAAACTTATATATGCAAATCCAGAGTCTTAAATTTAAGACTTTTTAAGACTAACTCTTGTACCTATGCTTTTTCTGTACAGTGATGAAATACCTAAAGTGCCCCTGTTAAATGCTTATAATAGGAATATAGATAGATATACAAAATTTACATCTAAAACCCATATCTAAATATATATATATATATATATATATATAGTGAAGGGATCAAGTGAGAACCATATATGGTGAGAACCGTGAGAACCACTAAAAAACCATCTCTAAGGGCTTTGCCCTTAGAGTTAAGGGCTACGCCCGTACCGTATACAAACCGTCACCATCTCTTGGATCGCCGCCCATCAAATCCATACGATTCCCATATGCGTCCCTTGACGGTCAGTTTAGAACGGATAAGGCCTCTGGCCCGTACCGTATACATACGTTTTCTTAACGCGTAACCCATATGATTTTTTACAAAAAAAAAAAATTTTTTTTTATTTTTTTTTTGGAATGGGTTTTTGTTAAAAGAAAATAAAAAACAAAAAAAAAAAAAAATAAAAATTAAAAAAATAAAAAACCACACAAAAAAGAAGAAAAAGGGAGGAAAACTAGTGGTTCTCACGGTTCTCTCCATATTTGTGGTTCTCACGTTAACCCTACCCTATATATATATATATATATATATATATATATATAAATACCTATATATAATATATATATATAAAGACATCATAAAACCGAATCATAAAACCCAAATCTATAAAAAAAAACTCGTATCATATCTATCTAATATCTAATACTATCTTATAAAGCATTTTGTCTTTTTTTTTAAGAAAAGATGATTTGAACTATCCAAAATACCTCTATTCTTTATTCACTAATTTAAACATCTTTACCTAATATACCTATAATAACCTTAAATCTCAACCACTCATTTTTTTCTCTCTCCTCAAAATCTCAACCACTCATTTTTTTCTCTCTCATCCATAAATCATTGTATTTATCTCAAAAACCGTATATCGATAAATTATAAAAATTGTATGGGTGTTCTTAAAATTTCATGTTCTTTCATTAAAGATGTCATTCGATATACTTTCGACGAATTTTTAAATCCGATGGCGGAGCCCGTACGGCTAAGGCATTTGGCTATCATACTCTATGACTTGACCTATCACCCACACCATCTCACCGCCGCAACGCGCGGGCACTATCTCTCGTATATAAAGAAACAAAGCTTTTAGCAACTGCTTAATTAACTTACTTGTATATAGATGATGAATATTGTCCTTTGTAGCAATTAGGGATCCAGATTTATGATAGTCAAGATTATACCCACTGTCGACCGGAAGTTTTATCAAAAAAAATTCCCACTGGAACATTTATATAAGATTGAATCAACAAATAGAAACTCTTAGGAGAAGAAATTAAATGTATTTTTGATGTTAGATTCAAAATATCATCTGTTTGTATCTATGAGTGTATGGAGAAAGTATTATACTCTCTCTCCAATTACTTTGTACCTTTTGGCTTATTAATAATAATATATTTATGTATTCAAATTCAAAAAACATATAGACTCACAATCCCGCCCAAAACCCTCTGCTCACACAACACACTCATAACACTCACAACACACACAATCTTACACCTTAGAAAACACACTAATTTCATCACCCCCATGTCATAGTTCCAATGTGGCAAAGCTTATAGCTTGACAACACACAATCGTGACATCACTTGGTTGTTCTCCTTTAGTTTGAAAAGGGAGATAACTTCAATTTTAAAGGTGGCCAAGAAAAGTCTTAAAAACAACTAATACTAAAAATGTTGTGGAAAACCCTTTTTGATATAGTTGGAAGGAACAAATGAAGTGCTAAACAATGATAATAAGTAAATTTAAATAATTCCCAACTAGTCATCTCAAAAATGATGACAAAATGTTAGCTAATATAACTTTGTTTCTATTATCCATTCCATTGTTTTTCCAAATAATTGGTGTACAACAAATCTGGTGTACAGAATAGGGAATAGAAATCCAGTAACAATTTATTCGCTCACGTACATATATAATTAAGGCCGGTCTTAGTAGGGAGGTCATGAGCTCGTCCAAAACCATTCCAAGCTCGTCGAAATTGGAAGCTAGTGCCAGCAAGCATTCGTAGCTCGTCGAAATGGAGGTAGTCCGGAAATAGGAATGGGTTGGACGAGATTGTGTGGGTCCAAAAGAGAGAGACTGTGAGAGAGGGATAAAGTTTTTTAATGTTTTTTGTTGAGGAAGAGGTGAGGAAGAGATTTAGGAAGGGGCCTTAGTGTGAGGGGTAGTTTTTGGAGAGGGAAAAACTGACGTGGCATTTAGGAAGAGGTGAGGAAGAGATTTAGGAAGGGGCTTATTAAGATGGGCCTAAGTAACACTACCACCACAAGAACAAACCATAGACTGTTACCCAAGATTTTTATAAACACACAAGTAATTAATGATACAATACAATAACAAGACATTTATTTCTGATTATGAAACTTGATTACATGATTTGTATATACAACCACTGAGTTGGCGGTGGTGACCTTTAATTTGCGAAGAGTGTCACAACCCCAAAATGACACTCATTCAAATTGATTTTATGATATTTGTGGAAGTTATCCACTTTAATTAGGTATTATAGACCTTTATATATTTTCATAAATATATACTAGATAGACTCAAGTTAAACTAAACTTAACCTATTTACATACGTGATTATATTCTTTTATTTTAACACACATGATGTAACACCCCAAGCCGAGGCTCGGAATATCACGGAAATCACATAGCACCAGGTGGAATTACAATAGAACAAACTAAATGCAATTAGAGGATTCAGTGAATCCATACAAAACGATAAACAAGTAACAAAATACATAAGGCACAAGTCGTCAACAGGAATTACAACAGAGCATCAACAGAAGGTTAACGGTTCTAAGTACAATGCAAAAGAAGGCAAATGGATCCTTGATCCATATAAGTCCAAGTCCGGGTTCAACAGCAAGCAAAAAATCAAACTCCATGCCTTGGAATAACTTGGATACCTGAAAAGTGTACTAAGCATAGTCAACACAAGGTTGGTGAGTTCGTAGTAATGGTTCGTAAAGAACCACATCAATAATCGACATATAAGAATAGAGGCTAGACATGACTTACAGTGAGCCTCTACATAACACAACATCGCCCAACAACAAGATTACACAAGACAAGAAAATGTGTAATGAGATTGCACAAATGATATGCGAATCAATGTAAGTGCCAAATGTATGAATAAGCAAACATGCCTATCCTAAGCGTGACCTTCAATCACGTATGCAACGATACCCTTCTGCCATCGCAATGGACAAGGCTGTATCTCAAAATCATCGAGATATATATGTCTATATACTCGGGGTCAAGACTACATCCAAAATGGGTGCATACATCTATGCACCAGGATGCCGGCAAATCCCCTGCCGAGGGTCCAACAATAATGTATGCAATGCTTACAATTAAATGTAAATGCATAAATCGTAAACCAACAATCGATATACGATGAATATGAATCAATAATCAATATTCGCCAATCCTGAGTCATCAATCAACAATTCGACAATCATAAATCAATAATCACCATTCATCAACATCAGCCATTAACCACAACTCAAACCAACTATACGTACATATACTTCAGAGGATTCTACTTCCTTCGAGTCTCAGATGCTTATATATAGGGTCACCCGCAGCCTTCCCACCACATCTAAAACCCAAATGAAAGCATAACCGACTTCCATGTAGGTACGTCTATCCTAATAATAATGTAATACTTAACCAAAACATAAACCAAGTCAATCAACATACGATGAACCATAAACTAATAATTCAATAGTCGTCAATCATAAACCAATAATCAATAATCGTCAGTCATAAGCCACTAACCACCATTCAAATCCAACTATACGTACATATACTTCAGAGGATTCTACTTCCTTCGAGTCTCAGATGCTTATATATAGGGTCACCCGCAGCCTTCCCACCACATCTAAAACCCAAATGAAAGCATAACCGACTTCCATGTAGGTACGTCTATCCTAATATTACTAGATACTTAACAAATATAAACTAAGTCATTCAAACGTGATAATCATCTCGACAATTCAATACTCAAACCAATTTAACCAATCAAACGAAAGGAACCATCACACCAATCCAACAATTAAAACAATCAATCAATCAATCAATCAATAAATGCAAGTAAACACGCCAGGTTTACACTTTTCAGCCCGGATCTCAAGCGAGTAGGGAGATACGAAACTCACCTTGATCGGCAAAGAAGTTAGTAAAGATTACAAACGAGTAATAGGGTCCACACCTCCACAACCTATAATTATATATATCATAATACTGAAATGTCAATTATACAACCTCATCAATTTGAAAATCGACACACACATAATCACAGTGACTATCCACTGCGCCGCAGTGGGAAAGAACCATGCCCACTGCGCCGCAGTGGCTAAACTGGACCAGGACCAGGAATAATGCACTGCGCCGCAGTGGGAAAGAACCATGCCCACTGCGCCGCAGTGGCTAAACTGGCCCAGAACCAGTACAAAGG